>CM045561.1:7419336-7838414 GCA_024721245.1 Mitragyna speciosa
AAAAGAAGAGTTATTCTTTTTTGACTATATACGAAATTAATTAAATAAAAATGTGACTTCATACAATGTAAGAGAAAGAGTTTTTAATTAGATATTATCTCCTGCTTAAGTTCTTTTTGTCTTTTATTTTTTGGACTATTTATGAAATAAATTTAAATAGAAAAAAGAATGTGACATTGTCCAATGCTTATGATGATCAAAAGTTATAAATCTTATTAAGTAAACTCTCCTAAAGTGTATCTTTTGTATTGTTTTTGAAATTTATCCTTTTTTTATTATTAATAAAAATAAATTTAGTAGAACAAAAATGTGACTCCATTTAATATAAAAGGAAGAATTTTGAGTTCAATCAAACATACTATTTCCTAAATAAGTTCTTTGTAACTTTTGTTATTCAACTATTCATGTAGTATAATTAAATAGGAAAAAATCCAATCTAGAGTAATAGAAAGAACTATAAAAATAACTAAAAAAATCTCTCATAAAATGTATTCTTCGTAAAGTTGAGAAGTAACTTATTATGTGTACTCAAACACATTCAAATAACATCATCACACATATTTTGAATTGTTTTAGGAAGTGAAATGTCAACTATTTTAAAAGAAGGCATAATCTATTTTTTCTGGTGGTCCAAAAAAAATGAGAATTCTTTAAATTTAGGAATATTATGAAGTTTTCTTAATGCATCAAGAGATACATATGTCCGGTAGTAAAAAAAGTCTTTTAAAACCACTTTAAAATGAAATATTCACATGATCATTGTATATAATTTAATGAATTGTTCTTGAATTTTTTGTGAAATACTTTCTAATTTATCTCCGAATGATACAATTTTGAATTGATGATTAAGCATTTTATTCTTTTATGAACTGTAAATTTTTCAACATGTTTTTGAACATATTCTTCAAAATAAAAATGAAATTCCCGTGCACTAATGATTGATCTCATGTATTGTTGGATTATTGGAAGTGTTTTATAGTAATATTGCAGTGTCAAAATGTCAAAACACATATCAAGGTTTTTGAAGACCGTGGAGAACTGAAATTTAATATTCTTCAATTCATTCACTTTGTTTCAAATACATTTGTATATAAAATAATTAAATTTCTCATAATCAAAAAATTAAAAAAAAAACAAAAGGCATCAGTATTCACGTGCAACGCACGTGCTTCATTACTAGTCTAGAAAGATGTTGCTATTATTTTTGGTGTCTGATAGTAAATCAATAGCCTAATATCCGTGCCTGAAACTAAAAGTTTATGAAAATGGATCTGTCTTGGATTTGAGAATTTTTGTAAGTATTTGTAGGGGTGTGCAAATTCGGTAAATACCGAATTACCAACCGAATTCGAATTGAATTCGGTAAATCGAATTCGGTAATTCAGAAAATCCGAAAAAAATGAAATCGAATTCGGTCGGTATTCGAAAATAAAATTCTAATTCGGTAATACCGAATTTATCGAATTCAATTCGGTAATTCGAATTCGGTAATTCGGTATATATATACCGAATTCGAATTACCCGAATTTAGCATTAATTGGGTTAGTAATTTGATAGTGAGCTCGGTTATTTAATCATTGGATTGGACCATTATTTCTTTAAGCCCATTATTTTTTAATTTTTTAATTTTAAATTTCTTATTTTTTTAATATTTAATTTTTAAATTTTTTAAAATTTTTATTTTTATTTTTTTATTTTTTGAATTTGGTTACTGAATTAATATACCGATTTACCGAATTAAATTCGAAATCGAATTCGGTTCGGTATTAAGTGAATTCGAAATCGAATTCGGTCGGTAAATTTGAAAAAAAAAATATCGAATTAACCGATTTTAAGTTACCGAATTATCGAATTACCGACCGATTCTCACTCTTAAGTATTTGGATGCTTCAACGACCATAGGAGAATGTAATTGTCTAAGAAGTTCTTACATTCAACCTCTTCTCAAAAACAATGATGTTACACGGACTTCTAGATTTTTGGGTTTCATTGTTTCCTTTATTTTCCTCTATTTCTATCCCATTCATGTACACAGAGTTCTGAACAATTATAGAACCTTTTCTTCTGGGTGAATTTGATACTGTTCCATTTCGACCAGAGTGAAAGTAAGTATTTTGCCATCCTTAGCAGTTACGGTTATCTTCTGAAACTTTTTCACAGGTGGAATCTGGTAAACTAGTGCTGGAAGAAAACTGAGTTTGACTTGGGCCGGGAACTTGAAGGGCTTGTTGATATGTTCTCTGTCCAGTGCATCAACCACAATGTAGAAATTGTTCTAGATCTCTCTGGTATGCCCATCATATCTGCACTGAATGCCAAAACAACTTTGTTCAACGTTTGAACATCAGAATTTTCTGCTATGGGTTTCTAATAGATTACTGTTTGTTATACAATGGTAGATGACATGCCGAAAGTAGTTCAAGGAGATTCTGCTAGAGTTGTTCAAATTTTTGCCAACCTCATCAGCAACTCTATCAAGTTCACAACTTGTAAGTTTGACTTGCTTGTTAGTAGCCCTACACTGTAGCATCTCAAAATAAAAGTACTAAAACAAGAAATTCACCACTACCTGGTGTAAAAGAAGGCCCCAAGAATTAAAAAACTGAGAAAAATTGACAATTCAAGTGAAAGACACCACGTGCTTCACGAAGAAGCAGAGTGTTTATCTGTTACAACACTGAAAAGCTGAGAAATCATACGTGGTCAAGAAATTACACTATTAAGAGATGTTAATTTGAATCGATTCCAGAATGATTGGTGAAACATCAGTTCAGCATGATTTGAGTTTATTAAACAGGGTGTACGGAACTCAAAGTCAACCTGTTAATATCGTTGTGAATAGACTACATTATGCTAAACGAAGAATTTAACTGAAGGCATCCTGACAATTTTAGATGCATTACAAGAATAAAACTGAAAGTGATCGGCTTTTGAGTATTTGGAAGTAAACTCAGAAAATAAAGTTTTTCTTGCTTACAGCGGGCCACATTATCCTGCGGGGTTGGTGTGAAAATCTGAATCCTGTAATTAGCACAAGAAAGCATTCAATTAGTCGAAAGGATTCGTGGCCAGGACAGAAGATGAAGTTAAAGCTGCATGGAAGCCATGAGAAGAGATCCTTGAAGAAAGAAAACAAAATGGTTCTTTGGTTTGAAGTTGATGACACAGGGTGTGGTATGCATCTTGCAGTTATACAAAGCTACACAAGCAATTTCTCAAGTTTGCTGGTGTGCAATGAATTCAAAGGTTTATATTGAATTCATCTTTTCTTTTTCATGAATTACGTAGGAATCGACCCAAGCAAATGGGAATCTGTTTTTGAGAGCTTTGAGCAAGCTGATCCTTCAACAACTCGATTGTAAGTTAATCATTTACAAAGAATAATACTTGTTACCTAAAAAACGAGTTAACCAGTGAACATGCTGATCCAATTAATTACTGGTACAAAAATTTTCGGGTTTTGCTTATCTTTTTCTGTTTTGAAATCTTAGGCATGGTGGTACCGGTCTTGGTCTTTGCATTGTACGAACTTTGGTAAGTTGAAAATATGTTTATACTAAACTGTGATTTTCCTGAAAATACTTTAGGTCATACGGCAGGAAGAAATTCCAGGTGCTTGTTTTTATTGATATTTCACTCCCTGAAAAAATTGGGAAACTATGAATTATATGCATGAATATTTTTCTTTGTTCCAAAAGTTAGAGCTGATAAATGTGTTAGAAATATTTGTCAAACATGATTCTACAGATATATAACACAGCTGCGCACACACGTAAATACATCAGTGTGTCTAAGAGGGATAAATTTTAATTTATTGCAGTATAATCCTTGAAACCTCTGAACAGAGAATTAAAGATCAACTCTGCCAATTACGAAAATGGGCAATAACCGTCTATTTGTTTTTTCATCATTTTTCTTGCTTATATATTGTGAAATTTGTGCCGGACAGGTTAGCAAGATGGGTGGAGAGATCAAAGTTATAAAGAAGAATGGACCAGGTACCCTGATGCAACTGTACCTAATTCTCAGCACACCAGCATATCTAGATGTAGCGGAAAAGCATTGTCAATTCAAATTCGAAGAACATAAAATTTCAGTGAGTAAATTACTTGAAGTTCTTTCACCGTTTTGTTGTAGAGATCCGATATTATGCATTAATACACATCAACAAGACTTCCTGGTAATCAATCGTTAGTACGATTAAGGTTAAAACAAAATCTGAATGATTAACCACGCTGTTTGTACTGATTAGTAGTTCAGCTTGTAATGTTAATAATAAACCCTATCAAGAAAGATCCGAGGACAAATAAATTTCATAAGTTTGATTTACCTGACCAATTATAATAATTTGATGCAGGTGTTGCTTGCACTTAATGGAAGAATGAGTAGATGATTATGGCACAATGGTTACAGAAAATTTGGTGTGCACATATGAAGTACCTGAATGGAATGAACTGACACAGACTCTTCAAGAACACTACAAAATAAGTAATGTGCATAGTCTACCAAGTGAATTTTCTGAATGTGAAGAATCGGATACACAAGGCGTCAGCATCTCTGTTGTCATCATAGTCATTGATATCAGACTTCTTGACTTAAGCACCGATATATGGAAAGAACAGCTCAATTACCTCGATAAATACAGTAGCAGAGCAAAGTTTGCATGGATTCTAAACCATGATACATCCAATACCATTAAGGCAGAACTTCGCAGGAGAGGGCATTCATTAATGGTCAATAGACCACTATACAAGGCCGAAAAATAATTCAGATTTTGGAAGCTGTGATAAAGGATCAAAACATGAAGCTTCAAAAGCATGTGACAGCTCAAAGAACTACAGTAGTAGAAGGAAATTTTTGTGAATCTCATGAAATTGATGCAACTCATTCCTGTGCTGCCAGCTCTGATGATTCTGACAAGGCAGAACATGATGATCCTACATATGTGAGTCCATTTCATGCTAGAGAAACAAGAAATGAGCAATTTTCTAGAGCCTCTCCCTTCATAAATAGTGCACCTAATAGACATTGTGTTGAATTTGCACAAGCAAATTTTGACGATGATAATTGCAAGATGAACAATCCAGGTCAGACAAGAGCGAAAGAGAAACAACACATGACCTTTACTTGCAGTAAAGAGCAAGACAGTGTGTGTATAACTACATCTATCAATGAACAAAGGTCTCTAGAGGGATTACGCATATTACTTGCAGAAGATACTCCAGTGCTGCAGAGAGTGGCAACCATAATGCTGGAAAAGTTGGGGGCAAAAGTTGTGACTGTAGGAGATGGACTGCAGGCAGTGGATGCTCTGAAATTCATGTTGCATTCAAGTGAATTGAGAAAGGAATCTCCTATGGAAGATGAAAACTCAGAAACTATACGCCCCAATGGATTGTCTTTGCTGCCATATGACTTGATCCTAATGGATTGTCAGGTAAAGCCCAACTCTTATAATGTTTTTTCATATTGGTTCTTTCTTACTACTGTTGTGGGAATTTGTAGAGGCTAGTATGCTGCTAAAGGAATATTTCCCACACCTAAAGTTGTAAAATAGCTGAAGTTTATTAGGCTCCTATAGTGTTGACTAATTTATGGAATTCAATCTTGCACTTGAGAACTTCTCATAAAGTCCTGATCTCATATCTGTTGTCATTATCTTCCCCAATATCAGATGCCAAAGATGGATGGTTATGAGGCAACAAAAGCGATCAGAAAATCAGAATTGGGTACCGATTCCCACATCCCAATTGTTGCCCTTACAGCTCATGCAATGTCATGTGACGAAGCCAAATGCTTGGAGGTGGGGATGGATGCTTATCTGACAAAGCCAATTGATCGCAAGTTGATGGTTTCAAACTATTCTTTCCTTGACTAAGAGAACAAATTAACACACATATTTCAAGTTTCCAACAGTACAGCCGCTTTTTTCCTTTACTGCAGTACAGATGCTTAATTTAAATAAGAAAGATGCTAGAAGAAAACAGTGTGCTTGAGAAAATTTTGCAGCTATATACAAAACATGGTGCAAGCCATGTTGTAGAAGTGTCTATTGATTTAGAAGCATAGCATATGGTTTCATGAAATCGAGTTTGCCACGAGCTTGATCTTCAACCCTTAAATTTGAAAACTACATTTGTCCATCCGTATAATTTCTTCCCATATATCTCAATTATAAGCATTGTTCATACGGTGATGAAGTTTGGAAAATGTAAAAAGTTATGAGATCAATTGCTCAGGGTGATATAAAACCACACAAATCAAATTAACCATGGGGTTGTTCGTCCATCATGATCGGTCATGGTTTTAGAGTTTCAAAAGACAACACATAACCGGTAGTAGGATTAACGTTAAAGATCACTCAATTTTATTTTAGTTTTATTGTTCAGTGCTATGTAGCCTGTAGGGATGATCAACCACCAATCTGTTAGATGGTTAGAGCCTAGTTAACCATAATGAATTTTGTATGCTCTCTCTCTCTCTCTCTCTGTATTGACTTTGACCCCTAAAGATTGATTGTTCACATGCAATTCGCAATGAACAGAGAAATAAAAAGACCCCACTTCGTGAAGTTCAACGCTTTTCTGTGCTTGTTTTCGACATCAATTGGTGACATTTAATAATATTGTACGCTTATTTTCAACTAATGAGCATCTGAAGTTCTACATTATGTAACAAATTAGTGTACACTCGACTCACCAGTATGAATTGCTTGTATTCTAACAACATTTACAGTACATGAAAAGTAAAACAAGAATGTGTTTGCAAATGGTAATTTGAAACTTTTATACAGACCATTGTAATACCCAATCAAGTACTAACACAGCATGAACAATATCTTCATATATGACCATTGGCGGAAAAGGCACACCTTTACACAAAAAATTATTTAAAAAAAAGAGAGAGAGAGAGAGGGGATCTAGTTATTGGCCCATGCAGGTCTCGAACCTGCGACCTTCGCGTTACTAGCACGACGCGCTAACCAACTGAGCTAATTGGCCGATTACAACAGTTTTTTCAATTAAAATGGAAAAGAAAAAGAAAAATTAAAATATAACTTTCGCCACCGAGGACAGAGATTATATAGGATGGGGAACCAACGGAAGACGGAGGTGATCGGGGGAGTAAGAGAAGGGAAGGTGTTGAAATTTTCGGCCATGAGGGAAGACTACGAGGTTGGTTACATCTCTAACTTAATCAAATCTGATTTAATTTAATCTCTCTCTTAATTACTGATAACTAGATTAATTAGTAGTATTTGAGTCCCTTTATTAGTATTAAGTTTTGCAATTGGAGCCCTAGAATGTTTTTGTTACTTGTTCGAATCAAAGTTTATTACTCCTCCTTAATTGCAGTGATCTCAATATTTCAGGGTCTTGTAACCCTAATCAATAGTTGGAAGGGCATAAAAACCAAAAATTCCGGCAGAATTTTTACACCAAAGGGAGAATTTCTCGTTTGCCGTGTCGTATTTGTTTGCTGCTTGACAATATTTCTTCGTGTTTATGAATTCTCGTTTGGTTAATCCTCTGTTCAAAAAATAAGGATTGTGAAAAATAAAAAAAAAATTAAAAAGAACTCATTTATTTTTATGTTGTCTTCAAATTTTAATTTAACCGGATCCCAAAACTTTGTTGCATGGTGGTTTTTTATGTATTTAGCAGAACTGGTAGTGTGTTTTTTTTTTAATCATTTTATGCAGGTGTTGAGAGCTAAAATTTGCTAGATTGAACGGTACATGTGTTGGATTTGTTTTTCTTGGTTATCTTCTAGAGTGTTGGCTAATTTGGATGGTGCGTTGAGTTCGTGTTTTATTGTTGACAGATTTCCTTTCGTTTTGTGCTTTTTAGCGAAAGCTGAGGGCTTTTGCATGGGCCATTGTATGTTTCTAGAATGATGGAAGAAAAGAGGGGATTATGTATGTCGCCGCTTGTAAAATGTATTTTAGAACAATATCTATGACATGCAAGGAATGAGATATCTAACCTAGCTAGTCTTCTTTTAGAGAGAAAAGGAAATTTAGGTGGAAAACAGAATTTCAGCACTTTCTTTTACTAACTTTGAAATACTTAGTGCATATAAATTTTTCACAATTAGTTTGAGCGAGTGAATACATGGGATTAAGTGGTATTTCAAGAAGAGAAATTCAGTGAGGTTGATTGGATTTAGGTACGCATTGAGATGTCTCTTGCAGCTGTTTCCCTCTAAAGTGAGAAATGAAATCTCTGGCAGTTGTTACTCACTGATCCCTTTTTATCTTGCTATTTGTTGTTTAAAATATTGTTTCATCTATAGAATACTCTTTGAAGTCATTCATAATAATTCCTAACCATAAAGTTTAAGTTATGATTGCAGGTTGAAGAAAAGAAGCAAGCTGCTGCTGATGTTCTATTTAATTATTCCAAGTTTGTTATGGCATGTATTGGAAACCAAGTTCGGCCTTGTGACTTAAGATTGCATTTGATGAAGGTAATTATGGTGTTATTCAAGTTTAATGCAATAATGCTGGCTCCAGTTTATATGTACCTATATCTACAGGAAATACATGGTCATTACAATTCAAGAAAGTAGTATCAGCTTTTACTTGAAATGCAATCTGATCAATGATATGCATTGCATTAGACAATGGAGGATATGACTTGGTTGCTTTGCATTACTCTCTTATTCTCCCTTCTTTTTGCATCAGTCTTCTCTAAGAAGTTTCTGTTTGTTGAATTTTTCTTGCTTTTAGTAGGTCTAGAGATTTTCATTTAAAAAAAGGTATCTTTGGAACTTGGGCAGGAATAGTTTGTTATCATTAGGGATGGTGATAAAACACCAAGGAACATGTGCTTTTATTTTCACGGTTACATTCCTTTAAACTTTGCACCTCATATGGACAATAAAACAATGCTCAGCTATTCTTATACTCCTGTCTACCTACTGCAGGAGGTTTCAGGGTTGCCCACTAAAATTAAGAAGGATTCAGCACGCATGACCACTTCTCCTGATGCGATGGGAGAGTCATCAACAAGTTCGGGAACTTCTAGGCTTGATAAAACAGAGAGTTTTAGAGCACTTTAGTTGGAGGAATGACTTGTTCATTTCATTCGCTGTATGGATACTAATCAGGGTATTCATTTTATCTTTAGCTGGGATACCCATGTAACTTTCAGGTGTGCCTTTTGGAAGCCAATGCAATGCAGTTACGTATCTGTAATTGTGTACTTGATAATATTTTGATAATATTGTGTTTTATCAAGACGAGTGAATGTTACAACACATTGTTCATTCCTTGGGAGATACAAGTACTTGATGAGTTGATTTAGGCCATTCAGGCAGGATTCAGGTTGTTAAACATTACAATGCTGACCATAAATTTGGCCTAATCAACTCCAGAGATGTTCTTATGATTTGTGTCGACTAATATTTGGAAGCAGCTTGACCCGTTGTCAAGTTCAGAGGGGAAGATTTGTGGAAACGGGGCCTAAGCTTTTTAGTACAAATTGTATGGGACAACATAGAAAATGATGGGAATTTGGTAATGTCATTAACGCAACAAACACAATAGAATACGAGAATAAAATCGGACTTTGATTCCAAAGATACTGCCTCCGACTTCAAATCTCAGAATAATTTGGAAGCTTGGGGAAAAGGGCAAAATTGTTTTTTCTTTCGGTAGCTTTTTATGACAAAAAATGACGATAATTATATGCAAAAATAGTAGTGGGTTCTTGTAAAAAAAAAAAAAAAAATAGGCATAGGCATGAGCAGAAGCTTGAAACTGACCTTCAAGCATCATATGCTTTTTCTTTTTTTTTTAGGAAAAAAAATCAAATAAAAGTACTATATGTATATAGTGATTTTAGTACACTCTCCCCTCAAAAGGAAAAGAATAAGGACAAAAAAAAAGTAGCTAATTTATCATGGACTACCACCCATGGATCCAATTGTGAAAATTGAAGCCAACAAGATTCGGTGAATGGCTATTTTATTCATTGATGGGCCTACGGGCCGGGCTCGGTCCATTTCAAAAAAATTATAATGTGATTGCTTGAAAAATAAATTTTTAAAAGAATTCAAAAATTAAGGTGATATGCCCAATTAATTGAAAAACACTATGCCCACAAATTGTGGGATTTGATATACCTTCTCCCAGTGGCCAAATAAAAAATGAAATAGGTGTGTCTAGGTGCCCTGGTGACAAGTAACTATTTAGTGAAGAGGATTTTAAGTGCACAGAGAAGGGCACTAGAGGAATTAGAAGCAAAGAACACTTAAATGTCATAATAAGGTTAAAGAAATAGTAGGAAATAAACAAAGAGACAATAGGTTGGGTTGATGAAGGGCAAATGCGAAATCATATTGAAAGGATATAGACGCAAGGAAATATATAAACGAGGGTTGTAAAATGCATAAAACAGAAATACAGATGCGGAAATGTAAAATTACCCCGTAGTCTGCGTGACAGACGACCACCTAATTATGCATTTCTTCCTCCACAACGGCTAGTCCGTAAAACGGTAACCTGCAACGGTCAAATGATTCAAAACTTTTCTTCCATCCCATGGTTCGCTAATTTAGAGAGACCCTACAATTGCCTACCTGCTAAGTCTCTTCTCACTCACTCACTCCCTCTCAATTCTGTACTCTCCCTCCATTTCTGCACGGAGCCCGGAAGCAGTAGGTGCCCAATCTATTTCCTCTCTTCAAAAATAATTTCCACATTTCTTTCATCATCTTTCTGCACTTACAATTTAAATTAATTGTTAAAGCCCTTTTGAAAAACTGAAGATGATGCAAGATATGTGGAATGCACCACCTGGCTTCAGGCCCACAAAATCTGCTCCTTCTTCTCCTGCTAAGCCTCTTGGGGTCTCCAGAACTCGCTCTGAATCCTTCCATGTCGCCCACAAAGTCCCAGTTGGCGACACACCTTATGTCAGAGCCAAAAATGTCCAAGTAAGACATCTTTTTTCAAATTGTTCAACTTTCAAACGAGCCCGTTTCTGGATTTTTTACTGATGCTTGTGTGCGTTTATGTTTTGAATTGCTCAGTTGGTGGATAAGGATCCAGAAAAGGCTATACCATTATTTTGGGCAGCAATTAATGCTGGGGATAGAGTAGATAGTGCTTTAAAAGATATGGCTATTGTAATGAAGCAGCAGAATAGGGCGGAAGAAGCTATTGAAGCTATTAAGTCACTGAGAAGTCGGTGTTCTGATCAAGCTCAAGAGGCACTTGACAACATCTTGTTAGACCTCTACAAGGTATGCTAGTGCCATTGTATTTTCCTGTCGACTATATTTGATTTAGAAAGTTTGTTGTAATTAAAAGTTCGCATAGGCTAATCTAATATATACACTTTGGCAGAGATGTGGGAGATTGGATGACCAGATAGGATTGTTGAGGCACAAGTTATTCTTAATTCAACAAGGGATGGCCTTTAATGGGAAACGCACAAAGACAGCAAGATCTCAAGGGAAGAAATTTCAGGTGTCTGTTGAGCAAGAAGCCACCCGATTACTGGTATTGATTAGATGCTCCTCAATATTATATTTATTTTGCGTCAAGCTTATATTGAATGGAAATTTGATTAATAAAGAGAAAATTGTGTATGTTGAAGGGGAATTTGGGATGGGCATTAATGCAGCAAAACAACTATACCGAAGCTGAAGATGCTTACAGGAGAGCCTTACTGATTGCTCCAGACAATAACAAGATGTGCAATCTTGGCATCTGTTTAATGAAACAAGGAAGAATAGCTGAGGCCAAAGAGAATCTCAGGAGAGTCAAACCAGCAGTAGCTGATGGCCCAAGAGGCGTAGATTCGCATCTCAAGGCTTATGAGAGAGCTCAGCAAATGCTCCGTGATCTTGAGTCTGAGATGATGAATAAGGGTGGAGATAGGGTGGAACAGAGTAAATTGTTTGATGCATTTCTGGGTTCTTCAGCAATCTGGCAGCCTCAGCCTTGCAAGGAGCATAGCAATCTGTCCGCCGCAGATTCGTCTAACCCTCGCGATGAATTTGCTGATGAGAACATCAGTTCTAACATAATTTCAAACCAAACCGTTCCTCCTGTACAGAAAACTTTCAAATTAAATGTTGCTTATGGAAATCAACTCAATATTGACGCACCACCATTTTATGTTACGAAATCTTCAAAGGATCCAATAGTTACTCAGTTCCCAGAGACCCTCAAGAGAACCAGGTCTGGAAATGCTGCTAACTCGCTGAGAGCAAAGGCAATGGGAGAGTTGATGATACCACCATTTACACAGCCGGAACAAAAGCTCCGAAAGCAGTCAATTTCGCCAGAGAAAGATGGCGATAGGTTGGCAGATTTGCTGCCAGATAGCAAGGCATTTGAAGAGGCCATAATCGCTGCAGTATTAGGCTCAAGCGATAAAACAGTTAAGGTTGTGGAATCCAGGAATGATGCTGGAGTATCTCAGAAAAAGGTTGATAAAAGGTTGAAGGTTTTTCAGGACATCACGCTGTCGTTGAGTCCAAGAGCCTGATTAACATATTAGTCTTACAAGACCAGCTAATTTATATTCTATTTTCAGTTTTGTCGAGTCTTAGATTGGAGATGAACTTTTTCTCCTTAACTCTTAATTTCTTATTTCTTATTTCTTAAGAAGATAATGTCTTTGATTCTACTTGTTGAAGTAGGATAATTTAGTATTGATTTCTAACAGTCTCTATTTTTATTAAACTTTGCTTGGTAACTTCCAATAAAGTTCTTTTCATGGTAACTTCCATGACTTCTGTTTTATCTAATTTATACAACCGTTAGTGGCTGAAATAAATATTTGCTTGGCAACAAAATAATACATTGGTGTTCATGTGAAAAAGATCAAAGGTGGTTCCTGTGAAAAAGATCAAATCAAAAAAGAGAAAAAAAAAAAGGCATCCGCGCAATGTGTTTGCCTCTGTAGCATGAAAGCCGAATTGAATTCTTGAACTTAAGATGAAGTGCAACAATAAAAAGAGTGTAGGCATTTCGAGCTTATTAAAACAAATTATAGTTGTGTACTGCGAATAAAAAGATCAAAGGCGTTCCTGTGAAAAAGATCAAATCAAAAAAGAGAAAAAAAAAAGGCATTGGCGCAAATGTGTTTGCCTCTATAGCATGAAAGCCGAATTGAATTCTTGAACTTAAGATGAGTTGCAACAATAAAAAGATACAGTTAAGAAGAGTATAGGCAGTTCAAGCTTATTAAAACAAATTACAGTTGGGTACTGCGAATATTATTCAACTGAACAAGATGCTTGGTAAATAATTTCAAAGATTTTGTTTACTTCACTCTTCTGTTAATTTCATAGAAGTAACTGAGGATAGCTACAGTTGCAGCAACAGCTACTCCAAATGCACTCTGAGCCAAAATAGTCCTGTTTTTGACTAAGTTGAAACGAGAGGAAGGTGGGTTGAATCCAAGCTCTGAAAGTTTCTTATGTGAGGCTGCATAGTCTGTGAAGAATGCCTCCTCATCCTGCCAGAGCAAAAGCAGATTTTATCACTTACTGATGCATAACGAATCTTTGATTGTTATTTAATGCGTCTAGAAATATTCTCACAGAGAAATGCAATCCATGTCCATATGAGCAATTTTCTGATATTTGAGCACTAGCAACATGGTCCATAGACGTGTTTGACAATTGTGTATGATGTCTGTCAATCTTAGACAAAATAACTTTCCAAGCTCACTGCAGCAATCCATTTTTCACAAGCACAATTGTTCTTTCAGTTTAAATACGAAATTGCATCTGCACCTCCCACCCCTCGTTTATCTCAAATTCTTCAACCTTTTCCAGGCTTGTATTGCTGCTTATACGAGGAAGAATCAATGGTTTGTAACTTACGTCAAAAACATGTACCTATCAAATTTGGTAGTTTCAAGGATTTCCATGTGCTAGGCTAATGCACACCAATATCCCAATCATTATAAACTAGAAAATCTGCACACCATCTCACTGATATGTAATTTACAGGAATTTTTGACAGATACAATCAGCTTTGTTTCTAATCCATGTTCACATCAACTGAATAGTTAACTTAATGATCAATAAAGAAGAGCCAAATTATGTGGCTCGCAGTGCTCATGATTTAAAAGAAGTTGTGAAGAATGAGCTGCCCTACCTTCGCGTAAATCTCCACAAACGGCCGAAATTCAGGGTCCTCTACCAGTACTTTATCAGTGGGAAGTTTCAAAAGGCCTTTTGAATCCCCTTTCAGAAGCTCCCTAGAATATCATAATATCCACAAATATTACTAGATCATATAATAATATCAAAAACAACAAGCCACAAAGATGCCAACTTTGTGTAAGTCTTACGAGAAATAAGAGTTGTCAAATTTTAGAGGTTCTGGAGTCCATGGTCCATCAAAACCTGATCTCTCTCGATGAGCCCTACCCTAGAAAATCTCAGAAAGTTTTAAGCTTTTTACTTCATTAAACTATACTTAAATTGAATGCATTATATGTGAGTCAAAATTACCAATGTGTGGCCTCCAGAGAGTGCTACAATATCCTTATCAGAAAGACCCATCCTATAGAAGACATCTCTCAAATGCGATGCACCTGAAAGAGGAAGGGCACAAATTAGAGAAATATAACTCATTTTACCAAAGATGTCCACGTGTGTGCAATCATGTTTTAGTCGTAGTTATTATTTCCAAAATGGCCATCAAAAATATTTTTTACTTCTTTATATATATTACACTAAATATGAACTAGTAAACAAGAAAACAGTTAAACAACCCTAAGTAAATCTTTGTCTCGTGACTAACCTTCGTTAGCATCAGGAAGGCGACCTTCTTCTGGGGAATCCATAGAGTCCTGATGGGAAAAATACTAAGTTACTGAAACGCAATTCTTTCCTCTAGATCAATGAACCATTGCAAAAAAGAAAATTCCAACTGGATGTTCATAATCTCTTCCATTGTATACCTTTCTGCCCGGGACAAAGTCAATGGCAGGGCCTCCAGTGACCTCAACTGCTACAACACCAGCCAGCTGAAAAGTCAAAATATCAAAGGAAGAAAAAGAAAATACAGCTCCATTTTAAACTGCAGAGGAAATGTAATTATCAGCATTTATTTGGAATTTTACAATCTCTAAGAACTGGTGGCTACAATCTCAGAAAATGATTTCTTAGATAGACTAATCAACTCAAGCAATAAAGAACACATCCCATGTAGAACAGAACGTACATTGTGTCTAGGAGGGACGTGAAGAATAGGAAAATCTAAAATAAATGAGAATGATAGTTTCAACAATTTACCCCTGCTGAGCCAAAGGCAATTTGTCCGAAATACCACCATGTCACAAGTGAGACACTAACATTATCATCAAAGTACTCATGCTTTTGAAATATGAAAATAACCTCCTTTTAAACTGAAAGAGTTGAAATTGTAGCCTTAGATTTGTCCATTAAACTCTTAATTCATGTGGTTGAATTGAGAAAAGCAGTGACTTATGAAAAAGAACTTGATACGGGATTTGGTGCATTTAGTATTCGAATTGTGACATACCAAATAAAGAAAAAGTCAGCACTCTGATGAACTTATAAACTGCCCAAAGTAAGAAAAAACGTCACAACTCAACAATTATGTCAAATTGGATTATTTGAACAGTCCTTAGTTTAAATGAATTTTGTTTACTTCCAAAACTTTATATTTTCTCTTACTTGTTAGATATTAACTTCTTTGGAGATTGAGAACCTTGAAGAATAGATTAAATTGAGCATTAGGTTCCTAAAATCAAATCAAAATATGCAAGAGAAGGGAATATACATAACACTCATATTTGCTCGCCATATTTACGGAAAGGATCGCCCTTTTCTAGGGTTATCACATGAATCATATTGATTCACCCATAGTTGGTAGGATATCGATTAAGCAAAGCAGGTTAATTAAATTAAGCAGGAATCAAACGTAAACATCAGCCATACACAGAAAAATGCTAGTGAAAACTGAAATCACCTGATAGAGGTCAGCATACGTAAGTTTTGGATGTTTAGCTTTTATCTCCTCTGCTCGCAAGAAAAAACAACTAGTGAGACAAAACCATTCACCAGTGAACAAGATTATATTCAGAGTACGAAGTAGAAAATATGTCATTGCTTATAGAACTCTTGATCAAAAATTTTTTCTCCGTTGATAACTTTCCAACCATAGCTTTACCTTATGAAAGTTAATCAAAACTCCGAAACAATCTAAACCATTATGTCTCAAGATCTCAATTACGAATCATTCTTACAAGTATAAACTTTTTAGTGAAGCATATTATACATGCACTCACCACATAAGTCAACTGCAATTCTCAAACCATTATTAGCAGCATGGTTCAGTTCTACTTCATTCCTGATCGATCCATTCGGCCCTCCTGTCTTTGTTTTAGCATCATAAGTCCCTGCATCATGCCACCTACAAACAAATTGATACCCAGTCATACTCTTCTTGTGCATATAACAAACCAAATGGCATTGGGTCACAGCAGAAGTTATAAATAATAATCACAGCCAAAGAGCATTTAAAAAATGCAAGTAAATAACGAATTAACAGGTGGTTAAGCAGTAGTACGCTAAACGGAGCATGATAGGGGCGCAGTTCTTGCTGGAAATGAGAGCTCTAAGGTTTCTGCGAGCCCTCTCTATTTCCTTCACGTACTCTGCATCCACTACCAACCCTGTTGCCATTGCTGAATTTCACTTTCGATTGATCGAATAAGGTATTAATCAATTGTGTATATAAAGTAGTTACTAGAATGGAGAAAAATTGGAGGAGAGCAGGAGTATGTTGAAGAAAGAAGCAATGGATCTTAGTGGCGCAGACTGAAGCAAGAAGGGAGAAGGCAAGTAAAGAATTCTTGGTTGTTTGGTCGCTTATGGCTGGAGGGAAACGAGGCCGATAATTTGTTACATATTCGACTTTCGAAGCAATCATGTTTATTCGACGCGAATGTTAAAGCGCGTGGACGGTAACTGCCGGGTTGATAACAGAGGGTTATGTTATCTGTCTAATTCTTTTTATATTCAATTATATCTAACGTAAAATTATGGTATATTAATATGCAATCATGCGATATTAATGTAATTTTATATTAGGCATTATTAAATATCAAAAAATTAAATAAAGCATTTGAATTGAAAGGGAAAGAAGCGGTTAACAGTTGAACATAAATTGGATATATTACTGTATTATGAGAGGAAAGAAAGTTTGTTTTTCTTTCTTTCTATTTCCTCCCAAATTTGGCAGAAAAATTTTTTAAGGAAAAGTCAAGAGTTTTTTCTTCTATTTTCTTTTTTTTCTTTCCCTATTTTTAATCCCAAACAAAAAAATTAATTTCTTTTCTTTTCTTTTCTCTCTCTTTTACCAAACAAAGAAAATTCATTCTTTTCTTTTCTTTTCTTTTCTCTCCATTTCCTCTCCCCCAAACATAACTTAAGGTCTCGAGGAGTATGAACGCTGCTGCGTGTTGAGCACTGAGAGTGGGCCTCCGCTGGTTAGCTGTTATCCTTGGTTTTCGGGTTTGTACCGTGGGCGTGCGGGGATTTTATCGAACCTTCTTTAAGTGGGCCCGATATTTTCTCTGTCATTTATTTGTTGCTTTGTTTCGGAAAACGAGGAACGGCCCATAAGATTTCAGTCCGTTCAGAGATTGGATTTTGGTCTTTGGATCCTGACTGCTTCTTGATAACTGAACCCGCTATCACAAAATCCACCCCAGCATTTTTCTTTTTTTATTTTTATTATTTTCTACAATATTGTACCATCGGCAGTCAGCATGTCTCAATGAAATAAAATTCAATTCCTTAATTTAGAGTAGTCAGAATAATTGATATCTTAATTAAGAATACTAAAATAAATGACTGTGGAGTGCTTGCAAAAATAGATGTTTGTTAGAGCCAGTTTTCAAGTGAATTTATAGTAAATTAAGCGATTTTATTCAGATGTCACCAACTGACTTATTTTTTTTAAAGTGTCACTTTTTTTAAGATAATAATTCTCTCGTACATTTATAATTTAAAATGATAGAATACTTATGCACATAAAATATACTATTCAAGAATAATTTTTTTTATAACCTAGGAAATTAAAGTCAACAATCCTATGTTGAACAAGGAACTTTTGTATTTAAATTGGTTTTCTTGCAACCTTAGAAATTTTTATTATGTTATAGACGTCTACTTCCCAAGTCCCAGCCGAAGTTAGCTGCACCTGCATCTCAGTTAAACAACTTCTTAGACATTGTTGTTTGTAACATGCTGTGATTATGTCCACTAATCTGGTTTTCGATTCAGTATACGAGTATTTTACCATTTCTTGTTTGTAATAAACAGACATTAGTGGATGTTGTTCAATCATAAATCATCATATTACTAAAAAATTTAGTTGAGGATGAGAAGTATATGTGGTCGAGAATGTTGTTGGCACAACAAACAGACCATGAGGAAGGCAAGAACTTTAGAGCATTAGCGTACCTTGAAACATTGACAAATCCTAAGCTTTATGCTTAGTCTGGGAGGAGAGAAAGGGAAAGAAAAGAAAGGATTTAGGGGAAGGAAAGTATTTTTCTTTGTTTGGGAGTTTAAGTTGTAAAGAAAGGAAAAGAAAAAGAAGGAAATGGAAGAAAGATGCTTGAGTAATTTTTCCACAAGTTTTCCTTCCAACATTGGCCGGAAAAAGAAGGAAAGTGAAGGAAAATTTTTAAAATAACAATATTATTCTTAAAGATGTGATATAAAAAGTTTTATTATTCAATAAATCCCTTTTAATTCCTAAACTGCCAAACAACCTAGAAAGAAACTTATATCATTTCATTTATTTTCTTTTCTTTTCTAACTTATTTTTTTACTTCTTTTCTTTTTAATCCTCAACTCCCAAACTAGCCATAGGGAGAAAAGAAGCAGCCCACTGTTAGTTATTACCATTACATTTGCTCCCAAAAAACAGAACTGCTAACTTATCAATATTCAATAAATTGGGTTGCAGTTGCAGATGGAATATTTTCATAAGAATTTTTTTTCAAAAGAAAAAGGAAAGGTCAGACTACAGGTTTCGAATTTTCCTACATGGAAGTGAACCTATGAGTATTGCATAATCATTTAGACATAACTTTTTCAAATTATTGGCATTTGCACGACTTTGGTTACAGTACAAACTTAAGTCAACTTTATATTATACAAGGAGTCAATGTATAAGTGAGAATAAAGAATGTAGGCCTATAGAAATTGTTAATTTAATACATAAATAGACAGATCTACATGAATTATCAAAATTTTACTTGTTCTTTACAAACTTATTTTGTATACAATAAAAATATCGTACATTGGACTAGTTGCTAACGTTTAACATTCTTTGTTCAGAGCACAAAAGACAAGTTGTTAATCCTTTTTAGGACACAAAGGACAAGCAACGAAGCACACATTTAACTTTTCTATGCTTTATTTTCTTTCCCAACATTTTCCAACTGTATAATCCAGTAAAACATCAAAAAGGGAACTTGGTTAAACAGTTTTTTCCTTTTTTGAGATAATCTAATTCTGGTTTACTGTTTAAATAAGTAGCAACCTCGTCAACAGGTTCTCTAAAACCATTTTTTCGTAAGAATTCTCTTTTTCTTTTAATTTGTGTAAGAATTCTCTAATGGGTTTTTGTAATGACATTAGATTAGATATATTTAACAGTAGGAATAATGGAGCCTGGACATGTAATATTCTGTGTCAGTCAGGTTGATTCCACTGTCACATTAATTATATTAATACCAACGGTAATTAGTCAATCCCATTATTTTCGTAATTGGCCAATCATTTTTACGACTTTTTTACAAGCCAGATGTAGCATAAGTGCATAATCATTGCTCTTATTTGTTATTACTTTCAAATTGCTTGAATGAGGCTGGAAACTGTCGAGGTTGAAACTCAAAATTCTTATCCAAGTTTCTCACCTGAGAATCATAGAAAATAAAACCATTTCCTTTTGATGGATTATCCTAAACGATTTACAAAAAATTGAACAAAATGGTCTTGTAATTTCCAAAGCTAGTGAGCACCGCAACGAATGCCTTTTGCCATGCATCCTCCACATTACATACTTGCGTATCGTGATATGGTAAGTCTTGGCAAGCATAATGATGAATATTGCTTTACTACCTTAATTTAAAACTTTTGCATCATATATACCAAGCCAGTCGTGTCCGTTGAGAATCCGAAGTTACATAAGTACCCTCTGAACATCCGAAATCAGTCCGCAATCTTTATCTTGGATCTATAGTACAGATGTTCGCTGTCTTCCGTATGGGACTTGCTATTAATAGGCTCTGCACGTTAAACTGAGAAAAGGGTATGTCGTAAATAACGGGCATACCAGCTGGGCATTTTGGCCTCAAAGTTTCAGTTATAAAAAGTTATGGCACTCTGCTCGATGTCCTCATTGCCTCCCTGTACTTCCCAAAACTGTTTCTAGTGTTGATTCCAGTTTTCACTGCATTCTACACTCCATCCGTAGAAAGAATGAGAGGGAAAGAAACGAACAATAAAGATAGAAAGGAAAGATTTTGGAGCTGACACAAATTTTGATGCATCATAATTCATTTGGAAATCTAAATGGAAAGGAAAGTAGGGGTGAAGTTTGTACTTTTTCACTGTGCAAAAACTGGAAACTAAAGGCGTGGTTTTTGTTTTTGTTTTTGTGGAAAGTTAACACTACTGGTCAAGGGTCTGGCTTTTTTGCAGTTTTACATAAGCCATTTCTATCCTTCCAACCAGTCCCTCTACATATGCAAATTTCAGTACACAAAAGGAAGAAATATTTTTGGTGTTCGCTTTTGTTCTTTCTTGTCTTAATCTTTGAGATGAAATCATAGAAGAGTGTAAAGCATTGCCAGAGGAGGGTAAACTGCGGGAAGGGTAGTGCGTGTTGTGTGTGTGTTTTTTGCGTGAGGCTAAAGTTTGGAGAAAATCAAGAGAGATGGGGAGCTGTTACTCAAGAGTAAAGCAAGAAGAAATGGTTTCAAGATGCAAGGCAAGACAGAGGTACATGAAACAGTTGGTTAAAGCAAGACAAGCTTTTGCAGCTGCTCATAGCATGTATCTGACGTCTCTTAGAAACACTGGCTCGGCCTTGCTTCAATTTGCAACAAATGAGACTAATCTACACTACCAAAATCACCATCTTCCACCATCACCATCACCACCACCTCAACTACCATCCACACCACCACCTCCACCTCCACCTCCACCTCCACCTCCACCTATCCCAATGAGCCCTGTTTCTGAAAGGTGGACAACTTCCACCACCACCACCTCCTCTTCCACCCTCCCACCTCCCCCTCCTCCTCCGCAACCTTCGTCCACCTGGGATTTCTGGAACCCTTTCATGCCATCTTCATCCAGGTCAGGAGCCGAGGAGGAGTGGGAGGAGACAGCACTTACTTCTGAGGCTGCCGTAACCACAACTGTTGGGGAAGCCAGCATGGCATCCCCACCGTCTGTCATCAGCGGGATTTCAAAGGATACCACAGGCACAGCCACCTCAACAACTACTAGTGAGTTGGCTATGGTGGTCTCCACTAAGGGGAAAGACCTTGTTGAGATCATCAAAGAACTTGATGACTACTTTCGCAAAGCTGCTGATGCAGGGGGACCACTTTCATTGCTCTTAGAAGTCCCAGCTTGTACGTTTTCTGACCTAAGATCCTCAGGTAATCTTGCAGCATATTCAAATTCACATGCATAAAGCCATTAATATTTTGTCCATGCCTGATTTATGAGTTAAGCTTGTGAAAGTCTCTGGAAAATTATAGACATTTTATTTTGGACCTTTTGTTACCTTCAATTGTGAAAATTGGAGTGCAAAATTTAATCTTGCAACGAAAATGGGATGCAGGTAAGGTATATAGCAGTGGGAAGACTCTGAATCCATTGTTGTGGACGTGGAATTCGAGTCCAAAATGGAATGGATTTGGGAAATGCATTGAGGATTCAATTGGAAATGTGAATGTTGGTGGTGCAGTAGGTGTTACCACCACAGCTACCCATTGCTCAACAGTGGAAAGGTTATACGCTTGGGAGAAAAAATTGTTCCAGGATGTCAAGGTATCTACACACTACTACCATTACCAGAATTTTAGAAATTGCTTCCTTTTTGTGTGCATATATACGTGGGTTATATCCTTTGAGTGCCAAGAAGATGGTAGATTATGCGGATCCTGAATTTATACTGCAATTTCTTTTTTGGCACCCAACCCAAATGGTTATTATTTATTTAATTTTTTTGTGTCCTTTGTATTGTTTTGTATGATAACAGACTGCTGAGACTTTGAAGCTAGAGCATGAGAAAAAGGCAGCCCAACTAAGGAAGCTAGAGGCGAAAAGGGCTTATTATGTGAAGTCTGAGAAAGCCAAGAAAGAAGTAGAGAAATTGGAATCAAGGATGATGGTTGCTTCACAGGCAATTGAAACTACGTCTGATGAAATAATGAAGTTGAGGGAGTCAGAACTCTATCCCCAGCTTGTAGATCTTGTTAAAGGGTTAGTCCTCTTCCTCACTCAAACATTGATTCGTTTGTGTTATTTACTTTTCTATTCTCTGTTTAAAGTTTTTTCCTCTTCGCAGATTTAATTTTCAATAAATTAAGATAGGTTGGAATGGAATATTTTAGCATACTTTTCTTAGTTCCTACATAGGAGTAAGGACGGACCTGTCTTTGACCACATGGAAACTGAGACAAGAGGTCAATGGTCAAGTTGAGTTGCACTGTGTCATGAGATTGGTAGTACTTCATCCGTATCCAAAAGCAACTATCCGTGCATCTTTACTTTACTTTTGAGGTTGTTGACTACCTTTGGTAATAGGCCTCTGTCTATTTGCCTTTTCTTCAGATACTTGACACTCACATGTCACACTGTAGAACAGTATGTTTGTATAATGACAATGCAGTTGAAGGAGAACATGTCGAAGACGCCCAAATCAGTGAATTTGGCTTATTTTTCTCGTCCTTCTAGATGATTTGGGCCAGAACGATTATCCTCTTACTTGCATCGATGGCTAGCCACCATGCCAGAGTGTTGTTGTTAAGAAAGTACCCCACTAATTATCTATTTTCTTATCCGTAAATTTAAAAGAAAAATGGTAAGCTTGGGCTAGATTCGGAAAAGAATATCAATATCACGAGTCTTCTCTTGGTTCTTGAGAAATAAATCACCTCAGGGTTTCTTCTTAGATTTACTTTGAACTTCTGTAGAGGAAATGAGAATTGTTGATCAAATCATGGCACCTTGTTCAGATGATTGGCTACAACAGCTGAAAGCCTGAAAGTTGATTCTAAATTGTAGAGAAAAGCATTTCTCTGGGCTCTGTGGTAGTGCTAGTTTATCTCTATGTGGGCAGGACGTAGCACCATACACATTGATGATCATGAAATAAAAAGAAATTGGAAAAATACATGTTATTTTCATAAGTTAAGCATAAGCTTCTACAAACACCCTTGGCAAAAGAACAAATACTAATGTACTTCTTGGTTTACAGATTGATGGGCATGTGGAGAAGCATGTATGAGTGTCATCAGGTACAGACTCACATAGTTCAGCAGCTGAAGTATGTAAGCACCATTCCATCTACAAATCCTACATCTGAAATTCATCGACAGTCAACTCTTCAACTTGAGCTTGAAGCACAACAGTGGCACATTTCCTTCTGCAACCTTGTTAAGGCTCAACGGGAATACATTCAGTCCCTAACTGGCTGGCTCAGGCTTAGCTTATTCCAACTTGGCAACAAACCAGTGGTCAGAACCGGACCAGATTCTGCAATTTACTCCTTTTGTGAAGAGTGGCATCTTGCAGTCAACAATGCTCCGGACAAAGTAGCATCAGAAGGAGTTAAAAGCTTCTTAACAGTGATCCATGCTGTTGTAGTGCAGCAAATGGAAGAACAAAAACATAGGAAGAAGTCAGAATCAGCATTTAAAGAGCTTGAGAAGAAGGCGATCGAGCTAAGATCACTAGAGTCTAAGTATGGTCCATACTCTATGGCTGACACCTACGGCACAGGTAGGAAGGATCCAGCCGGGGAGAAGCGAGCAAGAGTGCAGAACCTGAGAGCAAGAGCGGAGGATGAGAAGGCCAAGTATGAGAAGTCAGTAGGTGTAACAAGGGCAATGACTTTGAACAACCTGCAGATGGGATTGCCACATGTCTTTCAGGCAGTGACAGGTTTTGCCAATGTGTGCACTCATGCATTTGAGTCGGTCTATAACAAGGCTAAAAGTACTGATGAGGTGCATGATGTGAAGAGACTTTTGCCTTGAGAGAATAGGCTGCTCAACACCCATACAGTTGCTAGACTAGGAAAAGCGTGTACTTTAATTTTGCCTATGTACAATTGTGTCCAATTCTATACTTAGATTTGACTGAAGAAAAAGAATTGATTCAGATACAGAATATCGACAAGATCATATCCTTGAAGCTTAGTGTGATACAGTTCAAACGGAGATGGTGCCGGAGCTGATGAATTTGACTGAAGAAAAAGAAATGATTCAGATACAGAATATCGACAATATCATATCCTTGAAGCTCAGTGTGATACAGTTCAAATGGGCTACTGCCGGAGCTGATAAATGTAAGCCGTAAGAAACTTTTCCTTCATGCGAGGAGCATTCCGTATGGAGGTAGCAAGATAACATCACCCGCGGGTAATGCATAATTGTGACGCAACAGTGGAAAAAGTTGAGCACTAGAGGATTCTAGGTTTTTCAAATTTTGGTTTGGGATTAGTTGTTTGTAAAGAACTAATATCTATGTCCGTATAAATTCTTTCTGTTTGTTCACTGTGTACGATCTTTATCCAATTTTATGCAGCAACATAAGTTTCTTTTTTGTGTATGTCTGTCAGCTACTAATCATTCCTTTAGTCTTTCTCTCCCTTTTTTAGTTCCTAGCTTTATGTCCATTGCTTTCCTGAGACAAGTCTGGAGGCAATTTTAGAGCAGCAATTTTAATGCACAGACAATCTTCCATGGGTGAAAATACAAACCAATTAGTGCAGCAATGCTGAAATACATTTGAAAGCTTTGATGGATAATGAGAAATGGGCTGATGAGCTAAATCGTTATTGTCTTCAGTCTCCTCACAAATAGCTAAAAGAAGAAGATGTAACACTCTGATTAGCGAACAGAGCCAATCTTAAGTCTTTAAATGCAAAAAATATGTTATTTGGGTTGTAGATCAGACAAAGTTACAAATCTTCAATATATTTCATAAACCAAGAAAGAACAATTAAAAAATAAAAAACGTTTCTTAAATAATTGTTATGATCTTTTACTCTTCAAAAACTCTCGTCATGAACATAAACACTAGTAGTGTGGATCTAATATCAGAACATCCTTGAGCTCGCCAGAATTATATTCCTTGTTATGGACGATATACAAATCTAATTGCAGTTGCATTGTCTCATTTAACAAACAAAAGGCATGTCCATATGCTTCAAACTAGTGATGTAGTTCAATCTATCTCTTGTTAATGCAAACAAGCTACTAATTGACTTCACAACAGTATCAGCATCATCCTCCAAAAAATTTATTCTCACATATTTAATGAAGTTCTCTATACAATACCAAATTTGGATTTTTGCCACATCACTATGAATAAACCAACAGTAGCACTACTCCAAAAAAGTTAACCATAAGAAAAACTCCTTTCTATATTGGTTTGATGCAGAGTTAAGTAGTGAATGCATTGAACACATCGTGCATGCCGTGAAGTATCCAGTGAAAGACCTCACATTCCACTTATATGCATTATAATCACCCACCTCAAAAGTTTACTCCACTCACGATTATCTTTCATCTATGAGAAATTAGCGGGGTTTGAAACAACCAAAAAGAGAGAAATAGTGAGAAAAAATTTATCTAGATGAATAAATTACTACCAGGAAAAAGATCGCATCCTAGAAGTGTACAAGTTCTGCTCCTTTTCTACCTTCCAGAAAGGAAAACATCAAAGAACTTACTAATACAATAGCTCCCTCATGCAATATGTGAATTAGTTGGGCCTAAACATTTTGCAGACAACCAGGTCAACCGCTTGTCAACTTTGAGAGATAAAAATGTCTCCCTTGCTATGCGGTTGTTGAAGAGGTCCAATGCAGCATAATAAATTTGGTCACTTACACCTTGCAATTCATCCAATGCTCTGACACAATCTGTAATTGAATATCTCTCATTGAATTTCTTAATAGCAGCTGCCCTGAGTTTTGAAGCAGCAGCCATCTCCATAATGGCTTTTGCAATGACCCCATCAATACCTTTACGCCCCCTTTTCTGCCCAACAATTCTAGAAGCCACAGTAGACTGAAGATTCTCCTGCTCATCAGCTGTGTCAGAACCTTGGTCTGATCCTGAGTTCGACAAGTCTTCCTGGTATACACTCAGAGGTTGTGGTTCAGAAATCAAAGGAGTTCCTCCATGCTTATAGGATCCATTTGATCGACTATATTTCCCCCTTGTCCCAGGTAATGAGAAAATGGTGCACAGTTGCTTGTACATTGGACAGCCACTACTCCTTACAGATTCAGAATCAGGATGTTCCTGTAAAAATGTATATGATGATGATAGGTGGTCAATAAATAATTAAGAAATTTTAACTGCCATTCATGGATGAATAAAATTGATGCATAGACATCAAGACAAGAAGCAAGTTCTATAGCCATGTCATCATCTGAAATGAACTCCCCTAGCTAATACAGGTCAAAACTAGTTTCATTAGTTATGACAATAGAAAGAGAAGTATCAAACCTTGATATATCCATCCCATGCTTCATCAGTGGCCTTGATAACACCAGTGGCTTGATCCCATTGAAAATCACCGTGATCAAGCAGTGATTTCACAACAACATAATGCTTTCTCAAGGCAGCATAACGGCTTTTCAATTGCTCATTGTCCCACGTAAGGCCTGTTTGTTCACGAAAGTCCTCACAGACGCATTCCCATGCTTTCTTGTCAAAAGATTTATTACGTTTATTCCCTTGGTGAACCTGTTCAACCAGCAAGTCCACTAATACCTTGCTAAGGGCTGATGTCCACTTAGCCCTCGACTGTGATTCTGGCTGCTGCAAAGGAAGTGGTCTCCTAGAACGAGTAGAACGGCTTGCCATCTGCGAGATCAACATAAACAGTTTGACATTAATCTAATAAAGCTTGAAAGGATAAATTATAGTGCGTGATATAAAAACCAAAAAGACTGCTACTGATGATGTTCTACTAATTCATTTATACCATTATATGATCACAAACAAGATCAGAAACAGCAAAACAATGAAATACCACAACTTTGGGGGTCTATTTTTCAAAGTAATGCATGAGAATTTATAAGATGATTAAAAGTTGTTAAGCATCCCAAGAAACAGAGATTTTAAGCAAAATAGATGTGGAAATTAAGACAAAAAACATCCAACAACATACACATTTTCCGCTAACAACAGTAATTACTCGATCAATTTATACAATTGTTCAAACTGTCCACTCTGCAAAAATTTATTGCAAAACGGCATATCAGTAATTCTAATTCCGTTAAAATTTGCTATCTCGTAGGGAGGGTTCAACAGTTTCTTGGAATTCTATATACCTTCCGATTTTAAATTGTGAGAAAAAAATTGTACCTGGGAAAAAAAAAGAGCCGGTTGTTGGACAGCTTAATCCAGTGTGGCCGTTTTTTATGTTGGGGAGAGTGATGGCAGAGTTACCTGGGAGGGGGAATAAGGGTGTTGGTGGCGTTGGAAGGCGGAAGAGGTGGCGATGGCGAGAGGAGTGATGATGGGGTAGTGGTGAAGTGATGCACGACACTTGTGCTAGTGCAACTTCTGTTAGTGTTGGGTTTAGGATGAGCGATCAGGGTAACATAGTATTAGTAATAGTTCCATTAGATTGCAGGTTTGTTTTTTTATGTCAAAAAAACAAAAAAAGATTGCAGTTTTTTAAGTAGTAATTTTTTAAAATTATAATACTGTAATATTTTTTTAAATGTGATAAATTAATTACTAATATTTGAAAATTAACTTCAAAGAATATTATCAGTGTTCTTTTAGTTCTCATTAATAATATCTTTTATTATTACATATTATGAAAAAGTGTAAATTATGGTTAAACCATGAGAAGAAAATATTTTGGGCCATCAAGCGGACAAGAAATTTATTTCTCCATAAGAACAAAAGAGAACAATTTTAATAATAATATTTGTGAAACTTTTCAATTATTACTGCTACATTAGAAATAAATACAAAGCATATGAAATTAAAGTAGCGTAACAAGACTAAGTTATTATTTGTTTTACCACTCAAAGGAATGTTAATTGACTCATTGACTCCTCATAATAAATTGGGATTCGAATCTTATCAATAATATTTCTCCTCCCTTATTGTAATAGTGTAGATTGATCAAAAGAAAAAAAAAAGAATGTTAATAATTTTAAAGGATAAACTAAATAGATTTTCCAGTTCATTTCAACTAATCGGTTTCAAATTAAAAATTTACATGTAATTCCATTTATTTATCTGCTACCCATTTTTGTCAAATGGCATTTATGAATAGTTGTAGTATTTTTATGTTCTCTTTAATTCTTATATTTGACAATTCAAGATGCTTCTCTTTTTTGGTCTTTTGGCTACCTTACTTGCTGATCTAGTGATGTTAAGTTGTCCGCCTCTTTTTTGTGTAACATGCCAGAGGACAAAAATCAAAACGTTCATTTTAAGCAAAAAAGCTATGCTACAAGAGGAAGAACACACACACACACACACACACACACAAAACACTAGGTATCTCCATCCCAGCATCCTTGACAACATGGTTAAAGGTTGCCTCACAAACTAGTAGTTAAATTTTCAGCTAAAGATGACCAAAATTGGGCAACCAAAAGAATGACCAAAATGGCAACTCCGAATTGCCGAATAAAACATTGCTACATTGCCACTAGCATTTACATAATTTACAAAATGGAAGCCATTGTTGAGGCCGAGAGAGACACAGCTTACCAGTCTTCTATGTCATCTTCACTTGACATGTCATTTTTATCATCCGAAATATGTCCATCAATGTCCGTGTCTTCAATTATATGTGTCGAGGATGCTTCTTGAGCTTCAAAATCTTCAGGCGCTCTATGTCCAATCCACTTAAGGGTAGGCTTAATCTCCGTAGCAATAACTGATAGATCAGATAAGTTTAGCCTATTATAACCATTACATCTCTGGCTCACGATTTGACACTGCACGTACATCAAAAGGAAGCCACATAACTAAACGGAGCTTAAAAGTAAAATAAGTAGCCAGAAAATTTGTCATGTGAGGTTTTTCAAGCTCATTAAGTACATGCACAAACTGAATCAGAGGGTTACAATTGGCAAAAGCATCACAAATGGCTGCATTTACTTTGAAAGGATCCACATGATAAAAACCTTAAACCCAAATGGTATAAAACCAAGGATACGAATGAAGGTTTGCTGTTATCACCACTATAAGAGTATATTTCAAGAAAGACTTTGCGGGCAAAGAAGAAATGACCATAGATAACTTTCCAGAACTCTGGCTAAAAGGGCTCCTTGAAAAATGCAAGCCAAACAGACCACAAATCTTATAAACTTCAAAGCCACCCTCTTCTTTCAAAAACCAACTAGACCAAACTTTTGCTGTTGATATTAGTTTCGAAGATCAATTATCAGAGCTTAGATGGAAAAAAAATTAGACCACAAACATAGCCCCCCAACTGTTACTACCAAATAAACTGCAATTACATTTGCCTCCATTAGTCTAACCTTATTGTGCCACAAAGATTGTTCGACCTGCCAAAGCTTTGGACGGCGAATAGCATGCCACCTACATGCTCAATGAAGTGTATGAAGTTTAGAAATGATACTAGTTTAAAAGAAACGGCAAGTCTTGTTACAAACCAATACCTAGAGGGAACCAGATTTGAATTCCCAAACAGCACGCCTCGCACAGCAACTGAAGCAGCAGCTGACTGAACAACATTTTCAGCCTCAAAGTTTCTAGCCACCATTCCATTCAGTGAAGCTAGTAGCAAGTCAGCATCACTTAAATATGTTCCAACAACACAGGCATCATCTATTGCTTCCTCACTGACAAAATCCAGAACTGCCAAAAAAAAAAAAAAAAGAATATTGCAAACATGGAAACACTAATATCCACATTTGGACTTTTTTTGGCAAACCCAAAAAAATCAAGTAACATGTCTACTTCATGAAAACTAATGCTGCTAGAGTCAATGTTACCATTTTCATGTAGAAAATCAGCAATTGGACGAGCTTGCCCATGTGCTTGACAAAGTATAGTTTCTGGAGCATCCATTTTCATAGGCAACCTTACAAATTTCTCCTTCAAGATATATGTATTGCTATCTACAACATTTTATAATAAAGTTAACGTCAGAAGCTACAATTTCAACAGAAATCAACAAAATAACAGAGATTCCTTCAGGCAGTTTTTCCTAGCAATGGAAGAGCATGAAATGAAGTGTTTGTAGCATCCCATAAGCACTTCAAAGAAAGCTATTGCCAGTTAAACAATTAAACAGTGTGAAATTCAATTATATCAAGAAAGGTATTATCTTAGTTGAGCATACTCATATGCAAATTTAGCAATTAGAAGAATATTTCAAGAAGTTTTTAAATTTGTCGTATCTTCCATAAACACCATAAACATTGTCCGAACAAAGTTTCAATCACCCATCCCAGAGAGAAGGTAAGAAAGACATGGAACGGTAGTCCAAATGATAACCCACGTAAAGATGACAATTCTGTTATCATGTAAGTAAAGAATCAAATTACATAATAAAACTGAAAAAAAGTAAATAAACGACTGTCAGAATTGATAACATCACAAAGAATTTCAAAGAAAAGGTTCTATCAGAGGTACCTGTTACCGTGGAGTGTTCACTTTCTCTTTTGTTATGCAAAAATTTTCCCAAGGCATGAAAAAGAGAAAGCGTTTCATCTCTGCCAAATGATAAAGGAGGCCCATCATATAAATGAGCGGTCTCTTCTGTTCTTTCTCTCAAGGACAGGGCAGAACCGCCGAACAAACTTAAAGAAGGTAGTTGATGATGTGGTTTTAGGCAGAAATACTGTAAAGATGTAATTGCATGTCTGATGTCACCTCCACTAGCTTTTGCTATCATCTCAATTTGTTCAGTACTTGCTTCACACTGCTCTTCTTTACATATTCTTGAAAGAGTTTTCTTTAGGGAATTAACAGTTATAGGGTTAAAAGCCACCTGAAATATTCATGCAAATAAATCAACATTAACATATAAAGAAGGCAATAAATTCCAAAGCAAATTCACTACAAAAAGCAACCTTACAAGCCCCAGCTTCCTGAAGAGACAATTGGAGTTCCTCCCAGTATCGCATGCTGTAGTCAGTAGAATCAGCTTTGCCATAGTCGGTGATCAATATGACCGTTGGAACACGTACTGATTGCACAAGAAGATGCAAGCACCTATGAAGTCTTCCATAAGCAACTTTTCCATTTACCACAGGAAGATCATCAATTACAAGTACAACCCGAGATCTTCTGGTCACAGATGAAGAAATAAATCCATATTTCCTTATCCTTTCAACAAAACTTTCAAACTCCTCCAATTTTGAAGTGTACCTTAATCCTAGTCCAAAATCAGTGAAAGGATAGTCAACCTGTTTATTTGAATGACATAGCATTAAAAGTTCATGTTCCTAAAACAAAAAAATTGCCTTGACTGATGTGAATAATGAACAACTCCTTCAGAAAGTAATATCCAATTCCCAATAGATGCCACTCGGCAAGTTGAAACCAGCAAGAGATAATAAACTACTATTTTCCTTTCAATTTTAATTTTCTGGATATAAGTGACTCTCTATTTTAATTTTCTGGCTATAAGTGGAGCTGGAGGGGTTCAAAATACCTCATGATGAAAGGATGCTCTAAGAGGCGTGAGAAGGAACAAGCACACGTACATGAACAAGGATAGCATAATTACTGAAATTAATTGTTGAATCATCATAGTGCATCAAAACGATATTCCTTTGCAGCCTTTCAAGCCATACCCATTAAAGTTTGCAAGCTTCGAAACTTAGGTAATTGAAATGAGATAATCATTTTAGAAGTCTAGAACATGTGTTTACATGAGATATCTGACAAATCTGACGGCAAGAATTATTGGCTCTGTTTGGATAGTATTATTTGGAGTGTTTTTTGAGAATTATTTGGAAAAATTATTTGGATTGTTTTTTGTTGACTTTTTTGGAAAGGTGAAAAAGTGTTTGGATGTGAAAAATTTTTTGATGTGACATAATGGTGTTTTGAAAAAAGCGGATGTCTGCTTAAACAAGCAGACGTCCGCTAAGACATTTCTATGTCTTAGCAAACTTTCAAGCGGTAGTCTGCTTCTTTAAGCAGACAACAAAGCGGTTGTCCGTTACGTCGTCCGACCTCAAAACCTACCAAATATGGATCTTATTTTGTTACTCGCAATTTTTTCAATTTTTCTATACAAATTTTGAACATAAACATGTTTGCTTTTGTGAATAATTATGAAAAAGTCTCTAAAGTTCATTTGAAATTTCAAATGAAAACTTGCTAAAAAAGTTTAACCAAATAATTTTTTAACTTTTTTGACCAAAAAATTTTCCACCAAAAAATTTTTTAACTTTTTTGACCAAAAATTTTCCATGCCAAACACAATTGTCAAAAATTTTTCCCAAAAATCTCCAAAGAATTGTATCCAAACGGAGCCATTGTTCTAAAGTACTGCAAGCATCTATATTAGTGTTCATGAGGTAAACATAGTTGAAAGTACCTGAACTAGAGTTGTGCAAATGTTCTTGCCATATTGTGGGAGTTGGCGTGCTCCATTCATATACTGTGGCCCCAAGATGAGAAACAACTGCATGAACAGTTGCCTGTAACAAGACAAGCACCATATGATTTTTCTTGTATTATGGGACAATAAATGATTTATTTCAAGCATTAAATAATTATCAACAGGTAAAAGTCAATCTAGTATAGGATATAAATTGAATAAATACATAAAATGGAAGACAACAGTGAACATACAGATTTCCCAACTCCAGCTGGTCCCGTAAACAGAATAACATTATTACAGAGTTTTTCCTGTATCCAATGTGAAAAAGAGAATAATTAGATCCAGCAATGAAACTAATTTCTAGAGATGAAAAACTGATTGAATATTTATTAAATTATATTGACACCGCGGGCTTGTCCGTTTCTTTTTTTTGTTTGTTTGTTGGGGGGGGGGGGGGGGGGAGCGCAAGGGAGAGTATTTAACGATGTCATCTAATTCCATGAGGACTGAAAAACAATGTTGAATGTTCATGTTTGATGAACATTTTTTGCAGTTTTAGTTGTACAATGCAACAAAAGCGGTGATCACCACAACTTTGTTGGTAATTGTGTAACATAAAGATGCAAAAACTGATTTCTGCAGATATTAAACTAATACTTGTTTTGGTTATGCAGACGTTATGAAGAATACTGATTTCTATTTTAAAAAAACACTAAAAGGAGTACCTCTGTGGTGATCAATCTTTCTTCAAACAAGATTTTTACTTCCTCAACCTGCAGCATTGGAAGCATAGTCAAAACTTGAGTTTAAAAAAAAATGCTTATAATTCACTTGCAAAAAAACATTGTCCATACCTTCTTTTTCTGAACGGCCAGCTCTTCCAGTAAACGAGGTTTGTATTTATCAATCCACAAGTCCTTGCTCATTCTGTGACCTAATTTATGCAAGTGAAAGCAGATAATGAGCATAAAACAAAAAAAGGGAAGAAGGGCAACAGAAGAAACACATGAACAGTTGGGCAATCAGTGAAATCAACTATGAGGAAAAATGCAGTCAGTCAAAACAGCAAAATAAGTATAATTAGAGAAACAAAGATAATGCAGCAAAATAACTCGATCATAAAACAGAAACTACATAACTTTATCATTAAACCAAGACAACTACACACAGCAAGACTGGCTTAAAAAGCAATATTAGAGAAGTTAATCAGTATCAAGCTGACATCATACACAACATTAAGATTCACTCTGACATCCATCTCGTCCAAATCACTGGCTATAACTTTTGAACACTGAACTAAACTAGTGAGAAATGGGAAATGTAACAAGCATAATACAGCAGACGCAACATTAAAAGTACTTCAAACGAGCTGTAAATAACAGCCAAGACAGATACACATACTTTCTTGGTTTCAATTGATAAATTAAGCAATTGTCGCACAACAATAGCAGCAACCATACCAATAGATACGTTGAACCCCCTGATCCCTTCATCAAATTCCTCGCAAAACCTTTTAACCTGCATAGTCAAAGTACGTCAAATTTTACAAACAGATTACTAGTAACGACAGAGCATAAACTATCATTGCGCATAACAGTCTATAATGTACATAAGCTTTCCAAAATTGCATCATTAAGCCCAAGCAAAACATCAAATTTCTGACAAAAATAAAATGTTATACAAATCCCATCAAAAGAAATTGTTCAAAGAGCCATCTTGAATCTTGCCAACAACCCATATGATAGATAATTGAGAATCTTCAATCAAATATAATGCAATTAGAAATTAACGAAAATTTTAAAGAAAAAAGAAAAGAAAACAGAGAGCAGAACGAGGCTTACTTCGTCAAAATCGTTAGTTACGGAATCTTTATCGGACCACGAACAAGAACTTGACAGAGAGGCCCTCTTTGCCCTCTTCTTGGGATAATTAATTCGAGGAACTGAGGCTGGTTTGGACTTGGGTTTCGAGAAGCTTAATGAGTTTGATTTAAATGAGAAATCTTTATCGTCTTCATGATCATCATCATCGGAGGAGGAGGAGGATGAAATCACAATTGCAAGATTTCTCTTCCCCTTACCCATCGCCACCACTGAAGGATGAATACGATTGGGGTATAGGAAAAAAATGCCAGGGGTTTTGGCGGGGAAGGGAAACGGCTATAGCGTATCTGGCAAGCTGAAGGAGGATTTTCTTTATATTTTATTTTTATTTTTATTTTTTCGTATTCTGCATCTCAAGGGTACAAAGGGAACCTTAAGCAGAACAAGGGGTAAAAGGGGACGGAAAGAAATTGAGATTTTTCTTTTTTTTTTTTTTTTGTTTTTTGAAGAAAACGAAATTGATTATTGAATTAGGCACATCATGGAATTTGGCTAATGTCCTGAGTCCATGACGTGAGCTCTTGTAATTGCCTTTTAATAATTGGAATATTATATACCCTAAAATGGTAAAAGAATTTTCTCAAAATTATAATCCGCCCCAACCTTTAGTACTTTTTAATGCTTAAAGCAACCCGATGCTCGTACTTCATATTTGGAACTTTTAAAATTCCTACCCTGGGGTTTGCTGTACGTGGCTTTAGGATTCAAGTTCAATCTATTTGTGAAATTACCTCTTTATTACTCATATTGAAATCTATGAGTTTTTCTACTTTTTTTATAAAAAAAAAAAAAAGATTTTAGTTACTCAACATACACGAAGTAGAGCTACTAATATTCTATTCGCATTTTATATAAGTATATTGAGTTCTTCCTTGTCTAATTGCCAAACACAGAGATCCATCATAATCATAAATGCAATTGGTATAGATACACCAACTGATAATGCTACGCGATTTGACTTAATCATATAATGTCTTCTTCTCGAAATCTCCGCATTCATAGGGTGACAACTTTTTGAGTTCTTTCTACTTGCTGTTTTAGAGATAATTTCGCGAACTTATCTCGGAGCATAATTATATTTAGCTCTCCTTAAAATTTAAAATTATATTTACCTCCTTCCGTCATTTGAATGTCTACAACGCCCTCGACAAAGGCACTTAAACAAAATCTAAGAAAGAAACAAAAGGTAAAAATATGAAATACTTCCTTTCTTTTTTCCACGTCTAATTAATTGTACTACCATTTATTTCAAACTCCCTCTCCATCATTCTTCCAACTCCATTGACAACCCCCGCCCCCCAAAAAACACCAAAAAAAGGAAAAAAAAAAATCACCAGCAGTTACCCTAAGTTCTCCCTTCAATTGTTTACCAAAAATTTTTGTTGGAAAATTTTGGTTTGGATTAACATTGAATTTCCTGCATCTTTTGCATATCTTAGCAAGAGAAATTGTTTTAGCTAAATATGGATGCTGGAGAGAATACTCAAAATATATCCAGAATTTAAATAGGAAAACAAATTTAAATTAGTTATGTGCAAATTTCGAGATATAAATTCAACATGTCTTACATTAGTCGATTGGGACCTCCGTTTATCCTATATTTTTTTTCATTTTATTTGCATCTATAGTCTTTGGAAGGGCTGTTTTTGTAATTGCCTTGTATCGTTGAAAGATTATATATTGTCAAATAGTAGAAGATTTTATCAAAATTATAATTTACACCTCAATGCTTCTCTCAAAATCATAGTCAGTACCAATGATTCTAATATGACGGTGCGTTTGATATAGGATGGAATCGAATAGAGTGGAATCAGAGTTTGCCTTGTCGATTTGGAGTCTGGCTCAAAGTTTTACTACTCAAAACACGGTCAATCTTTCCGACAATGAAGCGATGAATAATTTGATTAGTATTCGAGCTTATTCGTGATTGAATTCAAAGTTAAGTTCATGTCTGATAAATAGTAGTAGTACTATGTATTTATCTATCTTGATCAATTTACTTAATACATTTAATAAATAGAAAAAAAAATAATATTTACACACTTCCTCTGTGCACTTTTTTTATTATCTACTAGCATAATTAGTCGAAGGGTGTATAAAAAGTTAAAAAGTCGTGAACATATATTATTTTTCTAAAATAAGTTGAGAAAATAAATGAGCATTCCAAGCTAGCTTGATTAGGAAGTAGGAGTTCATCAGTTGAATCTGTGTACTCGAATTCAAGCCAAAACCGAATTGAGTAGAACTAGGATTGAGTCAATCATCAATCGCTTGCTTCCATGTATAGTTTAGAATGGACTCTAATCTCTCCCACGTTATAAGGCCTCCATCCATCGCTTCATACACTTGAGCAAAACAATACAAATAAGCACCGTTTTAAAAACTTGTGGCCATAGCAGAACACCATGGGACCATAGACGTAAACCCAAGTTTAAGCCTCGACATTTTTGTGCCACATGCTAATCCTAAGATAGAAGTACTGAAAAAACTCATATAAGAAAAAAAAATATTAAATATGCTTGATCGTGAGCCGTATAATTATCACTGTAAATAAGAACTATAATTTCAATCATAGTAATTAATATTAACATAATTAGATAGAAAAATCTTTATAAATGATCCAAGACCATACGTAGTGATAGATAGAGTTGCTATTTATATGTTGAATAGATAGATAAATTGAAAAAAAAAATCATGACTATTTCTAACAATAAAATACTCTGAGATAGGGAAAAAATATAAAATAGACTATGTATATTACTACATGAGTGTATTAGAATGTGTCACACTTTACAATATTTGGTAACAAATAACTAGTTCTAATTTTTAAAAAAAATAATTAATTTTAATATATTATATGACATATCACGTGGTGCAGTAATTTTACCAATACCACCTAATTCACTTATCCATTCAAGGTCGCAGATACTGCATTGCCAATCGAATCAAACACCCTAATATATTTATGCAGTGAAATTTAACTGATAGTAAGACACTGCCAACATGGTGTTATTTCAGCAGCTAATATTTTACCCTGTACCCATCCTTACCTACCCTCCTCCAGTCCTCTCCTGACCTTCACCCACCACCTAAATTCACACACTGAAAATGCTCAACTCTCTTAGCATCACCAACCCACTCTTAGCCGACACCCCCCAAACATTTTCTAATCTTTCCTCCTCTCTTTCCTTCTCCCAAGCCACGCCACGCCACCCCTCTTCAGATGGCTTCTTCCGCCCTTTCTTTCTCGACCCATCATCAACACCAACATCACCAAAACATTTCTACTTCTTTCCCGTTAAAACCCATCATCCCACGTGACTTCATCGTACGGTTCCCAAAGTCCCGTTCTTTTTCTTCTCCGGGTCGCTTGGAGCTGGATGCAACCAAATTCAGGGTGTCCGCCAGTTCAGCAACTCCGGTGATGGATCAGTCGTCCAGCAAAACCACTTCTGCAGCTCCCACCATCGTTGATGTTGATTTGGGTAATCGGAGCTACCCGATTTATATTGGGTCCGGACTTCTTGATCACCCCGAGCTTCTTCAGAGGTACCTAAATCCTTTCATTCTTTAGTTAAAATGTTAATAATTGCATTATTCTTTTTGCTGTATTTTTGGGGAATTACTTGGTAATCTGGATTTGTTCTATTTATCGACGAATTTTTGTAGCATAATACTGAGTAAGGGAGAGGGAAAGGTTCCACCTTGTTTCAATGAAAATGGAATTGTAATTTCTTCACTACTCTGTGAAGAAAGAAGATATTACACGAGATTTTTTGGATCGTACGGACACGCTGGAGTCAGATTTCAGATTTCTGATTATATGTTGGAGTTAAATTTCAGATTTTTTATCTTGTATAGAAACACAGATACTTGCCTTCCTCGATTTTGTTTGTTTAGCAAGGAGTTGCAGCTGTGTTTTTCAAACTAGAAAAATCCAATTTGGTATATGAAATTTTCTTCTTACCCCCCCCCCCCCCTTCGTTCTGCTGACAATAACATGGACATTCTAGATTCAAAATTTCAACTGTTTCTTGTTTATGAGTCATGATCAAACAACTTACATTTTTTTTTCCCTTTCCCGTGTTGGGAGATGAGGTTTTCCTGTTAGTTGTTTTTGGTGTTATTGCTGCGTAAGATTGGTTTAGCTTCGAGTAAATGTGTCTCTTTCTGCACATGGTTGGGGTTCTGATGTCTCTAATGATGCCAAGGAGGTCTTACTAGTGGGTTTGTCTGGCCAATTATTTTGATTTAACATTTGCATAGTGAAATGATTCTTACACATACTTTATCTCGCTTGATGGGATATGTCTAAACATGCTGAACAGTGAGGTCTTGCTTTCAAGCGATGGGAATTGAGGGAATATAAGGTTGTCAAAGTTGTTACAAAGTTATCTTTTTTGTTATTTCCTCTGATCACTTTTTAATCCCTTGAACTGGTTAGTAGGTAATTTGGATGATTTTGAGCAAAAATATCATACTGAAGCCATTGTTCATCATGTCCTCTGTATGATCAAATACCTAGTGCATTTTTACTCCCTTCTGCAACTTCACTTTGTGTTGTAAAGTATTCACCATTTCAGTACATTGTGATTTTTATATAGGGTAGAAAAGAGACAGCCAGTTCAAAGGTTTATAGTTGATTGATATACCTCATGTTGTTTTTTGCCCCTTTGGAATCAAATACATTAACCAAAAGCATTGAGTATAATTGTAGTTTGGATTTTTGGGGTTTCGCTTAAGATTATCTGGAAAATCACAAAATTCTCTTTTTACTTTTTGCACATTCCCACACATAACTTTTAATAATCACACCATATTTGAGTTTTATTTGCCCCATCAACACAGTTGTTTCTTTTGTCATCCTGCTCTATCTTTGGTTGACAGTTAGCTTTCGGATTTCTTGTAGGCATGTCCATGGCAAGAAAGTATTGGTGGTAACAAACACCACCATTGCGCCATTATATCTGGATAGAACTATTAGCGCTTTAACAGATGGAAATCCAAATATTACTGTTGAGAGTGTTATTTTGCCAGATGGTGAGAAGTACAAGAACATGGTATGTATTTTGAGATTTCTGTTGCCAAAAACTCAAGATAATGGTGTTTTCATCAAAATAAATTGCGCTCTATCTTTTTAATTTTGTAGGAAACTCTCATGAAAGTCTATGACAAAGCAATTGAGACAAGAATGGATCGGCGCTGTACATTTGTTGCCCTTGGTGGAGGAGTCATAGGTGACATGTGTGGATACGCTGCTGCTTCTTACCTCCGCGGTGTCAATTTCATTCAGATTCCTACAACAGTTATGGCTCAGGTGGGGCTTAAGCTATTAAATGTCCATAATTCCTTGTTTCTTTTGCGTCCTCTAGCACATCCTTGCTTCCCCTCGCCCCGCAGAATTTGTCTTCATTTTTAATGTTTTTTCTTTTGGTCTCTATTAGGTTGATTCTTCCGTTGGTGGTAAAACTGGAATAAACCACCCACTTGGTAAAAATATGATTGGTGCATTTTACCAACCACAGTGTGTTATAATAGACACCGACACATTAAACACACTGCCAGATAGAGAGTTAGCATCAGGGCTTGCAGAAGTCATAAAGTATGGGCTTATAAGAGATGCAGAATTTTTTGAGTGGCAAGAGAAGAACATGCCAGCATTACTGGCAAGGCAAGTGTGTTATTCATCAGCGTCTCCTTTTATTACGCCCATGCATATGTAACCGTTAGTTGGGTTAGTATAGTTATTGGATGACTTTGTGGTTGCTTAGGGAGCACCCGTCTTATTTCCTGGCATAACATGTTAGAGGGTTAGATATCGTTGTATAGCCCCTAAAATGACTTCTTTCACCCAAGAAGTTCATTCTTTTGGTGGAGGATATCCATAAAGAAAATGAGACACCAGATGTAAAACCAACTTGAACATTTTAAAGAGAATGTGTTCCACCAAGGATATGCTGTTCATTATTTACTTTTACTGAGGAATGTTTTCGTTCTTTCTTTTGTTTTCATTTATTTTCTGCAAGTTTATTCCTTACATGGTAAATCTTATTTAGAAACAGCCTCCATTTATCCTTTACTTTCAAGGGTAAAATAGTCATAGTGGCTCTAATAGATCTCGACTTATCTGCTTTTTTGCAGGGACCCTAGTGCTTTTGCTTATGCTATCAAGCGTTCTTGTGAGAATAAAGCTGATGTAGTGTCTCAAGATGAAAAGGAAAGTGGATTGAGGGCAACTCTGAACTTGGGTCATACCTTTGGTCATGTAAGTTAAAGGTTTTCACGAGAGGATGATATTGCACTTAGTATTATTGTATAATTTCTGTTCTATTAAATTCCAATTACGGTTATATTCTTAAATGTAGGGCTATGACATTCTGTGAGAGCCTGCAGTTACTTGTGAATAAGATGACATTGTGCTTCTTTGTGCTTCCAAATATTGAACTTATTGACATATTTTTTTATTTTTCGTTGATAGGATTTATTATATTTGTCTCCTTCCTGACTGGAAAATTTTTTTGGCAAATTTGGTAATTGCAATAGGTTTTCCTTGCTGATAAAAACAACTTTTACAGGCAATAGAGACTGGTTTTGGTTACGGACAGTGGCTGCATGGAGAAGCTGTTGCTGCTGGCACGGTAATCTGTCCTTTGTTTAAAAGAGAACTGCTCCATATTGTCTGACAGAGGAGGGAGGAAGGTTCTACTCTTGATGATGCAATTTTTATTCTAAATAATGTTGATTCCTGAATTTTCAGGTTATGGCCGTAGACATGTCATACCGATTGGGCTGGATTGAAGATTCACTTGTAAAGCGAGTGGATAGAATCTTAAAACAGGCAAAGCTTCCTACTGCACCTCCAGAAACAGTGACAGTGGAGATGTTCAAATCTGTCATGGCGGTAAGAGATGATTAGTTGCTGTCTTATTGTTCACATCTATTTATGTGCTTCAATCTCCAACGTCATTTTCTGCTTCAATCTTAAACATCAGTCTGTTCCTTTTTTGACTTGGCAGGTCGATAAGAAGGTGGCTGACGGAAAGCTGAGGCTCATCCTTTTGAAAGGTCCTCTAGGCAGTTGTGTTTTCACTGGTGACTATGATGGAAAGGCCCTTGATGAAACCTTGCGTGCATTTTGCAAGTCATGAAATCGGCCAATGTTGGCCTCGACCACCATTTTTTCCTTTTTGCTTCTCCAATCGTTGTGTTGATGAAGTTACGTGTATATGCTACAATTTTCTATATTGTATCTTAGATAGCTTTATTATACAAGACTCTAGGTCTTATCCTACCAATACAAGCTGTTGTAATTTGTCAAACATCATGAATAAGAAGCATTTCTTGACAATAACCTTTCTCTGATTACTTCGTTTGCCCTCCTCTCCTCTTTTAACCAGGCCGTTGATGTCATGGGTTTTAAGTGTGGAGCTGTTTTGGCCAATGCTAGCTTCTGATTCCATCTCCATAACGTAGACAACATCCGGTTTGATATTAACTTTATTTGAACTTATGATGAGCTAAAAGTCTTGCAAGGCTTCCTTGTAAAGATTGGGCCAAAAATGAGATTGAGAGGGAAGCATTTCAAATCGTGGACCCTGGAATATTCAGACCTGATCTTGTAATAGTAGCAGGACCTTTCAAATGCTCTTTGTACCTATATAACTTTTGCATCATATGAGCAACTTTTTCTTTTGTTAAATCTAGTCTTTTTCTTCTAATTCTCAAATTTTAAGTCTCTGAACGTGTCTTTTGCTCATCAAAATATTCTCCATTTCAATATGTGTGTATCTTTAACGTATACAGGAATTGCTATTGGTACTTCAATCATTGTAACTTCAGAGTGTGATTAGAAAACATCTGATCTGGTTACTTAAATAGTAAGTTTTACTCCAGTTATTCCCCTTTAAAATCAGTTTTTATTGGGTTTTTTAATACTACAATATGTTCAAAGTCTAATAAAGATAGATAAAAGTGCATGATGAACACAGTATTGAACGTGTCAAGCACTTTCATGATTTCACCTAAAGCCACTAAGCATTTAATTATTTAGGTATAACAACCACATAATAGGATATTTATTTCGGCCTTAATCATTATTTTTTCACCATATCAAACATTATCTGGGGGCACGACTCACATTCTTCTTTGACTTATTTGCATCTACATGTGATCTTTTAAAAGAAACTATTATTATTATTATTATTGGACTTTTCCAAAAATTTTACTGGCTGACCAATTTCTCCCTCATTGACCCCTAATGATTTCCCCTCTCAATTAACATTCTTGCAAGTTACTCCCCAAACTTTGCTTAGATACTGTATATCAATCTCGTGATATTCTGCATTACGTTTTAGATTATATTTAAAAAGATCCTTTCCTTAGTTGGTTTTCCATGATTTTAGAGAAATTGTGGCTATAATTAAACGCGTATTTAACACAACCGAGGGGACAATTGTACAATAATATTCTATATTTGGTCACCAGTTACCTAACCTAATCAAGAATATGAAAATCAATGCACAAAATGCTGATTTACATATGATGAAGATCCTTCATGATAAACCAAAACTGCCGCCATTCACAAAATTTCATGTGGGAATTGAGAACTCCTGACTTCCAATTCTAGATTTGCTTCTAAGTTTATTGTGCCCTGATGAATGAATCAAAAAGTTAGTAATGTAATCAATTGCTATATCATTCTTATTCCATACTGTCATTTTTGTCTCTTGTGGTAAATGAAAAGGTAAGTAATTCCACTAACCTCATCTTAGAAAAACAAAAGCTACAAAAGTTTTCCATTTAGTAAAATTTATAATTATTAGACTATCCATCTTAAACGTAACAACAAATAGTACAATTTTTATTTTTTACAGTATTCTAAGAAATGATATTACTCGATATGTGTCGATTTGAGATTTGAAAATTTCTCATTACTAGAATATGGCAAAATGAACATTCAACTCTTTATCTTTTTAATGCAAACTCAAAATTATGGACACAAAAAGAATGATGGTATTAGGAGTAACAGTATCAAAAAGAAATAATAGAAATGGAAATAAACATGCTTGGCCCTCAAGTACTTGGTTTAACCTCGCGACAAAAGCGTTGGGGCAACAGCGAATGAGAGCCATTCACAGTACGGCTTCGTTGGCATAAAAGCGGAGAGAGAAACCAAACAAATGAGCGAATAATTGTTTGTTGGTTGTCCTCAGCGAACGCTTCAACGGCATTATTTCCCGGCCAACAACAAACCACCAAATAGGGTACTCGTCTTACTACTCACTTTCATTGGAGCATTTTCACAAACACCTCACCCACATATTCTTTCAACACTTCTTTCTCTCTCCTCTCCCTCTACCTTTCATTTCTCTCTCTACCACCACTCTCTAGATCTCGATCCCCAATTTCCCCCCTTACCCCTTTCATTCTCTCCTCCCCCACCCACATTTTTCCGTCCTCCTCTGAGCATCTAGTTTCTCTCTGACTTAGGGTTAGGGTTTTCCCGTTAACTCGTTTTTTATTGGTTTTTTATGCATTTGTACAGATGCATTATTGGAGGGTTTTTGAAATTTTTGATTAAAATCAGGTCTTCTGGGAAGATCTGAGCAAAAGGAGGAGGAGGAGGAGGTAAAACTTGTTGAGATAAAAACAAGGAAAGGCTGAGGGGTGAAAAATGAGTGCGTCCAGGTTCATTAAATGCGTTACGGTTGGGGATGGTGCCGTTGGTAAAACCTGTCTCTTGATTTCTTACACCAGCAATACCTTCCCCACGGTCTGCATTCTCAATTTTCTACTTTAATTTTCTTTAGTTTTTTGTGCAATTGTCTGAATTTTGATGATCTAGATGGCCTCCTTTGGGAAATATTTGATTCTGTTGTGGGTGTTTTTGAGTTTCTCCGTTGGGGGTATCAAATGAGAAAATTGCTTATTCCCATCAAGTTTGCATTTTTTGGGTTCTGTATAGCTTTATTTGCTACGACAAAGTTTTGGTTTTTTCTTTCTGTTTTGAGAAAATATATTTGAGTTGATGCCAATTGTGTGTGTGTTTTGTCTAATTTTACCCTGTTCGAACAGCATTGTAGATATATAGAAGAATATTGGCCAAGTTTTGCCAATTTTCTGTTGGGTTATGTGATAACGTGAAATAGGGTAGTCTTGATTTTGTGATGTACATGATTGTAGTTTCTGCTGTGTTTTGGGATTTTGTTTGCCATATGCATCATTTGGTGAATTTAAATGGGTGTGTTGACTGGGTTGATTTTTGTTTAAATCTTGTTGAAGGCTTTGTGTCATGGTATTCCCAATCTAACAGTTTTCTTTTTGTACTTTTTTGTGTTGTGACGGGTATCAGGACTATGTGCCAACTGTTTTTGACAATTTCAGTGCAAATGTGGTTGTCAATGGGAGTACCGTAAACTTAGGATTGTGGGATACTGCTGGTAAGTATTTTAAATGTTTAAATCACATTTTAATCTTCAGATATTGAATGGGTATCTGCATAATGACCTTAATGATACTCATGTTACTTTTATGTGGAACAGGGCAGGAGGATTACAATAGATTGAGACCTCTGAGTTACCGTGGAGCAGATGTCTTCATTTTGGCCTTTTCTCTCATTAGTAAGGCCAGCTATGAAAATGTCTCCAAGAAGGTGATTATAAGATCGCGCCATATTTGTTGTTTTTTTCGCTTTTCACTTTTCCAGCTTAACACATTCCTTCTGCTCTTCATTTTTCCAGTGGATTCCTGAGTTGAAGCATTATGCTCCTGGTGTCCCAATAGTCCTCGTTGGAACAAAGCTTGGTGAGTTATTTACTCTACATACTTCTCTCTCCAACACATACACAATGGGATACAAGACACACAGAACGCCTTCTGACATACCAAACAATTGGTAGTTTTCTCAAATTGTCTTTATAAGGTTAAAGGACAAGCATTTTTGGAGTTACGAAAATTTTCTTTACTTCCTAATGATCCCTAAAGAGGATGTTTACTTGTCAACCTTCTTTCTCTGGAGTGGATTTTAGCACCATTTTCACTGAAAACGGTGTGGTAAACATTTCTATTACTTTTTGGATCTGAAGCATGATCTGATGCTTGGTTTGGTCAGCTGATTTTTTTAAGCACGTTTCTCATGTTAGTTTATCTTAAAACTCTGGATGCTGGATAATATCTTGAGCATCTGTGTCATTCTCAGTAGTTTTTAGTTTATTACACTGGTTTATCTGAAGGGAGGGATATTAACATACCCCACAAGTGGAGGATAGCTCTTACACATTATCTTTCATCAATCTGGTATATGGGTGTTATTTGCATAACAAGGGCATATACCAATTTAGACCTGTATTTTACAGCTGTCTGGAATTTCACTAAGCATGTGCTGGTCAGTGTTATTTCTAGTGTATTTCCATGATTCTCTAATATCCTAGTCTTGACTTTTCATGGTTTTCAATCACCTTGGATTCAGATCTTCGGGACGATCAGCAATTCTTCATTGACCATCCTGGTGCAGTGCCAATAACTACAGCTCAAGTAAAGCATACTTCAATCTCTTCCTTTGCTTAATGGGGGATGAAATTGCTTTTAACTTTTCTGACATTAAAATTTTCTTCTGTTGTCAAGGGAGAGGAGCTAAGAAAAATGATTGGAGCACCTTCCTACATTGAATGTAGTTCTAAAACACAGCAGGTATGTGTACTTTTAGATCATTTAATCTTCTCTCTACATATATGTGGGAAAAAAACTTTTACTGAAGTTCTTTCTTGATAAACTCCTTGTTGCAGAATGTGAAATCAGTTTTTGATGCTGCAATCAAAGTTGTGCTCCAGCCACCAAAGCAAAAGAAAAAGAAGGGAAAGGCTTCAAAGGCCTGCTCCATATTGTGAGGGATCATACATTTAAAGATGTCATAACCCACCCATTCTTCTTCTATTGCTCGTATCTCTTTCGCTTTCCTTTGTCTCAGAGGAAGTGGGAGGTCCTTCTATGTCGCCTCAAGTGGAAGTACCATTGATCTATCTGTGAAGTTTCAAGTGGTTCAGTTTTTTTTTATGTAATTGCAGTGAATTCTAACTCTTGAGTCACACTACTTTGTAGGCCACTGCTTCGTGCCCTCCTTGTTTTGATTTACTTTTATGTATTAACAACCGGAAGATCCAGTTAGGAAAACAAATTTGCTTCACCTTACTGCTGTCATCTCTGTTATTTTTATTATTTCTATATGAAAAGTTAGATTTGTTTGATTTTCTTGTAAAATCTGTGTACACTATTATTCTGCATCTCGATTTAAGCTCTCAATGACGTATCAAATTCTCATTCTTTTTCTTCGTAAGTTTCAATTTTTTATAGCTTAAAATTATTTATTTCAAGCCACATAATTAGCTACTACTACCCCATTAAATAAATTCTCTTGCCAACAGTTACCTAATATGCGCCTAAAATCAAGGATTCATAGTGAATAAAGGATATTACATGTTCTTACTAAGTAACAGCTACCTAACTCTGCCTTAAGTCAAAGGGCTCATTGTGAGTAAAGAATAGAAGCTAGAATTTTTTTTTTTTGTCTTGCAATTATTAAATTCTAATCTAACATAAAAAATATATACGCAAACTAAAGAAAGAGGATGGTAAACAGAACTTTGTCGACCAACAATTTAGAATTCTAATTCCATCATTAAAAAATTAAAAAACTTTAGCAATGGCAAGTGGTTGCTAAAACTAAAACAATTATAGAATTTATTTTTGCTCCAACTACAGTAAATTGAATTCTGTAAATTTTAAGGTATTTAATGAAATGAATATTATTCAAGTGAATTAAAATGCTAATTAGTTTCACATAAATTCACTCTTTCTTACAAAACCTAATAAAGTATTTAATTGCATTAAGAAACTAATCAGGCCTCGTTTGATAAAAACTAAAATCTAACTCTTGAGTCACTTGTTTTCTCTCACAGAGCATCTCTTTTTTAGCACTTGCGAACTTGCCTAATTATCACGCAACCTTGTTAATGCACTCCAATTTTATTACTGCCTCTATCTTCTTAGGCATAATAGAGAAAGAATAAAGTTTATCTTGAATTACAAAAACTTTCAAGCAAGATTCTGTTGATTTGAGGTGATCCACTCAAGTCTTTTCCTTCTCTTTTGTAGATAATGGAGAAAGCAATTGGTTGACCTCCTGTAGCTGACCTTTATTATTAACAGATTCTCTTTTTCTTTTTTTTTTTAAAAAATGCAAGTTTCGTTAATGTGGTCCTAAATTTTTTAATTCTAATTTTGAATTTTCAAATACTGTTGGATGTGGTCTAAGTTTTCTATTTTCCACCATTTATAAAGTTTTTATATTCTTTCTTTTGTACACTTGTAGAGATGAAAAAGATTCACTGATACGAAAAGTGGTATAGATTTTGTTCCACATAAAGGAGGTTACCCATTCCAAACCAAGCAGTCCAACAACGCATTCTCAACTGCTTAACCGTCTTGAATCTTGATTGCTACTTTGTGAAGTAAATTTCCATTTGAAAAAACCAGCGGCGAAACAGCAGGAATAAAAAGGAAATTTCCCTTTGTTTCTTTTTTTTTTTTGAGGAAATTTCCCTTTGTTTCTTAAGTGCAAGTTGACCAAGGTCATGTCTGATGATGGGATTGCCTTTCTACAACTAAACGAATGTACACAAATTCGTTGGGGCCATGCATTTAGCTTTCTGCTATCGAATCTATATTTTTGGCTTCTTAAAAAGAATTTGCAGGAGGGCTTCTGATCAACTAGCTCTCATTATATATATGCCCTTATGTAGACATCTAGAGATCATAGTTCTTTCATCAAATATTTTACCTTCTCTCGTGACATCAAAATCTAAGACTTGAGATCATCTTAATTCTCAACCAAGAGTATTTGCTGAAGAAATGGCATCCAGGAGAATCCTCAAAGAGCTCAGAGACTTGCAAAGAGACCCTCCCACTTCATGCAGCGCAGGTACTTTTGCACAACGTGCTTCGCAATTACTAATTCAGTTATTTGATTATGCCATTCCATAACCCTATAACAACTAAAGCTAAGCAGGAAATACCCTATTTTAATATTAATCGACTGCGCGGTTTCTAAATAAAAGCTGAAATTTTTAAGCAAAGCGCACCGGTGAGAGATTTTTTCCCCACTTTCACCGAGTCTTGAGATTAAGCCGCTGAGGTAAATTTGCAGGACCCGTAGCTCAGGACATGTTCCACTGGCAAGCAACCATAATTGGCCCGAACGACAGCCCTTATGCAGGTGGTGTTTTCCAAGTTACCATTCATTTTCCACCTGATTACCCTTTCAAACCTCCTAAGGTAAATCGCAAGCACCATCTCAAAAATGGAGTTTCCGGTTGACATACTGCTATGATGGAATCCACTATTGTATGATCTTGTTCTAAATTTTTCACCTGCTGGGTGCTGAATCTTAGCATCACATTTCAAAGGCTAATTTCCATATTTACAGGTTGCATTTAGAACCAAAGTTTTCCATCCAAATATAAATAACAATGGAAATATCTGCTTGGACATCCTCAAGGATCAATGGAGCCCAGCACTAACCATATCCAAGGTAATCTGTTTCCTTAACTCTTTTCAAACGCTTCTTAATTTTCCAGTTCTTCCACATTCAGAGTTTTGCTCTCAACTAGCGTAGAGGGCTAAAGTATGTAGTTTTGTTTTCTGGAATTTGCAGGTTTTACTATCTATATGCTCACTGCTTACAGATCCAAACCCAGATGATCCACTAGTACCAGAAATTGCTCACATGTACAAGACTGATAGAGTCAAGTATGAATCCATGGCCCGTAGCTGGACACAGAAGTATGCCATGTGCTGAGCTTAAATCCGCCCTACCAGACATAGGACTGCCTGGAGAATCTACATTCACTACTAATATAACTCGAGAATTTATCTATTCTCTCCTAGATAACCTAATGATGAATTTTTCTTTTTGAGGCTCCAACGCCAAGAGAAAATGCAGAAACTGCATACCACACCAATGAATAAATACAAAGATGTTCAATGGATGCTTTCTTCATCATAAACAAATCATTATGGTTTTTTTTTTCATAATAGATATTCTGAAGCATCTTTTCGGAAAGCCAGTTTAACAAACTTATCAACACCCGATCACAGCCAATAAACAGAATAACATGTGTTGCAACTTAAAAGCAGTACGAGACTTGTCCACCAAAACCGAGAAAGAAAACTGGCAACAAACATGGAGGAATAAACAGATCCACCTACACAAATCAAAAGGAGATATAACTTTCATGTCTTTGTTCCCAACTGCACTGTCCAAGACACCACGAACAAGAAAATGTTCCTTTCAACAATTATTGTAAAATAGATATTCTTACAAAGAAGCCATCCTATGCTATACTCCTCAGCAAAGTTAATATACACGATTTTCCCAGATGTATGAACGGTTGAATAGAGTGAGAAACTTAAAGAATGAGTACATTCCAAAAACCTAATTCATAATCAATGTTGCTACCAAATCATTCTCTTCATTGTGAAAGAACTTCAAAAAGGAACCCTTTATGTTTCATGTCCCTCGAGATTAAAAAATTTTATGCTTTTGCCACGCGAGGAATGCATTCTTTACAATACCTTCCGAAAGTCACACCTTAATTGCCTCATATTTTTCACCCACTGCACCACCTTTGTCCTTCTGGAACTGGATGAAGCGTAGTGTACTAGCAAAGAAAGCATCAGCAGTTGGATCTGGTGTCGCATTTTCACTTTGCATTTCATTTGTGATCAATTCAATCAAGCTCTGCACTGAAGCAACGGTGATCTGCGTGATTCCTTTCTCAAAAAAATAGAGATACCTGAGATATTTATAGGAAAATTAAATGGGTACTTACAGTAAAACATTTTTATCCATCATAATCAGTAATGAAAAGCAAATGAAATTTTAAACAGTAATAAAAATATTCACTTGTTCAGTATTTCAATGAAGAGTATGACAGATCCACCGCTGCCTCGGGTGGCATTCGCCATTTGTTGAGCGGCATTGGCAATTCTTAAGGCACGTTTTAAGCAAAGCAAGACCCTGGCAAAGAAGAAACGCATTTGAGGAAAAATAACAAGAAAGAAAGAAGCAGAAAGACGAGTCGTATCAAACAAACATTGAACAACTTATGGAAGAAATTAATACACTCATGTCCAGGAACTGTTATTCAGCTAGCATACACATATTTATCCATGTGACAAGCACATTGTGATTCTAGATGCTACCAATTCAACAATCAGAGTTGAGGCACAGAGTTAATATATCTAACGTGTGAAAATAAGATGGCCTCGTATCGATAATAAATCTATTATCATTCACCTCTCCCCATCCTTGATGCTATCCTGATCATCAACCCAGAAGAGGTGTGAACAAGCATAAACAGCTCTGCACTGATCAGGCTTCTTCAAAAGTTTCGCTGAATACTACAAAGTAAAAGAAAATAAGGTCCGAATTAGATTTGTTTTACCATAAAATCTAATCCAGTTAGATAGAAAATATGTCATAATTGCTACCCCAGTGGCCTTGTGTGTCAGCGTATCCCTGTTCTCAACACCGAAGACATGCATTCTCTGAAGAGTCCCAATTATTAGGTGTATTGCAGTTACTTGTGCCTTAGAATCCTACCACATCATCCAAATCAAAGGGAGAAAAAAAACAGAAATGAGCATAATTATATGCAGCTTCAACAATTTCGGGATCCACTGAAACAAGCTAAACAAAATGCAGTAACAGTCCTTTTTTTTCTTTTTTTAAAGAAAATAAGGTTATACCGAAATTTCTTCTTCGTATAGTAAATAAGCTTGGGTGAAAAACTCGTAGGCAACAGGTTCTAGATCACAGTCATCAGCAGCCTGAGAACCAACAATGCATTAAGCAGGTCAAGGTCAAATAAAGCATAATTTTCCATCTCTGCTGCCAAATGTCATTTACAAGTACCTCAGCACATTGCAAGTAGAGTCGCATGGCTAGTTCAGGTACAGGAACAGTGGACAGAGCCTCAATTATCTGGGGGATAAAAAAAGTAAAGTAACTGTTAAGAGTACAAACAAGCAAAATTTAGAACTATTTCAGTTTAGCATATCCTGGCAACAGATCTCCAAAGAACATATTCACAAGAAAAATGAAAAAAAGCTGAAGACCACCAGAAAATAAAAATACAGAATATAAAGTACATCGAAAAGAATTTTAGAAATATTGACCACATAGGTGAGGTTGGGCAGAACTTGTCAAAAGAACAAAGAGGGAAACCAGCATCCAGCTGTATGCTTATCAACGCTTATTAAAGCCCCCGCTGACAGTAAATACCTGGTTCAATATTTGAAAGATTTTCTTAGGTGTAGCAGCTGCATCGTCTTCAGCTACATTTTCATCCTGATTTTGTAGTCGTCTAATCAACTGCATTTTCAAAGCAGTATAGGATGGTACAAGAAGAAAATAAGTCAAGCCTACATAACATAAAAGAAATGCAGCACAGAAGAATCTAATTCTCATGATTCAGAAACCCACAGCTTCAGTCAGAGAAAAGCAGATTCTCATTTAACCAAATCCAAATGCATATACAAGTCCCTGTATCACTGTCCTCAAATTTGTCTCCTCAACCTCCACGCACTATCTTCCTCAATTCCTTGAAGTTACTGTGTTCTTGTATCGAAGTTGAGATTTTAACCCCCAATAGTTTTTTCTTTCTTTCTTTCTTTCTTTTATTTTTTTTATTTTTTGGGTAGAGAACTACAGTTATGAATGATTGCAGCATCTGTTTAATGAGTGGTCCAAATCAAATATGCACAAGATGGAAAATTTGATTTAAATATGATAGAAAGAAATAAAAGTAAATTATTTTGTGAACTTCAGCAATAAAATTCATTCTAATAGTTCGAACTAACCAATAAGTGCCTCCAACATACAAAAAAGTACATGCTTGTGCATTTACCTTAGCTTCTCTAAGAGTTTACAACATATATCAGTGAGACTAATGCTCTACCAAAACTCTGTAGATTGCAGACAGCCACTATTAATCTTAATACCAGTATATTTTCAGGAGAATTTTGTCAACAAGTTGAGAACCCTTTTATAGATTATCCAACCAAAAAACTTCACCAATACATACCTTCAGAGCATTAAAGATTAGAGGGGGGACTGTAAAGGGAAGCCTCTTAGTTCCTCCAGTCAAAATATGCTTCTTCACAGTGCAAATAATCTGAACAAAGAAATGTCAATGTCACCAATAAGGAAATGCAAGAAATAATTGTCTCAAACTGATAGACTAGCAACATCAAAAAGAAGAACCAGCTTCCTTCCATTTACCTCTCTTTTTTATCTCATTGTTGAAAAAGGGACAAAGTTTGTTGTCACATATTTCTTTCACAATTTAACTTGAAGGTTGCTAAAAATCCAAAGAGAACCGATGGTGCTAGTATAAACTTTTGTTGAGTCAATACTGGAAATTTGCTCATCAAATTCCTTAAGTAGAAATAATCAGTACGTGCATAATTTAGTTTCTAAGCAATCTCTCTCAATAAGTCTTGAGTATGGTGATTAACCAACTGATGCAGTCAACAAAAGGCTGGAAAAGCAAAATTAAAGCTTTTCATAATTGTCTTCAACTTTGTATTGTATTAGTTGTCTTAGATGTGTTATTTTGAATTTTTGGTCTAAGAGTATTTTAGGTATTTTAGTCTTTTACATGTTTGCAGGAATTTTTTCCAGCAACTGTGTTTTTATTTTATTTAGTTATTCAATTATGTTAAGTTAACTAATTAGAGTCAGAGTTGTTATAGGAATATTCTATAAGTGTTTTGTTTTCTTAGGAAATAGGAATTCTATTTATAATAGATTTCTTTCTTTTAGGTAAGTCATAAGTTTATAAATACCTTTGTTGTTAGGCTATTCTAGTAGAGTGAGAGTTTGATTAATAAAGTTTCAGTTTATTTGTTTTAGTTTGTTAATTTTGTTATTCAGATTTCCCTAATTTCCTCTTTCTTCTTCTTTCCCGTCACCCTCGTTAATGTTCACGCTACAGTATGTGCTACTGTTCACCCACGAAACAGTGTCATATTCTTCTATTCTTCTGCGTGCGTTCGTAGGCAAGACTATCCAATCTTGTCCTACATCACCAACCCTCCCCACCGCAAGAAAAAGGTTACATAATTAAAACAGCAATTTCTTTGCACAAAATTAGCCCAGCAATTTGTAGAACACCTAGCATTAAAAGCAACAGTTATGATGAAGTATAGGCACCAGAAAGTAAATAGTTTAGACAAAAACCTCATTCTTGGGAGGTATAATTCAGATATAGGCAGTTGCCATCTGACATTTCGGTTGATTGGAGTTTAATAAACTTGTTCATAGGAGCTAGTCAAGTGGTCTTAGCTCAACTCAAATAACATCTGAAACTATTACAAAGTAATAATGTAAAACCACTTTCCCATTTTATTTCTTTTCAATTTTGGTTCATTGGAAGGGAATGCTAAACAATATAAAATTTTCATCCATAAAAGGTGCACAGAAAAATAAAAAGTAGCAGGACTAAGGTCAACTGAACTTAACAAGAGTCGAATTGTCTACCATCTGGCATGGGATTGGATCAGTTGAACTCAAAGTAGCATGATATGACACATGGAAAATAATAAATGGTGATGGTGAAAAGAAACCAAAATTCGTGAATGTGTAATGCAAGAATGAGGGGAAAAAAGAAAACAGAAAACTTGTCAGGAGAACAAGATTTATGCATTTTCATCAAGCCCGAGTTAAGTCCAGAATATTTTAGAGTACAAGCATATAATAGGAAAGATGTGAAGATTGGCAGTGTGCATTGAATTCTCAATAAGTTCATATGGTTATCACCTTCAGCATTTCTTCAGGATCATCATTATGAAGCATTTGAATGAGCCGTGCAACGGAATTCTGCTCCTCGTGAAAGTCTTCCTCATCAAGCTGCCAAATAGATGAGATAAGGGGATAAATAAATGATATCCAGGACGATAAATCATATAATTGACAAACTAATCGGAGTGAAATCTTTTAATTACCTCAGATTGAAGATTCCCATCTAAATCTGCAATGAGTCCCCTTATTAATTCAAATAGGGCCTCGACCTACAGGGAAATATTTCCAAGTTATCAAGATCTAATTTCACAAAGGACAAAAATACCGCATATTTTAAAATATACCTTCTCAGAAGTAGATATTAAAGTCCTAGTTTTCATGATGCTTTGAATTATGACACTGGCCATCTCCTTCTTTGTTCGATCGTCTAAGTATTCCATCACATGGGGATAATTTGAAAGCTTCAGTGCAATATCAATATCATTGTATTTCTCAAGTGGAGCACTTAGAAGTGCAACAACTTGTTTTCTTGACTTGGTATCTTCAAGCTTGCCTTTCCCGGATAGTTTTTTGACACAAGCACCCTGTAGGATGACACAACCACCAAGAGTATAGCTACTTCAGCAAGTATCATGTTTTAGAAGTTTCACATGCATCTCTACACTAATTATTAAACCATTAAAATGGCACTCGTCTCAAGAGAACAAAAGGCTACATCTTCAAACATTCTTGAACAAGTGAATCAAAATAAATCTCATGAGGCCATGATACAAGTCAGGTTGGCAATAATTCTCTTTCAAGTAAAACAGATATAGTTTTCAAGAATCAATCACATCTCTAGGCCACTTGGCCAAACCTGGCCTCACTACTGGGCTAAATTTGAGCACACTTATGAAGCGTATCTTCCACAGTTGTAGAAATATATCATTACGCTATAAACTGCTGTCATGATATATCCACATTAGTGATCAAGCTTCCTAGTTAAATTTAAGAAAACATCCATCAACCATATTAATTAATAAAGGGCTCAAAGATCGACAGAAACATAGACATCTGTTTCCCGAAAACAAGAACTTAACACACCAGACTAGTGAAAAGGTATCACAGGTTTAATATGTACTTATGACAGAAATTTAGAACAACATTTGGCAATGCATTTCACCACAACTGAGTTTTGTATAAACAGCTCTTTAGCTTATCTTAAAACCATCTATTTAGTGAGAAGAGTGGACACAAAGGTTCTCAAAGTACCAAAAAGCAGAATTAAATCCAGTCTCCATAAAACATGAACCTCCCAAATTACACTTTCTAATTGCCACTCTTCAAGAGTAACTTCGTATTTGAGAAATTATTTAGCACTGATCAATCTCGAATTAATTTGCAAATGGTTCAATTTCATTGACTGACGAGTAATAATTATTCTCCATAAGGAAATCATCAATCTAAAATTGTAATGTCAAAATGCACCTGAAAAGCAAAACCTACCTAGAATCCACAGAACCTAACAAACACCACTATTTTTTTATGCCATTTGAAAAGATGTTTACCAATATTTGATCCACAAAATCAAGACGATCTGGGTGGACTTGAAGTGTAAATGTCAAAAGAGAGGAATATAAAGTCACAACTCCAACAACCGGCATGTCATCTTGTGCCTCAATCACCTGCATTATAGACGGCCACGAGATCCATGAGGTCAAATATTTCTGAAATTGTTTTGGACATAGTCAAGAAGGAAAGTACAAGTCATGACTTTTTTCAGGTACTAATGAAGAATTTATTTTACAAAAGATAAGGTACTTAAAAGAAGGTTTAAGTAAAATTAATACAAGACAAATAACAATTGCTGTAAATACAATACTTACAAGAGGTGCATGAATTACTATCATTTCATTCAATTATAAATAAAGAAAGCTTAAAAGGGATGCACGGAGGTTTGATTATGGGGAAGCGTTTTGCTTGAATATGCTACCATAAAGGTAAACACAAAAGATGCACTCTTGGGGCTTAGGCCTAAGACAAAAGACACTATTATCTTGCATCAGTGGAAGAGAATCTAAGCACAAACCATCATAAAGTCCTGACTCCTAACAACGGAAAGTTAATGCTACTTGATTGCCTTTCTAACTGCACAATCTCATAAAGATGCCTCTTTTCCCCCCAAATTTCAACTTAGCAAGCCCAGCAGAGGAAAAGCAAAAGAAAAGGAAGAAAGGGAACAACTACAATCTACTAATCAGCACCCCTCATTATTGCAGAACCAGCAGAGAAAAGTTCTGACAATTAATGGTACTTTAGCTTGAACCATTCTTAAAGTCAACATGCTTAAAGCAAAAAACAAATACAGATGCAACAATTTTACTTATGGCCTAGAATTCTAGGTTTGTTGAACAATAGATGTTTTGGGAAAGAAAGCATATTTACCTTGCCTATGGCATTGCTCAGTTTTGCAAAAGCTTCTACTTGGAAAAATTCAGGTAAAACCTGCAGCGTGAAATTTCTGGGGATTATATAGATAAATGAATTTCAGGAATTTCCAGGAACTGATCTGCATGAACACAGCACAATTTGACATAAAGAGACTTTCAAGTTACTCACTTCTACACTTGAAGCAGCATAATTGGACAGCCTCTCCATTAGTCGAGAAAGTACCGTCTTGATGTCAACAGAAGGCTGACAAGCATGTCACAAAATATGAGTGTCTCTGCAAAAGCTTAGCGTAAAGGGTGGTTATATAGGACTTTGGCTGAAAAAATGTTCAGAGATAAACATAATATTAATAATAGTACACGTAGGACTGAACCCTTTTGAAGTTGTTTTATCTTTTCTCACAGGGACAATAGTTCATTTACTGTAATCCACAATTGATGGTCACATCAGTATTACCCTAAACATATTCCAACGTATCCAACCAATTCATCTGAAATTAAACATCACCATAGATTCTTGTAAAAGGGAAGCACAATTGACCTGTAATTGTGGGAAAGCACCCAGTAGCGTTTCAAGGGTCTGCAAGTGGTATTCATCAGGGAATACTTGGATTATGCAATCCATCAAGTAGTATTGTGCAATCTCATCCTTACAGTTGACTACCTACAAGTAACGATGGAGGCATGCAAACACTATGTTTTAGTTTGAATCAAGAAAATTGAAGAAAACAATAAGAATAGGGGAAAACACTACTTACCTGCTCTAAGACCCTGGTAAGTACAGTCTCTCGGTAAATGTCAAGGTCAACACCCTCAATCTGACTGAGAACATGTAGATTCTTCCCCACCTAGTAAGATGACAGGACAACTCGTCTATAAGTGACTATAATCATCGCTCATCTGGAATGACTGCAAAAATTATCTTGAAATACTGATTATTACAAGATCACGAAGCTCGCTCCTTTCTTTTTCACGTTTCTCCTTCTCCCGAGCAGGTCCCTGCAGACCAGAAAGCCCGATTGCAATCCTCAACTCATGATCAGCAAAGAGTATGAATCATTGACAAGCAATTAAACACCTGCATGATGACAAATCATGCTCTCATGATTTAATTTTTACCCTCAAGACATGCAAGCAGCAGTGCATGTCTAAGCATGAGAGCAGGTAACAGAGTCCACCAATTTGTCAACCAACCTGATGTTGCATTCGAACCCAAAGTTTATTCATCTCTGTGAAATTTTGAAGTACAAATTCCACAGCATCTGAGACTGTTTCGGCATCCCTGTAAGAGCCAAAATGGAACAGAATAAACAAAATGGGAACAAACAATGGTGAACATGCGCTCTTTCAGGGGGGGAAAAACACAAAAGCAAAAACAGCAAACAGACACATTATTAGAGCTCATTTTTCCCATTACTCTATGGTTCGATGGAGTAGTACACTAGTGTAAACTAATTACTATCAATCACTTTATGCCTGCAGTTGCTTTTACCACATCTTCAATTGGATTAAAAATTGTGATGGTCACTCTGCTGAGATTACTTCTAAGGTCACAGCTTAGTTCCCAATAGCGGATTTTTCCACATGACCAAATAGGAAAAACTCACAAAATATACTACTAATGTGCAGGCATATCCAAATTCCACTATTCTTTCCTCTTCATTACTCCTTCAAAATACACAAAACCAAAATACTAAAAATATAAAAACACCGCGTGACTCCAGATATATAAGAAAGCAGTAAACAATTGTCTTGGGAAAAAAGAAAAAAGAAAACTAATTTCCCTCATCTCGTTCACTCACTGATAAAGCTCTTCTTCTACCCTCACAGATAAAAATCTTGAACATAAATAAGATATGGACCAAAAAAAAAGATTATATGCTTACCCTTCATACTCAGAACCAAGATCAGGTAATTTATCCCTACTGACTTGAGAAAGGTAACTCCTTAGAAAGAGCCCACGTAAAGGATGTTGTATGCCACGGCACATCTCCACAAGATCTTTGAGAATATCCCTTGCAGGGGCTTCCTTGGATTTTATGTACACAGAGCCCACAGTACAAAGAAGATACCTGAATACCAGAAAACAGAATGGAGAAGTTCATGCAGATTGCAACTAAAAGCTTAAGAAATGAAAATTGCATTTCCCACCCAATTTTAAATGCCTTAACCTTGCTCCTGGCCATATTTCTCTAAAAAGGTAACCACTTATTCTCAAATACACTAATTCGGGACTCGTGTGAAACAAGAAACTCTAATCTTAAAGACTCAGGAGCTCTAGTTCGAGGCAATCATATAGCCATCATTGCTCTCATTCATACGAGTCTCATAATCTTTTACACACGCTGCTGCAGTCTTCCAACCATTAGGTCCTCCGTTCAAGATAAAAGATCGGTAAAATTTCCGTTTTTTCACATTAAAATTCCTAACTTCCAATTTAAGAAAACAGTAAAATCTACACGCAATTCCAACTCACAGTCTGGGCAATATGTTGCCAGCATGCTGCACCAGCTCATACAACTCAACAACTGAGCAACCGCGCTTCGTCTCTTCCTTGAAGAAAATCTCTAGCTTCCTTAATTCATCAAATGCCCGCATATCTAAATCCAAAAGGCATCAAATTCAAATGCCAAACAACTTATCAATAGCAATTGATTAACTACAAAAAACCAAAACAAAATTCATAAGTTAAAAATGCAAGATCCGATGAGTAAAACGAACATACATAATTCATAGTATTTCTGAGGAGAAAGGCGCGAAGTCCGGAGCTCCGAGAGCATCTGAGCTGAGTACTTGAGCGCATCCTTTAAATTGCTCGAATCCTTTCGCAATTCGATCCATCCAAAGACTCCAATTAGGGTTTATGTTGAAGAAACAATGCAAGGAAAATTCATAAATCGATTTCTTTTTTTCTAAAAAGAAAAAGAGAAATAGAATCATTACCAGAGCTCGATGCATATAAAAGGCGTTTTGCTGAACGCCGGTGATGCCGGCGGCCAGCCATTTCTCTTCGTCTTCGACTCCGTTATGATGCATGATCGTGATTCTCGTAAAACGACGACGAATTACGGTACCGTTTTGACTTTCTTTGCTAGACCAACTGCCAGTCAGCGGGAATTGGATCCAATTGATCTATCAGTCTTTCTCTCAAACCCAAAATTGTTTCCTTCTAAAGTGAATTATTTGTCCATAGGAAAGGGCCTTAGAACTTGGCACTCTGGAAAAATTTAGTATTTTTTTTATTTAATTTTAATCTCTAGTCCTCGTACTTAATGACTATTACCTGACGGTCAACAGGTTTATTTGTAATAGCATTTCAATCCCTAACCTTTTCTCAGTTAAAAAAGGAAAAGAAAAAGAAATAGAGAAAAATGATCAACTCTCAAATTGAATTCAAAAGGTTTGTATTGGTATATTACATATTTAATCGAGGATGAGATTCATGCACCTTGATAGGATTGTATTTGTTTGGTTGAAGTGCATGAGTTTCATATTCAATAGGAATCTAAAAAGGATTTTACATATATATATATATATATATATATATATATTTTCCAATATAGTCATTATCTTAGAGCGAAGAAAGACTGAGGCGTTTTGTTGGTAACCATGAAACAGTAATTACATGTGAGTGTTTTCTTCGTGACCTTAAGTGTTTCATAATCTAATCTAACAAACTGACTATTCTTGCTTCTTGAAAGAAAAAAATGAAACAGTAATTACAGTGTATACATACAATTGTTTTATTGCAAATTCTATAGTTCAGACAACGATCGCAAAATGAAACGTGTATTCTTCGGTTTCTTAGCTTTCTATGTGCTTCTTGTATTTCCAGAACAAAAGGAAAATAATTTACTAATCGTATCCAGAAGCAATAGTAATTCCATTCTCTTAACACCAGATCACCCCCATAAAATTACGTCAAAAAAATAGTGTACATTAAATTCCTTTTCTTAAGATGATACCAGAAGTAGAAAAAACAATTTCGACACGAGGTAATACAGTATGAATATGTTTATTACTTTTTATCATATCAATTAGATAGTACTTTCTGTTAACTTGTGTGCATTTCCAATTAAATCATCTCTCTGACTTTCAGTTTATTTATTTTCTATTACAAAACTATTTAACTATAAGGGACTGACTAAAGGTCAAACAAAAAAACTAAAGGTAAGTAGCAGAACTATTTTAACTTTCTCAAACAGAATGATACCTATCTTTCGGACTAATTAAAGAAAATAATCGCAAATTAAAAAGAAAAAAGAAAAAATCTAAAGCAAAAGAGATTGAAATAGCTCTAATTACACAGAATATACTTGCTAAACACCAAAATAAAAAATATATACATAGACCCTAAATAAACATATATTTACAAACATCCATATCTTCTATGCTCTTACTAATTTACTTCTTACTACTTACTGGCTACTCAAGCTCCATTACTATCTTGCCAGTTTGCCATCTACTTATATATATACAGACACATAGACAGTACAAATACTATATTACAGCCAACCAATACCAACTAACAGTCCTGATACCATGCAATTGCGTATATTTTCATGTAATCCTATATTTGATGGTCAATTACATGACGGTACAAGAATTAGGATTATCATCACTAAACGCAGTCGTATACATGACTTCGGTCGAGCTAGCTCGAGCAAGACTCGAAACCTGAGGGTTATCCACAGCGTTTCGGACGTAGCCAGCCGGAGCTTTCTTGTCATAAACCCCAGGTGCATAGGGGTGGTCCACGACGTCGTAGGGAACATAAGGCCAAAACTCAGCTTTCTTCCCTGTTCGTTGTCTCACCCAGTGCAGCACCTTATCTGGATCCACATGCCCGATTACAGTCAACCTGTGCTTCTTTGGATCAACTTCCACCTGGGATATGCCCCTCATGCCTTCCACCGACTTCCTCACTCGCCTGACGCATCCTTCGCAGTCCATCTTGATTCTTATCTCCACCGTCTGATCAAAAATCAAATATAGCATATGAAGGTTTTTTGGCATCTCATGTTTCGTTTTCATGCATTTTTTTTGCATAAAGTCATGGGCTGCCCTTCTTGATAACATTTTCTATCATAAATTTCATAAAAAATATCATCATAGCAACTTTTTTTTTTTGCTGAGCATATTTGTAAATAAAAAGATAGTCGTATAACATGTATCAAAATTTTTGCTTAATAAGCAGTATAGGAAAAGAAAGACAACGGATAAGGGGTGGTAGAGAAGTAGCTGTATGAAAATATAATAGCTACAGTACTGAAAGTCGAATCTTGGTTATAGAAGACTAAAATGTTTAAAAACTTTTTGATGATAACATGCACCCACTGTTCAGTTACCTGAAGAGGCTTTTTCTTCAATTTCTTGAGCTTCTTTCTGTCACTCCTAGGCCATTCAATCATGTCAGAAAGGTGGTCTAAAATCCCCATTTCAGCAAGCACACGACCTAAATTCCGAAGCCCTTTTCTTGGTCTCTGTTGTAGGAGAAAAAAGGTACACAGGTATAAGATAGCAAAGTTCTATGGCAAAGGAAAAATGACAATGGGAACTTACATAATTATATGGCGGAAAAACCAGATGAAGCGTTTACGGAGACTTTGACCGCTGCCCGTCTAGTAAACAGCACCATAGGCCGGCAAGCAGTTAAACACGTGGAGGTCCATTTACGAGCCATGTGTCCCCCTAGTGGATGTATTAAGACCCCACGTAATCAATGCATTGTGGAAACTTCGAGCCTTGTCAGTGCAATTTGGAGGCTGTACTTGGGCTATTTGAAGTTTCATGATAATCTCATTCTTTTCTTGATTTGATTGGGTGGAACATCGAACTGGGTCATCCCTGAGGTTCCTGGAGAAGCACCTCTGACTAAGTATGTGATGGTAGTACTCATTTCCGTGGTCGGTAATTGTTAGCGTTACTCTATTTGGATACAAGGCTACGTAATAGAATCAAATAATGATGCATGAGCAATATACTTGGTCATCTTGATTCAATCTCAATAAGACTCGATAAATTTGATAAAAAAGTTTGTTTGGTTATTCAAAAAAAAAATTTTTTTTTGTTTGGTTTAATAATCAACGGACTAATCTTGTAAAATTTGTTGATTGGTGCCAGTTTTAAATATTAAATAGGATTATATTTCATTTTTATATGTAATACTGAAATGACGCGACATTATCATAACACTCTACTGCTTTCTTCATAAAATTTACTATTTTGGTTAATTATACATTTAAAGGTTATCATGTCAAGATACTCTTATCCTATCCTGAGATGTAGGATAATTAAACAAGTAATCAACTAATTACTTTTCGTTTTTTGTACGGTGGATCGAGTATTACCACACGTAGCTCTAGTGCTTGGAGTCCAAGCTAACATGATTATGGGCGATTATTATTATTTGGTTGTGCTGGTAATTGTTTGGACAGGTGTCTCCGACAGCAGCAAAACCAAATGATCGGACGAAGATGAAGATGAATCTCGTAACCAAGATTATATATCAGTTTACTCAATTGTCAAATCGTTCTAGGTGCCTAATTATTTGGACAATCAACATTGGTTGGTAGCTAAAATACAATTACACTGAGTTCAATAGACCCTTTGAGAGCACTAAAGAGAATTGAGGAGGTAATTTACTTTTGAACTTAAGCAGAATTTTAGTTGGTGTAGATTCCGCGTAAAATCAACAAAAAGACAAAAGATTATTATAATGTATTTCACATTAACGAAAGTCGCATAATTAACGAAAGTCGCATAAAGTCGTTCGTAATCAACGAAAAGACAAAAGATTATTGCCATCTATTTCACATTAACGAAAGTCGCAAAATTAACGAAAGTCGCATGATTAACGAAAGTTCACGGCATGATTGTTTAACGATTTTCTTGCGGTGCAAAGATTCCTACCAAAAGTACAATGACTGAGATACCTATGTTTTATCGAAGCATGTTTACTCTGACCATGTTCATCAATTATTTTTTTAAGCCTGGTTTAGTTACTCTTATTTTATTTTCGTGATGTTCTTAACTTTGTTTTGTTTTTTTTTTTTTTACTTTTGAATTTTTAAAATTAGAATCAGGAACAACTAAAAGCTCGCTTACGACTTCTGATTTATAGTTTTTTTTAAAATCAGTTTTTACACAAAGAAGAATCAATTGAGACCAAACCCTATGAAAATATATACATCAATATTCGGAAGGCCTTGCATCTTTTTGTGAGAAATTATTAAAAAGATCTACTAGATTCTGGATAAAATTAAGCCAGACAACTAAAGGACGGGCTGAATTCCAATGCATAATTATCAATTATCAACGAGCTTCTAAAAGATGTCCAAAGTATCGTTTTTATAATAGGACGTCTATCAATACTCATACAATATTTTTCTTTTAGGACAAATTTGGTCAAGTTGCATGCATAATCCACTATCAAATTCACTTGGGTTGGTAGATCATTTTAACTAAAGCTAATATTGAAGGACTGGTACTCATGCGTGGTTTAGCAGTTGAAGAAGATAACTAATGAAAGAGAGCCACCGAGCCAGTGTTCAGGGGAGCACTTAAAAGCTCTCTCTGCTACATGCTACATGTCGGAGGTTTTAACTCCATCTGTAACAGATAACTTGATAAAAAATTTGAAAGAGCGCCATAGTACTTTCTCTGGTCTAATGGTGGTTTAGTCTCTATGGATCCCTCAAGTCCAATTAGACCATCCCTAGTACTTTCTCTTGTCTAATGGTTGTTTAGTTTCTATTGGACTATCAAGTCCAGTTGGACCATTTCCTAAAATAGGTTTGAAATAGATTAGAATGTTGAATATTTGATAAAAAAAAAACTAATGAAAGAAATGTAGCCATGTCCACATAAAGTACTAATGTCAGATATTATACGTAACACCTGAGTAAATGACAATCGAAAGGATATGTTAACACATTTTGTAAAGTCCAAATCTACAAAACAACTAAAATGCACACATAGTTTTGCCCATATATGTTTGTGTGGTTATTAAGATGTATCGTCAACGAATAAATTCATAATGCAATAGATTTTTTTACAATGTAAATACAAAGCAAGAAACGTGTGACTTTACCCATATTAGTTCATTGGAATTTAGCAAATTACTAAAAAAAAAATTGTGAGATACAACTTATTATTGTATAAATACGCATAAAGTAACTAAAGATATGAAGTAGTTTGTTATGACAATACCAAAAACTAACTAAAAATTGTATTTTTTTTATCTCAAAACAAAATCCATTAATAATAAATAATATTACACATTAGTCAAGGATATAGCAACCTCATCAGCATTTTGAACTTCAGTCCTAGTTACTTTGATTATAAGACAGTAAGATAGATATGAAGTTAAGAACTTAACTTCCTCAAAATCATTAACTAAGGAGTATGGAATTAAGTTTTCATTTTTTAAATATTGAACTAAAAGCAATGAATTCGTCCGTACTACTGTCAGAGTTAAACCATATTGGATGCAAAAGATATAGCCTGTAAACAAGCCACGACTTCCGTTGGGAGTGCCGAGGTTGCGTTAACCCTCATAGCGCTTCTGAACAAACACTGTCCAAGATCGTTCTTGACTAAAATCTCTATGGCCGCTGAAAGTGTCTCCGATTTAGGACCTATTTTCAATAGTTATTCTTATTTGATTTTAATTTCTGATTTTTAAAAAATATATTTTATGATGTTCTTAATTAATTTTTTATTATATTTTTTAATTTTTTAAATTAAAATAAAGAGTAATTAATTTTTAATTTTTTTAAAATTAGTTTTTATAAAAAAAATTATTGAAAACAAACCATAAATAATCCATCCACCGACATAGACAACAAAATTCCTAAAACTAGCACAAAATTTAATTTAGACAATTGGATCTCCATATCAAAACCATCCTTAAATTGTATTACCGTCTGTCTCTTCCCGTATGTCTGAGTATTCTGACTGTGACGGCCAAAATACGTGATCTCCTGGAAATAACTTGATGCTCGGTTAGACACTTGCATCAAGTCCGTGGAAATATCCTGCCAGATAAATTCATTCCTTGCATATCAAAGAAGCCGACCTCAAACCTAGAGACCCCACGAACTTGGATCTACAAATCCTATCCAATGATTTCCAAAACACCCCATGATTTCCATCCGTACCTGTATTGCATAAAAAGGCTACAATAACCTTGTCAGTCTGACGAGCTACAGTGACAGGCAACCTAAGTGCCTGACTAAAACTCCTATGTTAAATCATACAAGGGTACGTAAAGCATGGATGCTGTATAATATGTAAAGATGTGTAAAGAATCGAATACAGATTATAGCCTACTAACTACGAGATTTTGCTCATCATTCTAGAATGAGATTTTTTATTATTATCACTCAGTCATTTGCTTATGTCATGGAAAAGTATACAATATATTACATGTATTATTACGTGCTGTACTAGAACTAATAATTTATTATTATGTGATAATAATAGGTCATATATTATATTATTTGGCGATATATAATTGATTTTAATACATCACATGACACGCTACGTGACTCGCGTAATGCACGAAATACTCACTTCTTATGCCATAGCATGTTATTCTCCTTTTCAAAATCAAAATGAACAAATAAATAAGAAGAAAGAGGAGAAGACAAAACAATAAGGCCCAGCCCAAAGTTCCATCATCCGAAGTCCAATAACAAAATGCAAGAAACGGTCCTTGGCGGGTAAAAAGGAACCGTCAACCAAAACCAGATCGTTTGTATCAAACATCTTTGACTTTTCCCCCTTCCTTCTTCCTTCCCTTCCACTCTACTCTCTTTCTACACCCTTCCATTCAATTCTTCCTGGTTTTCTTCCGTCCTTCCTTCCTTCCTTCATCTCAATTAATTAATACCCAAGCCCCATATAAAAAAGAATCAAATTACCCACAAAGAAAAAAAAAAGAAAAAGAAAAGGGAAGGCCCAACCAAAAATTTTTTTTCCTCTCCTGTTTTTTTGCTCATCCTCTTCTTCGTCTCGCCGGTCGATTTTCCGATCAAAAATCTGTTTCTATGCAGCAAAACGACATGGGCTCGTCATATTACCAATATTATCAACCTCACTTTCAAAACCCTAACCCTAATCCCAATCCCCATCCGAACGTCACCGCCGATCCTCAATTCAATCCTACCCCCACCACCCCCTCCTCCTACGCCTCCGCCCCGCCGGTTTCCTCCGGTTATACTCCCTCCCCCGATTTCTCCACCGTTAATTACTCTCCTCCCTCAACTTTCCCTCCCTATTCCCAGAATTCCGATCATGCCCCTTCCTATTCGGCAATAAACACTAACCCTACCTCCGCATACCCTTCCAGTCAGCCTTCTTACACCTTCCCTCATCTGGAGCCTTCCTATTATCCGTACGATCAGAGTCCCGCTACTGCTACGGCGGCTGTGAGTTACGATTATTCGACTTCGAACCCTGGTTATAATTCTTCGTACCCTTACTCGTATGAGGGTTCGGCGTCGTCCGGAGTGCAGAATTATGATAATTCATTTGGGAATAGTGATAATCGTGAAGGATATGGGGATCAGGGGATGTACGATGATGCTGGGGTTTATAAGTATAGTGGAGGGAAATCGGAGCCTTATGGTGCTAGAGGGACTCGGCCTCGATCAGATAGTGGAGTGATGTTTGATGACTATGGGAGGCCGATTAATGTTCCCGCTGGGAAGGAGCAGAATGGGTCTGGTAGCTTTCCTAAGATTGTGAAAGCTGCTCCAAAGGCTGAGGAGCAGCATGATACTAAGACAAGCGTGCAGAAATACCGCTCCAAGCTCTTATCGGAAGGTGTAGGTCAGACTGACATGGACGTGCTTTGCCAGGTTTGTGATATGTAATTTTCTTGTTGAATGAAATTAGGAAAGAGATGAAATCATTTTGGATTTTCTTTGTTGATTTTTAGCTCATTTCTGGTCTTCTCTTCTTGTTGAATATGGTTGTTGTGTCTAGTATTGTTAAAAGTAGTTGGTTTGATTTTGTATTGCACAGATTGGTTTGGATGGGATTCGCATACTTGATCCAGCAACTAGCCGCACATTGAAGATATACCCGCTTGACAGTGTCACTAGATGGGATGTAAGTCAACAGTTAATTTCATATCTAGGCTAGTTGTCTTTTTAATTTGCTGAGAATTTTCAACATATTCGATTTTGGAATCTGTCTCTAGGTGTTGGACTCTTATATATTTGCATTTTGGGCTAAAAGCTCTGTTGATGTTGAACCAAAACGCATCAGGCTGAAATCAAATAGCTATACAACAAACAATATTTTGGATACTGTGGCAGCTGCAAGCATTCAGGTTAGATGATCTTGTCCACTATAGCATTTTCCTTTAGTGAATGTGTATCTGCATGCACAAACATGTAGCTTGTTTGCACCTTTTCTTTTTCCAAGGCTGTGTCTGGTATATATGCCGACCACACCTTGTTTGTCTGCTATTTATGTGCAATCATTTTCATGATTGGTATGGCTTAAATGTCTTACCAGATTGGGTTTCGTTTTCTGTGGTGCTGAGTGGATAAGTGATCTTGTTTCTATTATTTACTTTTGCACATCTGCTCATATATCATGTCTTGCAAGTAGTTCAAGGAGATGGGTGAAACTACAAAACCCTCTGCAGCAATGAAGGATTCTGACCAACCTGCAGAAAAGAAGAAAGCATTTATTGATTGGATGAACTTGATGAAGGCCGGGAATGAAGAGAAGGATCACTGGGTTAGAACTGATTATGTTATTTAGTTAGATTGGCAGACTGTGTTTGTTTTAGACTTTTTTGTACACTTTTGTATGTGATTTTCTTTGCTCTCTTTCTCTGTCCTCACTAGGTTCCTGATGAAGCAGTTGACAAATGTACAGCTTGTTCATCAGTTTTCAGTGCTTTTAACCGGAAGGTGTGTTCTCTTGAAAATAATTAAGTATTTATACTTGGCATACATGGATATTTAGTGCTATAAATGTTTCTTATTTGGTTTGTGACCCTCATGCATTGTTTTTGTCCATTTCAGCATCACTGCAGAAATTGCGGGGATATCTTCTGTGACAAGTGCACCCAAGGTAGAATTGCCCTTACTGCCAATGAGAATACTCAACCCGTTCGTGTTTGTGACCAATGCCTGGTATGATCAATTATCTATAATTTCTAATAATGCTTCTCCTACATAGTTGACATGAGGAGTTCCTGTATTTTGTTTGTCATGATTTGTTAAATGCCATTTACTTCTTCCAAGTAGACATTAGGTAGGGACATCCGTACGCGGGTTAGCAAAAGGAATTTCACCTACAATTTGAAGGAAGGTCATTCTTTTCTCAGCAAGTGCTGAATTTTACCCTTCAAAGCATTTGTTTTAAGTTAAAAGCTCTCATTTTGTAAAACAATCTTTGTTTTGGATATTTCTTTTCTTTACCCATTTACACTTTGGAGTTGTGGCATGTAAAGATGATGTTGAAGCGAGAGGTGGTGCTGGTTGCCCCAAGTTAATAATTAATAATGTGACATGTATGAGAAGATAGGTTGGTTCTTATGCATAAGCTCAACTTGAGAAGTATTGCTTTTCTTCATTCTGCTATCTCTTAATCACTCTTTGAATATAAATGGAACCGAACAATACTGTTGAAAATCATGTAAACCCAAAAAGTAAATTATAGCACGCCACTTTGAGACTTCTGTTAAAATGTTTATCTGATTTGAATCACTGAAACATCATTGTCCTGTTATTTCTTGAGGTTAATAAATTATAAGGAGTTAGATCGTCATGGTATGGAGTGAATTTTAAATCGAATTTGACTGTATGATAGCTGGCCTCCCAGTATTGTGTTTTGTTGACTTTCATCTTTGCAGGCAGAAGTGACTCAGAGGCTGACTAACACAAAGGAAGCAGCTATTAGAGTTTCTGGAGCTCAGAGTCACGAGGAGCTTGTGAGGAAACTTAAGGTAATTGCTCTCTCTGATAATTTGGCTTTCTGTTCAGTTAGTTCCTATAACCTACTGATATGCTGTTAAGAATGCTGCAATCTGAGTAAAGCAGAAGTATTAAGCACTTGAATTTGTGCTTTTTAGTTCATGATAGTTGAGGTGTTTCCAGTATGCGCAAGACTTAGGTTCAGTTGATTGAGTGTATTTACCAGTTATATGATTTACTTTCAGATTCATTTCTCCTTTTGTTTTCTTCTTTTTGAGGTTTTCATGGTTTTTATTGTCTTTCCAAGGAATATTATTAAGGTGAATACTGATTTAAATGTACTTTGCATACAAGAGCCATGTTACTTGGAGTCAAGTAGGGTAAAACAAAGTGATGAATACAGCTAAAATATCCCATATTCACACCCCTGTCGACACGAAACAATGCCACAATACACAAGTTTTTTTTTTTGTTTTCCGTTTTGTTGGGGGTTTTTTTTTTGTGTTGTTGGGGGGGGGGGGGGGGTGTTAAGGAGAGTCCAAGTAACATTGTACAAGATTCTTCAGGATTCTACTGCTTATACTTATCTTGCTTAAACAATTTCAAAGTCTCATTTCGCTGAATTAGAAGATAAAATTAGAGCATGTCATATTCCTCAAATTTCTGCTGAACCTACACGGCATTTACGTTTGTTGTCTGCTTGTGTAACAGGAGGAGATGGACAAAAATCGCAAGACATCATCAGGTAGTCGGTATTTTCGATAGTTTAAAGTTGTTATTTTTATTTTGTGACGAGTGAAAAACAATTCTCAGTAGAACTATTCTAAGAGGTAGATAATGAACTTCGCGATCATTCAGCGCCCTAAACTTGAGCTGAAACACTTTTTTTTGCAGATCTAGCTTTTGCTGGATCTGGGACAAGGATGAGAGAGGTTGCATGTCCAACTTGCACAGTCCACTTACAGGTTTGAAACATGGCCGCCTTTAGCTTTTTAAAGATTCTAACTATTTTCACCTCTAAGAAGCCGAGTTTCTGCTGAAAATTATTAAGCGGAGGATTATTTGCAGGTTGAGGTTCCAGCTTCTGGTTCTGAAACCATAGAATGCAGTGTTTGCCAGCACCCTTTTCTTGTTGGTGCTCATTGATCAACAGCATCTTCTTTCCATTGTGGGCTTTGTACAAATCCTTTCACGAAGATATCATTGACAAATTTGTATTTATGGTTGTCATAAGGTGTAGACCAATTTTTTCCTCGAGAGTTTTAATTCAAATCCGTTTCGTATATGTCTAATTTGGGGTTGTATTCATGTAAACAATTTCATATAGAATCCTTGATACTTGGTTTGCCGAAAACACATTACTATCTGTGGATCTTATACAGTCAATGTGGGTGTATACACGGCAAAAGTTTCTCAGGCATTTGGGTGGTGATTCACAATATGATTTATGATGTTTGCAGCAAATAATTACATGGGCGTTGTGGAAAATATGGAATTTATAAGAAGAAAAAAATCTCCCAGAAATTGCGTGCTCAATGTGATTATAAAACTTCAGTGAATAATTAGGCAGCGAGTGGGATTAGGTGTCATTTTCTTGCGGCAACAGCACAGAGGTTAAAAAATTTGCGTATCATCGGATGTCAACCCTTGTGCAGTTGTGCTAGTAACCTATGCAAACAAGATCACAATACCAGATATTTGAATACAATTGAAAATATAAAATTGCATACCGTTCACTCTGGGAATTAAAGCTTGATCATGCTTGAAGGTGAACAAAGAATTTGATCTTGATCATGCTTGAAGGTGAACACAGAATTTGATCGTCACACTGTGGTTCGCATACCTACGATATGTGCTCCCTCTCTACCCCCAGTGTCTGTATTGTGGTTATCAATAGGGCAAATCACGCTAACTGCCTATAGTTATAGATTGTGGTATTATAAATGAGAGTTATAGACTGTAGTATTATAAATGGGAGAGAGAAACCTAGTCTTAAATAGTCGTATTGGAACCTCCCATTAAGGTAATCCTAATTAAAACAGGCCTTACACCTTACATATCACATTATATAAGTAATTGAGACACATTTGTGTCCAAGCTAAACTGGATCATATAATAATGGCATTAATAGGTTTTCATTTAACCCGTTTTTTCACAAAACAAAATTAATTAGTGGTAACCTAAATAAGAAAATATTCCACCACTGTCTACCCCGCACCTCCTTCCCGTCACAACAAATGAAAAAGGCAAGGCAAGTGAAGGTGGTATGAGGTATATTTAATAGGTTAGAATTAATAATTTATCACCATATAATGATGGTAAATCACACTTTTATAATAAATTATTGATTTAGTGCATTCTATGGTAATAGACCATGTTGGTAACATACATGGTCCATTCTATATTCTTCCGGGAACTGCGACATAGGATTGACTAACCTCTTTGTGCTAGTTGGTCGACATTCTGACACATTGACATACAAAGGCCTTCCATGCTTGTTCTACATCTCAACCCCTTAAGTGTCTTGATGCTGTTTCTGTCTACTTTTAAACCAACATCTTGTTAAATATCTCGTTGAATTTATCTGCCCGGTTCGCCTTAACTCCGCAAATTTGGGTGGTTTGAGGTACGTGTTGACCAAGATATTTGAGCAATACCCAAAGCCAGGTATAGTGGGGAAATTAAATATGATTAGCGTGACAGGCAAAGAATAGTCGGAAAAGTATACAATACACCACGTGCATTGTCACGTGGTGTATTAAAACCAATCACACTATCGCCATGTGGCAATGGTGGGTCATACCTTGTATTATTTGGCGATGTGTGATTGGTTCTAGTGCACCACGTGGCACGCCACGATGGCGCGCGTGGTGCACGCAATACTCACTCAAGAATAGTCTTTATCCATGTTAATTGAATCAACTGCGCTCCCCCGGGTGCATTAGTACTATGCACCAGTGTCCCATATGAAAATTTTAACCCCAGCAAAAATAGAGGAAAACGATAGTAGGATAATTTTTATGGCAATATAAAGAGAGACCTAGTAAACAGCATTTCCTTCTGAAACTCCAGACCAAGATTCAAACTTTGATACAAACTGTAATAAATACTAAAGAACGGCGATCTAATTCAGTTCATAGAGATTTTCTATATGTATTTGCAGATGAGTTTGCACTTCAAAGTGACATGGCTTTGTGAAGGCTTCAGCATTACAACTTCCCAAATTTAGAGAAGAAAGTAACTAAAAGGGGAAGCAGACAAAGGAAAGGTGGAAATCATTCTAAAAACCAATATACTTATATATACTATACAAGAGACCAGTCTCAATATTTCATTTGCACAACCATTATCCAAATCTTTGCCATCCATAAGCTTCATAGCTCAAAACTAGTGCTCCAGCAAGACTACAAAACTGCACCGTCTCCTCCAACTAAAACAACTAAAGGCAAAGCCATAAATATCGTACTGTACACATACCAATAGCACATAAAAATATGACCATCAAAGATCAACGAAGTTTATTTTGAGCAACAGCTTGGCATAACTCATCCTCGTAAAATAGAACTCTATTAGAAGCCATGGATTTGCAAATAGGTTGCGATAATGCAGACGGCACCAAGCACCTCGAAGGAAATGTGGACTCTTGGAAGAGAACAGCAGCAATTTGTCGCATCTCGGTAAACTTAAGACGTGATGGGGGCCGAAGACCATGTCTTGGTGCCTTAGGGGTGTGTGGGCTAGGAATCCGCATATTTTTTCCATCTCCCTTGCTGCAAGTGATTCAAATATGTTGAGTTCAAACAACTGGAGTAAATTGATTAAATTGCTGGGGAAAATAACAGAACTAATGTCAAAGATATAGCAAGAAGTGTACCTAATAAAAGGCCAGTGATCAGTTGGCAGGGGAGTCAATGTTCTTAGCATCTCTTGTCGAGTTCGGTCAGGGGTAGTATAATTAAAGTGGAATTGCCTTGCTTGTACAACCTAGTCAAATGAGCATAAGCATTAATCACTCGATGATTTATAATATCTGCATGCATTATCAAAGAGACACATGCACAGAGGAAAAAGAGAAGACAGACAAGATAAAGAGCACCCCTATCCCAAAGAAAAGACATTTACAAAGAACCATGGAGATAAACTCACCGCCTTCCTGATTTTCTGAGAGACATGGAAAACCGCTCGAAGCTGGTCGTGGTGCAGGTGGCACATTATTTTGACCTCAATCAGACAACACTGATGAGTTAGGCATTGATCTCAAGGAAAATTAAAATGCACTAAAACAGACAAAGCAGTATTTGAACTATCAGTTTTCCTACTTAACCAGGGAAATGTTGAAGATCACAATACTGGGATTGCAGTAGTTTTTTTTATCAAAGAAGATCAATCAATAAAGATTTCAAATATAAATAAACAATTGAAATAGCTTTTAGCTACGATGCAAAGTACTTTGACAAAACCTTGTAAAAAATTAGTGAATTTACAACTGATTACACTAAGTGGAGTTAACATTGACAAGATATATTCCACAACCACATTAAGGAAATTATGTTACAAGCAATCAAAACAGTGCAGAAGATAGTAAATACCAGTAAATCCATGGGAAGAGACTCAAGCCTGGACTCAGACTCGCACTCTTCAGCATGTGGTGTTTTTGGTGTACTCTGCAAATTATTCTGCTTAAAAATATCGATGGCCCCAAGAAAAGGACCAATTCCAGATTGTATGGGTGATAAAATGGTTGGGCTCTTTTCCATAGCAGAACCAAACCCAAATTTTACAGGTGATAAAATTGTGGGGGTTCTGTCAATAATCTTATTTTCAAGTACAACATCATTCTTATCCTTGTCTGCATCCACCAGAGCCACCCTCTTCTTTCCAAGATCTGTACAAGATTTAGAAGCAGATGCTTTGGTGTATCGAAGCTGGGCGAGAGCACCGGGTCTCAAATACTTGTTGCTCGAACTCCTCAGCCGCCTTTTCTGCTTTGAAGTCTTAGTTTCCCTATCTTTTGGAGAAACTTTTCCCATGCTATTCTATCTCTGTTTTTTTTTTTTCTTTTTCTTTTCCCTTTCAGGCTTTCTACCAATCAATCCTCCAGTTTCAAGACCTCAACTTTCTCCTTGAACCAAACAAGACTTCAAATCCAAACCCTAACACAATGCATAAAATGCCCCAAATTCAATCCAGAAGCATAAAAATTCACAAATTCACCACACAAAAGCATAAAAAGATCAGAATTTCCAAATAAAAAAACAAGAAACTTTGTAAGAAATTTAAAAAGAAAAAAAAGATGATTTATTTTTAATTACAAATAGCAGAAAACTCCAGCAAATCAACCCGAAAAGTACTCAGTGATTTCACATCATCCAAAGCCATTAAAATAATACGCTTTGCTTAAACCTGAAGCATAAAGATTCATAAAAATGGGGATCATTTCATATATTTAAATACAAAAAACAACAGATTAACTAAAGTGGAGATATGCATAAACATGATAATTAACAGCAAATTCAATTAATTAACCAGAAAAATGAAAAAAAAAAAGAAGCAAAGAACCTACCCTAAATAAATACTTCACCTATTGTATCTCATCCTGAACAACAATCAAGCTCTTCCCCTGCGAAAAAGAACACAACAAAAAAAAATCCATAATTCAACCTAAAATTTTAAATTTACACAAACTCTACGGTACAATTCAGGAACTCCTAAATCGTTAGTTAATCCACAGCTACGCGCAAAGCAAAAAAAAACCAAAATCTGTTAACAGGAAAAATGAAAAATTCGAATCCAAAACTAAGAACCATTCCCGAGAAATTAAAAAAGTACACAAATAGGTACCTGTATAAACCACCATTTCAGAACCCTAAACAATAAAAAATTACATTTTACATTAAAAAAAACGAATTCAAAAGGAAAAGAGAAATTCAGAGAAAAAGAAAGGAAGAAGAAGAACGAAGGAGGCGGATGAATGGAGGGAAGCGAAGAAAAACAATGGGAGAAATGGGGCCGCGGCTGGCTGGGTCCCGGAGGAGGCAGGTGTTGAGGATTTCTAGGGTTTTTTGCTTAAAAAATGGAGTTTTGAATTTTTCTTTCCGGATAGATTTGCCCGCCAAAATTTTCAACTACAGTAGTTACGCGAGAGAAATTTGACGTCTTGAATGCGCACGTGCCGCTTTGGGATTGGGTATTTGGCAGAGTTAGTGGGGCCCCCTCCTCAGAGTATCCTAAGTAAGAGTACAAAACAGGTTCTCTCTCAGGCTTGGTTTACGCGTAGATGGCGTCAGTATATTATATTGGTTTTGCTGATTAGATGTTTTATTTTTTTTTTCATTTTTCAAAAAGTAAAGATCTTAAGTTTCAAATTTTATTTTGGGGGAAATTAGGGATTTATTCTTTGCAAACCCCTTTTGGATTCATTATTTAGGGATAATTTGATCAAGTTAAAATAATCACTATTCATTAGTTTTTTGAACCAAAAAAAAAAAAGGTGATGCGACTAGGAGACAAGAGAAGTCAACATTTTTTACATTAAAGAACCGATGAACAATTTTAGAAGGGACGTGTTGGAATGAAAAAACTAAAAAATATTTTTATCGTTATTGGTTTACTCTTCAGCGTATGATGTTAAGTACTTTGTCTTTTAAACCTATTGAAATTATGTATTACCTAATTGTCACGATTTTTTTAAGCTTCTAAATAAATTTTGTAAAAAAGTGTCCAAATTGTTTTTTTTTTCATTTCTCAAACTCGGTCAAAAAAATTTTTCCAATCCAAACACTTTTTCATCTTTTCGAAAAACAATAAATAATTATTTCAAATAATCATATCCAAATGGGCTAATTTGATTCAAATTCTAATTTTCTTATTTTACTACTTCCTTTTTTTTATTGAGCTTCAATAGTCATCTCTTAAAACCTTAGATAGTGTTTGAATGATGTTTTTGGAAATCTTTTTTTTTTTTTTCCATAGCAAATACTACTGCGACAATATTTTTAGATTAAGGTGTTTATGATATATAAAAGTAGTTGAAAAAAGATATTAGCCAATCACACTATTTGGTCTATTCCTTTTGAATTTCCTTTTTAGCCAATCACATCATCTGGTCTATTTCTTTTGAATTTCCTTTTTTTTTTCTATTTCTTTTACTACTGTTGCTATTGTATTATTTGGGATGCCCTAATTATTTTGTGACTATAATTTTCTAGTGATTTATAGGTTTATTCGAGAGTACATTAATTTACATTATAGATATGTGTTATTCTTTGTTTTTTAAGTGAGAATTTAATTTGCTTGTATCGAATTTTCAACGTGGATGACTTTAATTTGACAAATAACTTCTACAAGCACGAGACATTATAGGCGTGTCATTCCATTTGTATGATGTATTTGAATATTCACGACACTAAAGTGCATCTACCTAACAATTTCAATTTTGTAGCCATGGATATCTCATGATCCCATATTTATTTCGGTTGCTATTTGTAATATTCTCAAACACAAATAGGATCACAAGTTTTTTTTTTTTTTTGGAAAGACAGAGCACAAATTTTAACTTGTAACTTGAATACTCTTCCCACCACATGTATTGGATTTGCACATTGGCTACGAGAAAATAAAAAATTGTGTATGCCGACATCAATAGTACATCTTGTTCTTACATACATAATAAGGGTCTGTTTTCAATAACTTTTTTCTACTTAATTTTAGTTTCTGGTTTTTCTAAAATTTATTTTGTGACGTTCTTAACTGTTTTTTTATTTACTATATGAATTTTTTAAACTAAAATCAGAAACGACTGATTTTTAGTTTTTTTAAAATTAATTTTTATAAAAATCAGAAGCTATTTAGATTAAACCCTATAAAGAGTATCAGATTTTCCAACATTTTTAGTGCATAAAAATTAAAATCACGTACGTTTGGGGCAAAATCATTAGTACGTTGGGAAATGATTAGCTCTTTGTTTGGTTCGAATCTGGGAACGATTAGAGGAAGGGATTAATGAAAGTTTGGATCCATTGCGAAATCTTCAGCCTGATCCAGACTTCGTGCGACAAACACCTGAGTCCATTTAAATCCTTTCTCCGTTTAGTGGTAAGAATTGGGTCGGACTTTTGGGAGCCTACCGTGACACCAGTTTCACTAATCCTCACTCATAGTCGCGTATTGGGCCTCAGAATCTATTTTAGGTCCAATCTTACAAGAATTCAAAAAAAAAAAAAAAACGCACACGCACACACACACACACATTACAGAAATATATATGGGAAAAAGGTTATGAAAAAGAATGAAAACGTCCATATCAGCAATTCAATTATATAAGAACCCATTATTTGTCATTATTCACCGGTTGTTAATAGAAGTCAAGAAAACAACATATTTTAGCATTATAATCATTGTCAACAGCAATTCAGTACAAATTTCACTACACGCAGCATTCATCAAAGTAGGATGTTCTTGCTATGTATCTTGAACATCTGTTACAAAATTCCGCACGTAGTATAGTATTTCCAATACTATAGTGTATATTCTATTTGAGGACATTTTCCTACGTTTGGATGGTTTTTTTTTTTTTTTGGGTTGTTTTTTCAAAATTATTACTGTAACAGTTTTAAAATTTATTCTTAATAAATGTGTGTGTGATGTAAAAAGGTGATCGAAAAATGTGTTTAAAATTTCTAAAAAACATGTTTTTTAAAATACTATCAAACAAATAGAAATATGATCATATGCTGTGATACTTAGGTATCAACTCTATATTGACAAACACCTCTAGTTTAAGCCGAGAGAGCAATACAATTACTAATGTAGCCTTGGTGAATAAGCACAACATCTATACATCCTCAAACAAATATTTCCATTACTCATCTCTATTTACGTGGCCCTACCTCAAGAATCCCAGAGATCATAATTTTAGGGTAAAATATTTGAATCTTAAGTCTTTTTTAATTTGTTTTATTATTTTTTTATTATCAACTATTCTTATTATAATCTCTTTTTGCTTCACACCTTTTTATTATCAACTGTTCTGATTACAATTTATATGTGCAAGGCTCCTAAATTGGTACTGTGAGTGAAATTTTTAAATTTTTTTACTACACACAATTAGGGCGTGACTCCAACTCTAAATTTATCATATTTTTTTTTCTTTTCCTTTCTAAATACTAAGGCCGGGGTTGGCACGAGCCGAAGTCTAGTGGTTTACTTCGTTTTATTATATTCTTTGCTTGTTTGTATTCCCAGAATATGGACTAACTAGAGAGGAATCTTAAAGAACTTGTGAGGACATAAAACACTCAATGATCCATTGCGTGGTGCGCCACATAGCGACTTATTATGAGGTTCTTAATATATTGGAGTCTGCGTAAAGGACACATCCTTTTATATTACTCCGGTTGGCTCTGGCTTAATGGTGGCGGCGGCACCCGTGACACTATGGAATCGCAGCTTTTGGTTTGCCTAACGAGATGGTTGAAATAATTAATTATTGATCAAACCAAGATTAATTAATGTTTAGCTAATTATATATTAGCACTACTTCAAAGTTGAAACTTTTTAGGTGTATACATGTAGCCGAAAAGTATGCTATTTTGAAGCTCCAAATTGTGTCCATAAATTGCAGAATAAAACCCTTCAAATTCAAACGACGTTTCAACGCTTTTTAACTTAGTCAAAACTCTACCAAATTGCGTGAAATTTGAGTGATCATAGACGCTAAGGTGTCATGAAAATAAAACCAAAGATGAAATGGCAAAATGTTGGCATTTGGAACCCCTTTGATCTAATCTGTTCAGAACATGTTAAAGGATGCTAACTATCTCATAATTCTCACTTTGAAATTTATCACCGTTTGGACACTAGCTTTATCGTGTCCAGTTAAATGATTAGATGAAGTTTCAAATCTGTTAACGAAAATAGGAACCAATAGTGAGTCGAGCTCAACAATTCCTCCTAACGATCGGTGTTATATTTTTCCTTAAAACCCCTCATTGTAATAGAAGAGGATTTAAAAAAAAGTGAATGAAATTATAGGTCAATGCGGTATTACTGCAAAGTTGATTGAAAAAGAATCTCCACTTTTCTCTTTATGTTATTGGGGTAAAGGCTTGGGGGAGTAAAGAAGAAGTTGGTGCGGGACCAAATGTACAACAGTATCATTCAGAAAGCAGCAACATGACAAACAAACATCCTTCGGTTGAGTTAATCACCAAAAAGATTAGGAACATGTAATTTTTAATTAGCGAATGGCAGCCCACCGAAAAAGACCATTACTGTATACAACAAAAGCATATACTGCCATAAAGTGTACGGAGTTAATTAAACACGAATTAAATAAAATAAACTACCAACCTGTCTCTTGATAATGGGATAATAGCTTGACATTGTTTTTTCAGAATGTCATGCAAAAAAGAAAAAAACCAATGTTTTTGCCTTGTAAGCATTATCGTCACGTAAGAAATAAAATACAACTGGCTTCAATTAAGTGTGATTAATCAAACTAGGGATTAAGGATGGGAAAGATGGAGTTTATAATTTATAATTCCACCACATTGGGATCTGCTTCTTATGGTATAATCACACCAATTTAATGTTAGCGTCGATTCATGTGAAGAAAAATTTACATGCTGAAGATCTAGGATTCTTTCATAATTTCGGATAGATTCGATTCGAGAGGCTGTAACTTCAACCAGTCAAATGTCAAAGTCCAAAAGTAGAACTACCCAACTACTATCTGGTAGTAGGCCCCTTTGTCCGCCAAAATTATTTTATGAAGAATCCGAAAAAAAAAAAAATAACAGAGAGAAAAGATAGAAAGATATTATCTTTTGAAAAAGGCAAATACAGGCTTGTTTTAATTCTCAATTATTGGTTAAGCATAATGAAATTCTAACTTTTAATGGGCTTCTTTTTTTTTTTTTTCCCGGCCTTAGCGGTGGCGTTTTTCTTTTCCAAATTGGGTAGCTAGCTAATCACATCATAACTTGACTAAATGAAACATAAATAATTGAGATTGCAACTTTTAAAAAGACAACTCAGTGACGACGATGATTAATTTTGTTGCTTTATTGTAGTTAAGCAACTGAAGTTAGCCGAGAAGTAGGTTTAAGAAACAGTTTGTAGAGAAAGAAACAATAATAATGGGACAAATAAATAAACTAGGAAGCAAAACCCCCGTCTGATCCAAGCAATGGAGCAAAATACAGTTGTCCTTTTCTTTCCCAAACCCCAATCCACGGAACTAATGCCATTGTGCATGTATGGCTACATGTTTGGGAACATAATTGTGCATATTTGTGCACTAATGAATTCCTATGTTGACCATTATTCTTTATTTATAGCATTATTTTTAATTAATAATATCCTATCACACTCTTAACTTACCCTATAGGCAGTTCTAATTAGGCTCGGAAGGAAGTGATGTTGACTGAATCACCATCAAATCAAGCGAGTGCATTATGCACCTATTTGAATTTTTGAAAGAAAGCAAGGTTTGAATTCATAACCTCCTACCTTATTTAGCCTTTTAAAGGCTTGATGATAGCTAATACAACTAATTTGGATGGATTATTTATAATATTACTATTACTTGTTGAAAAGGATGGAAAATGGGCGACTTTTGCCAGCGGACTAGATTAGCTCATGCATGGTCTAGCCCTCTAAACCCACGAATACAGCAACGTGCTAGACGAGTTGAGAACAGAGGACCAGCCAAATCTTGTACAAATTTGGACCTTCGAAAGATCCTTTATTCAGAAGAATGGTGGTGCCACAAAAAGAATAGACACAAAGTTGTGTTTAGGACCACCACGGGAACCAAGATCAAACTGCATTATTGTCGTAAGAAGATTTATTTCCATTTTCACAATAATTCGGCTTTTCTTGGTTTGTTTAGTAGAGCAGTTAGAGTAGGCCATGGTCATCATCGATGATACTCGAGCATGAAACTATTCAAAGGCTGGGGGGAAGTGGGAAGCTGAGCAATGCAGAAATGTCAAAACGTTTATGAGGAGGAACTGACCAAATGGCACATACATGGGTAAATGGTAATCATACCTTGGACAATTCTTGCAAAAATCACGTTCTTACATTATTATATTGTCGGTGACTCACAAGTCAAAAGTCCTCCTGCATGGCATTTTCTTTTAACTGTAGATCTTTTTAATCAATTCTCAATTCACGTTATCATAATATTACAAATATTTGTCTTGTAATATTTGGGATGATGTTCTCAAGTTTTATTATATACAATTTAATTGTGACTTCCAATATAATTTCTAAATTAAGTCCCTTCTAACTTATAAGTTTTTATTGTTAAGGTTAGAGTTTGAACTCTAAGTTTTAACAATACGAGATGACTACATTTGCTTACGGATATGATATGTTTTTTGTGGGGACTTAAGTACGGAAATGATTGATTAATAACAAGGAGAAAATAAATACTAAATAATTGAGACACTTTATCGAAAATGAGACCTTTTAACAAATAAAGAAATGAACTTCCCCATTTCTTTTAAATGTTTTTAACGTCCCAGATGTGGAACAACTTCGTTTTACTCCCTGATTGTTTTTTTTTTTTTTTTATAATGATCTTCCCTACCTGATTATCTTCCTCCAATACTGTAATTAGATCAGGTGAATTGTTAGTAGTTTATGAGTTTATAACTAATATAATGGAAATGGTCAACGGTTTTTTTTTTTAATGTAATAGGTAAAATAAAAATTACTAAGAAACGTGTTTATATACTATTTTTTTTTTAAATAACTATCAAAGGGATTTTTTTTAAAATTTTTTACTTCAAACCACTGTGTATTTAATGAAATTGAGAAGGGCTAACCACCCGCTTGGGATTGGTGTGGAGACAGGGAAACAACAAGGACTACCTGCACATCCACAATGGAAGCGCAGGTTCTAAAAAGAGACAATAATTCACTGGCTTTTCATTTTTACAACTTTCAAAGAAAAAATTTATCAAAAATTTATATATACACATATACATACACACATACATACACATTCAATATTTTACTTTTAGATAATTATTTAGTTAGTTTTTTTTAATTATCAAACTTATGCTATTATAATTGAAGAACGAAAATTGATATTAATAAAATTTTAATTTTAATTTTACAGTAAAATTATAAAACTCCAACCGGTCACTTCTGGGTCATTGTTGATACGTTAGTTGGGGAAGTATGAGAACGCCCACCTCGAAGGCTGTTGGTTGCAAAAACTAAGGACGCCATGTGTCAACGAATGCACGTGCCTCATTTTTAAGCGCACCATAAGTCCCGCGGTCCCACATTACAGTTGTCATATGCGTTACGATTGTGGAACTTCAACATGCGGGTGGCAGACTACGGTTTATACATAGATGATAGATCACACGTACACGCCTCTAGTGGAATTTATCACGTCCTAGCTTGGAGAATTATTCAATTTTCAAAGGAGAATTAAAATAAGACCCTCGCATTATCATTGTTATATTTTTTTTATTTAACAATGGCATAAATTTCATTAACAACCCTAGAATTATCCTTATAATTAGAGGACAATTGCCCTAATCTCATCTTGTACTTTTCTTTCGAACATTGTAAGAACATATTTTTGTCGCGTTATCTGATCTGTTAGATACAATTTTTACCTCAAGGATATTGAACTAATTATAAGGTGAAAATGAATATCAAACACATTATGAATAACTATATAAATAAAAAAAGAGAGCTCATATAATCATAATAGTTTTCAAGTTTACTCCTTCAATAGACAAATAAAAACGAAAAATAAGTTCGTATATAGAAAAATTAAAGCCATCTGTCTTTGGTGAACTCTGACTTAATAATGCAATAACAATGAGACACACATAAAGTGTAACTTATTGGCTTTGAATATGGTGGTTGGCAATCCCACATAGGTAAAAGCCACCAAAAAAAAAAAAAAAAAGACTTAAAACCACCAATGAAACATATAATACTAACACGTCCAAAACTTTACACAGCAAATCAATAAAAAATAATTCAATGTCTCTATCCAGCTAAAATGTAATATGGTAGTTATTTCTTTTGTATTAAAACACCAGCTCCACCAACCATTATTGCTCTTTTAAATAGTTTCATTCAGATGTTCTTAAGACCAGATAATACCTCAGGCATGTACTAACGACTTGTATTGTTCCGATTTGTGAACTTTCATTTCAACAACAAAAGAAACAACAACAATAACAAGAAGAACTAAAATCATAAAATATGCAAACGATGTTGATTTCTCCTCTTCATTTTGGCTAATTCTTCTCAAACTATGCTCTACAAACATGTATTGATACTATTTATGCCATGAAAATTATGTTTTGAATCTGCTCTTCTCAACTAGCTCCCTCATATAGCAATTTTGTGTCAGATGAGAGGTGTTGTTACTAGACTGGGGTTGCCTAATTGTCGAGAACTCAAGATAACCATTAGCTAATTGTAGCCAATACGCCAGCATTGCATTAAAAAAAGGATCATATGGTCCCGAAAACCACAATCACGAATGCAGTGACCAAAAAACCATCACTAGCCTTATTGATATACTCAACTACTCTACGTTCTATTTTCTGTTAAAAAAAATTATACTACATTTTATCTTCTATTATGAAAAAACTACTCTACATTTTTTTCAATGGCAGCGAGATGAGACATTGTTCCACGTTGATTAATCAACTACCTTGAAAAATTTTTAGTAGTATTTAGTAATTATACAACTTGATTTTAGAGGTAGAAACCTAAAATCTATATAAAAATCAAGCGACTCGGGTCATAATCAAGTCAAATTTTAGTACAATTCTCAAGTTCTCAACCAAGCGTAAAATTATAACTTCATGTTATAGAGTTCTGCTCTTAAGTTCATTAAAAATATATGATGAAGCATACTAATACAAGAATATACTAGTCGAACATTCTTGCAGACTGTGGACTCCCGTGAACATGTTCTGCTTTCCTGCTGTCTCAAAGACTCGATGAACTTTTTAATCTTCATTACCAAGAAGAAATCAAGGGCCTTGCAGTCAATTCACAAGACCGCTACATCCGCTTGTCTGTCTGGCAGGAAAAAGGAGTAACATCATAGCCAAACATAACAAATAGTGATGGATCGTTGAAGAGAGGGATAGAGATTAGACCACTGTGGAGACTGGAGAGAGACCCCCTTATTCTCCTCCTACACAGCACCCATAAAAACTCCCAGCAGACAAACTTCACCGAAGCAGAAAGAGTGAGAGAGGAAGAAGAGGTGGTAGTTATGATTTGAGCTCTTTCTCTTTAATAAATCCTAAAGCTTTTGAGGCAATGCATATAGCTTATACATTTCCTTCTCCATTTTTGTTTTACAAATCAATTTCTTGATTTTTTCTTGTTCTACTTTTCCTTTTATTCCTTGAAAATCCTGCATTAACTATTACAGTTGGTTGAGCTATATCCCATTTGGGTAATTTCTGAAACAGGATGGATTACCCAAATGTTCTTGCATTGATTTAGGTGGTGCCCACGTGGACTAATTGACACCCCCACGGTTTTACATAGTACTAAAATCACAATGGAATACAGGGAAACAAAATTCAATGCATAAAAATTGTGTACTTATTACTTTAATGTATGCATGCGCTGTTTATCAGTAATCTAATTTGCTTCTATTTTGTTTGTGGGCTTTTGGTAAAAATGCAGTTTATTTTTGCAGGTGAGAAGCCTGGGGTGAAGGGAAGTCTGTAGAGAGCTGAGTTTTCAAGTAAGGTTCTTGGGGCTTCGATGGGGTTTCTTTTATTTTTCTGTGGATTCTTTTTTTATTTCTTGATAAAGATGAGTCAAAATGAAATTTTCTTTATTTTTTTGCTTTTCTTTTTCTTTTTCTCTCTTTTTATTAAAGAAAATTTAGAAGTGTAAAGGAATACACTGGATAATCTCTGAGATCCCTCGTTGACTAATTTATTGATTTGCAGTTTAAAAAACCCAAAAAGTTGAAAAAAAAAAAAATTAAGTCTTGCTGGAATTCTTTTATGCAGATCTCTAACACAATTCTCACATTGAAAGATCTGTATGTGTTCTCCTTCTATTTGTATTCCAGTTTTACAACATTTGATTTATCTGATAAACAGAAAGAAGAAACTGTTTATCAGAAATTTGAGTGCTTTATTTATTGTATTTTGTTGAATTTTCAGACTAAGCGACTTATGGGAAGTTAGAAGGTGATTCTCTGGTGGTTTATTGATATGGGAATGGTGTAGTGTGGGATCTAAAATTCAAGCAGGATTGGAGGAACAGTAGTAAGAGAAAGTGAACATGGCTACCTGGGAACATTTTGGGGAAATTGCAAATGTTGCTCAGCTCGGTGGTGTTGATGCGGTGAGGCTGATCGGGATGATAGTGCAGGCTGCTAATACAGCCCGCTTGCACAAGAAAAATTGCAAGCAGTTCGCGATGCATCTGAAGTTGATTGGGAATTTATTAGAGCAGCTGAAGATTTCTGAGCTTAAGAAGTATCCAGAAACACGGGAGCCGTTGGAACAGCTTGAGGATGCTTTGAGGAGGTCGTACATTTTGGTTAACAGTTGCCAGGATAGAAGCTACCTGTATCTGTTGGCAATGGGGTGGAACATTGTGTATCAATTCAGGAAGGCCCAAACCGAGATTGACCGATACTTGAAGATCATTCCTCTAATCACTCTTGTTGATAATGCTCGAGTTCGGGTAATTATTTATTTTTCTCCTTCTTGTTGTGTTTTATGTTTCAGCTATTAGCTTGATTGTCCATATTGATAACTATCCCTGTCTACGTTATATTGTGATTGTGCTCTATCTTTGCTCCTGCTTTTGCAAATTTTCCTCCAGCTTATGTTCAGATTCTTTGGCCCCATTCTTAAGTTGCTTTTCAAGAAGAGATTGATTGCAGCTTAGCGCTTTGTTAAATTTTTATGCCGAAGTCCACCTAAAAAGTTCCAGCCTTATTTCCTTTATATTGTTTAGCAAGCTAACAGTTATACACGTCACCCTTGTGCTAATTTATTATCTTTGACTTTCTTGCTAGTGAACAAAAATGTGGTTACTCAGATTGATTCTTCACTATTAAGTGTTTTTGATAAATTTTTCTGACACTGGCTGATTTTGGTTCATAGAATAAGTAGCAGTGTGTGGCACAATGAGAAATAATGTTCTGTGACAAACTGAGTTGATGATGAGATTTGGAGGTTGATATCTCCTGACTGTCATAAAATTGAAGATGAACCATATCTTCTTATAGATAAATGCCAATCACAACTTTTGCATATCTGATTAAGAAATCCTGGTTGATCATTTGCAAAATCGTTGAGGTTACAATAAAGAGGAAATATTATTGGCCTGCAAGGATTTCCAGAAGAATTGCAGAACACACAGGGCTTATGTATAAGTTGTGCCTTAGAATGGATGTGTTTTAAGATGGCTTAATCTAGGCTGGTTATTATTGTTATTTAGTTGGGAAAAAGGTGAGCAAAAGGAAAAGAGGTTAGTTTAAGGAGTCTGCATCCTCATATTATCATTAGAAGTAAAAATACTTTCTTTATTGTGATGGCAACTTAGAGTAGAAATGCTTTTCTTTCCTTCCATTTACTGACTCTGTAAAGTCTTGCAAGCTAAAATGCTCAAAATGTTTCATGACTTTGGACCATTAATTATTGTATAGCCTTATAATAACCTGCTTATTCTTCAGTAATCTTTATTGGACATATTTCATGAATTTGTTGCTCTGTTGTAGACTGAATCTTTCCTTCTCCATTTTGGCAGGAGAGATTGGAAATGATTGACAGGGACCAACGTGAATACACATTGGATGATGAGGATAGAAAGGTGCAAGATGTGATTATGCGACGAGATCCTTCTGAAAAGGATGCAGTAGTTTTGAAGAAAACCCTTTCCTGTTCATATCCAAATTTGCCTTTTAATGAGGCAATTAGGAAAGAAAATGAAAAGCTTCAGCTAGAACTTCAAAGATCCCAAGCTAATTATGATGTGAACCAGTGTGAAGTTATTCAACATCTTCTTGAAGTTACAGAATCTGTTGCTGCAACCTCTGTGCCAGAAAAGAATTCACCCAAGAAAATTTCAAAGGAGGTGGATCATAGTTACGCAGATCTTAATAATGATGATGAATATTACGGTGAAAGATATACTAATAATGTCGACAAACACCCACCTTCAAGGTTGGTTCTTTCTCAACTCCCAATAATCAGTTTTATTTCTTGTGCTAGCCAAACATCATATTTTTTCCCTGGAAATTTTTAGCTGACTACTCAATTCAACCTTCTCCCTTTCGATGCTAATATGATGCATAATATTGTTTAGAAGTATAATTTCTAGGACATCTGACTGATTCTTGTGAATGTTATATCCTACCTTAAGGATTTAAATTCCTGCAAGGCTGCAATGTCTTCATCAGGTTTCTGCCCATGGCCTAATCATAGAAAGATATCTTGCAGTCAATCTGAAAGTCCAAATTGTCTTACTGCTTTTTCTGCCTACAGTAGACTATTTATATAGCTATCCTTCTTGCAGAAATACTTCTTCAGTTTCGTCCAAACATGATTTACTCTCTTCTAAAGGGTCAGATCTACATGCCGAATGGCATACAGACTTGCTCGGCTGCTGTTCAGAACCTCTTCTATGTATGTTTATGTTGCTTAGTATTCTTTATATGGTACCAAAGTAGCTTCACTCTTTTGCTATTATGATCTTATTGCGTACATAAAATATGGCAAGTTTCCTTCTCTTTATCTTACATGGTGGTTAAGGGAAAATGTAAGAATTTTTTTTTATTTACAACCTATCTTTTGAAGATTGAGTCTCAAAATTAAAAATGGCCTTAAATCACGTACTTTGTGAAATTTATGATCTGGAATGTCCTTGAAAATTTTACATGACAAGCTCAATAACAAATGAGCGGTGAACCTGAAGATTTGTTTTGGCAGTGAGATAAATTTTTATTTCTCTTCTGCATATTTTAAGATTATTGCTTATGGTTTGCTTATATGGACGCGAGACAGATATCCTTTATAAGCTTCAAGTTCCATCAATGGGATGCATATTTTTGCTTTTCATTTGACGGGAGAATTTGAAAATTTCCATTCTTGTAATCTTATGATTTATTTTCTTTGATAAGTGCAACTCTTCTTATTCAAGCCTTCAAGGAGAATTTGAAGGAGAATTCGGTTCAAATGATAAATTATGTGCAAAGTATGCTGTCAATTTGGACCATAGATTTCATCGGTGGCATTGGTTCTACTTCTTGGCTTCTTGGGTTTAACTTTTTAAGACCATTTCACAAAAATGGTCAGACTCATAATGGGAACAAAGTATATAGTTAGAAAGAAGCTATGTTGGCTATTAACTAAACAACCGTTGATTTATATATCTCTGTTCTTCAATTTGTCTTTGATCAACCAGTCAGTTGTCCAAACTATGGCCATTCGACTACAAATTGTCTGAACATGTTATTCCCTGAGATATATCCTTAGCGGCATATCATATCTGTGCAGGTATAAAGACTCTCTTCTTTCCTTGTGGGACATTTTCAAGAATTGCTACTGCAGCAACTAGCAGGCACATGTGTAAGTGACTGTTCTGTTTTCAGATTCAAATTCATCATTTCTTAAGGGCGGTTCTCCATCATAAGTACTCAAATTTAAGTACCAGCTTAGTACAAGAAGCTATTGTACTTGGCTACTGGATTTGATCGGTGGTTTCTTCTTTCAGTTATTTTCGGAATGCGGTCTTAGGAGTTGTTCTGATTTGCATGTCGATATATGGGTTCTGCAATAAGTTGTATCAATTGTATGTTTTCTGCCGAACAAATAGTTTGAGCTTTGTTTGGAGGGGTTAATTTAGATGCACTTAAGCCTTTCTAAAAATTAAGTATATCCTTATTTTTACTTTGCCCTTTTTTGAATTCATATATACAGTTGTAGCTGTTCAGAGCATATTCAATGTGTAGCCCATGGTTCTTCTTATTAAAATAAAAACATTCTGAAGTATAAGAAGTTTGTACTTGTTTTTTTCCTTGCATACATCAATTGTAGGAGATGACAAGTGAGGACTAAGTGAGTCATCTGTTTCATCTTGGAATCGGATAAAGTTGTATTGTATATGAATTTGTTGAGTTAAAAAATAGAAGCCTGGGTCTATATTTGATTACTATCTGAAGCTGAAAGGTAATTCTGTTTATCTGATGCGCAGCTTCAGCAGAGGCCTGCAATGAAATGATGGCCTATTCCTTGATATTGTCCTGCTGTTGCTACACTTGTTGCATCAGACGGAAGCTTCGGGAAAAGCTAAACATCACAGTGAGTCTCCAATACTCTGCAGCTCTGTAAATCTTTGTCTGAGAATCTACTTAAGATGCAGGAATTTTTACGTGTGGCATACTGCTTTTAAGTTTATATTTCATAGCATTTATCAATACCCTAAATCAGTATCATCCCTCCCTTGAATGCAGGGAGGCTTGTTTGATGATTTTCTTTCGCACTTAATGTGCTGTTGCTGTGCCCTTGTCCAAGAATATCGAGAAGTGGAGATTCGTGGCCTTCATGGTAAGCCCATTAATCCTATTTAGATGGCATAGTCCATATTCTGTTCAATTTTCTGTTTTCCTCAACTAGAGAAGATGAACCTGTTCTTAAAAGACTTCGAAATATTTTGCATTATAATCCTGAATGGTTTTCCCCAATTTAATTCTAAGATCGAAGTTGAACTTGAACTACTGATATAACTGCATTTCGTGTTTTTGTTGTGTTTTCCATTTATAAAAAGACTGACAGAGAATTTGACATGCAATGTACAGGTCTTGAGAAGACTAAAACAAGCCCTCCGGCATCCCAATACATGGAATCCTAAGTGATGAAACAGAATAATGTCATAGTTGGCTTGAGATTAAACATATTAAGGTTTTATATGGGGGAATGGTCAGTTACCATTGTTGCATACCACCAAAAATTGAATCATTAATCTAACTTTCTGTAATTAGATTTCGACATTTTCCTGGTTGTAGCATATGTATAATAGTAGTGGTTGTTCTATGTGGTTCAGTATTTTCACTTTCATTAATTCGTTTGTTTTTTTTTTGGTCCTTTGGTTTTTCATTTGTAGCCGTATTCATTTGTGAAATACTTCATTGTGCATTTCTTTTTCTCTTTTCTTGGCCACTCTACGCCTGAAATTCTCTCCTTCAGGCATGAATTCTTTTGGTTAGCATTCTGCATATCCTTGCTAGGACTGGGGCTTGTACATTTTCACAGTTCATTGATGATCATTTGGCCTACTGGGTTTATGAGTCTGCACTGCAAACCATTTTTCTTTTCCCTTTAAGAGCAGTCAACCCTTTCCCTTTTTAATGATAAAAATAAAATAAGCTTCCGAAACTCCTTCCTTCAGCGCTTTTTGTGGATGTCTCTTGCCCCAAAACTCAGTAATCTTGTTTCATAAACAAAGAAAATCTGAGAAAAGCAAGATAGGTTCTTATCCTGCATTTTTCAAAAATAAATAGGTTTATAAGGTTGAGAAGTAATTTCAATAGAACAAATATCAAAATTTTAAAGTTTTAACAATCTTATTCCAAATCAAACTTGGGATTAGCTAAAAGATAAATTCTGGGATTTTCATCATAGTAATTTTGTTCTAGTTGACGATAGCGGGAATTAAATTACTTCGGTCCTAATTGTATTTTTGAATTTGATTATTTAACACTTTAAACGAATTTAATCTAGTCGGATACTTTAGTTTGTAAGCTTAATTGTTTATCTTAACGAGTATCGAATATAACAATTTGAGTATTATTTTTTGAGTCGAGTTGAAATAAAATTTTGTCACAAGAATTCGTACAGTAGCATTTTTGTAAAATAAAATTTTGTCTCGCCGAATTTGTGTAGCCACAAATTTATTTATTTATTTATTTTTTGTTGCTCATAAATTATTATCGAGGCAAATTTAAAACTTCACTGAAGGGCCAAATCTCATTCAATTGAAGGAACCCAGTCTCAATTCTCTTAGCCCACCTCAATTCAAGTGCCCGTGCACGACGGGTAGGCCCAATGTTGTCTCTTGGAGGGGTAGTTTTGTAATTCAGTCAACCTCCTTCCTTCTTCTCCCTCCTCATCCTCCTCCTCCTCCTCCTCCTTTGCTGCCGCCCAAAGAAAAGGGCCTTCCGACAATCATTTTCACTTTCGTGGCAATTAGCAGGAGCCTAAACCCACCCCACGCCGACCTCCCCCCTACTCTTCACATCTATCAACGTAAGAAGGCTAGAAAAAGAATGAGCCCATTACGGTGGAATGGTTGAAGAAGAGAAGGAATCAACCAAATAGTGAAATCAACTAATCTTTTACCCCTAAAAGTTACCCAGATATGATCTCTGGCCCCCTAACATTCAAGGTACTTGAAATTTGAATGAGAGTTATGCTTCCTTTGATTTGGTTGGTCTTTCTTTTTTTTTCTTCTTTTAATTATTTAATTAATTTGATGGCATGGGATCAATTCTTTACGAAATCCTAATCTGTGAAATGGGATTTGATTATTTATTGAAACGGGGAATGCTGGACGGAATTGGCAGAATAGGACAGCATTGAGTATCATCAACGGTGACATAACTGGAGCTCTCTGGAATGTCTTCCAAAGAGTGAAAGCTCACTTAATGAGATCGAAATTGTAGGCGGGGTGGAAGATGAAAGGAATAATGAGATGGAAAATGATGGCGGCGCAGCATGGGTGGCATTTGTGCTGCTGCTGCTGCTGGCCTTGATTGCGGCAGCGGAGGGAAAGGAGGATGTAATGGTGGTAGTGGTTATAGTGGACAGTACAAGGTGTAGTATTAGCATTAATTGTTTGAATTTTCTACAAATAATTTGGTTTATATGTTGAATTTGCAGTTTGGAAAATGAAACTGTAGTTCTGAAATTGGGATTGCTGAAAGAATCTAAAGTTCAAATTTGGGCCTGTTAGAGTTAATTCTGTATCATACGCGAATTTGGATGGTGTGGCTTATGAATTCCACTCCCAAGGTTCTATTTGTTCTAGGTAATCTGAAGGTTGAAGTTTATGCTTCGAAAAGTATAGGTCATATTGTGCTGTGGTTCTTTTTACTGTATTTCCTAACTTAAATCCCTTGCATGAAGTTTAACTGAGTATTTGTCTGGGACAACTAGAACCCTATTTTTTTGTGCCAGTAATGTGATGCTGAGCTGAGTACATAATGCACATTCGATTTAACGTACTTTGGCAATGTGACACATTCTGTATCACTTAATTGTGCTTCTTTTGTTGCTAGGAGGAATTCATGTTCTTTTCTTAATTAACTTAGAATTAGCTTATTACCTAAAGATAATCATATTGGGTCTCTTCTATGCAGCACATGAGATATTGTTCAGCAGCGTTTTCAAGTGATTTGAAGAGCAATGAATCTGCCGGTGTAGCTTCTTACTCTTCCACATTTGTTAGAGGTTCCTAACTCCTTTCTTGAAAAATTCCCAAGAACGTATGGCAAAAAGATGCACTTCTCAGTCCTTTACGTTTATTGGTAAGTTAAATCTAACAAATTCTAATTCTTCATAGTCAATTATTTGTTGGTTTATATTGAGTTTCAATCTTTCCAATACAGAACTGATAGCCCATCTGAACCATTGACTTTTTTGATATATGTACAGGCTGGATTCATATTCACGATGGTAGATATGATTATAAATCTATTAGATTCAGATTATGAAAGTATAGGTCCCTGTAAGACAGTTATTAGTTATATATGTCTATCCTTATTGTCAGTACATGTTAATGCTTAAAGAAATAGTACGTAAGGCTTATCAATAGTTGAATATTCAGATTAGTATGCTTACTAAGTCTTTTCTGCATGTAGGCACTTGATGCTTTTTCACATTTACTCGTTAGGTGGTTTTTTGGTGCATAGAGTAGGCAAATGTTGATTCATATGATGAATTCTATTCCTTACATCTTAGACTGCGTTAAATTGATTATATCCTTAGACTAGTTTGGCTTGCTGTGGTGATTCTTTTAATTCTATTGATTAATTTAATCAACTAATCAGTCATTGGTGGAACTAATCTGACACACTCCAACATGCAGCAAATGAAATTCTTCTTTCGCCATGTATGCATCACTTCCCACCAATGACTTCACGCTCTTCATTTTATTGCTGAAAAATGCTTAAAGAGATAGCATTACACAGTATTAATATCTAATAGTGAATCACCCTACGTTAAATGAGGTCCGGTGACTCAACAGCTATCCGCCTAATTGTATATTATATTTTGGCAAGTAACATAATAGATGTAGATGCTATCATTAATAGATTTAGACATTAATTCAACAGATGCGTGCACTAGTATTGTTTAACTGTAAGGCCTACCTCATTTAAAATTTGTCTATATTTTGATCTCTACCTTGGTGCAATTTACCCTTGATTTTCCTTAATCACAATCCCATATTTTTAATAATATATCATTTTAAAAAACTTAATTAAATTCACATATTTTCATTAAAAATTTGCTTTTAGAAAATGAAATCTATAAATTTGGATCAGCTCGAATTAATCTCAAAAGCCTAGTATTAAAGAGTCAAGGGTTGGCCTTGATATTGTTGCCTATATGGACTGGTCTTGGGCCATAATAATGAGGTCCTCTAATTAGGCCAGGCTTGGGCTTGAGCACCTGGAAGTCCAAATTGACAGTCCTAAGCATACACCACTTTGCCAATATCACCCGCGGTCACAATTGTGACGTGTTTATTGGATGGTCATAAAGTCTGCAAAAAACTCATGATCCCAGTTCACACATGTCCTACCCGCCCCTCTTCTGCATTAGTTTAGTACAAAACAAAACAAAAAAAAGCACTTTACTCCACTTCATCAACCGACACTCTCCAGTCTGCTCCTCCCTTCTTAGATTTTGTCACCATCCTCCATCGCATAGTCCATCACTTGAATCACATTGGAGGAGGAAAATCATGGAGTCCATTGCATCATCCTCCACAGCAAATCAAAAGAAGGTGGTGACACTGAAAACAGCTGATGGTCATGAGTTTGTAATCGACCACGAAGTGGCGAAGCAGTCTAACACACTAAACCTGATGATCGACATTGACTGCACTGATAGCGTGTTCCCCTTGTCAAATATCACGGGGAACGTGATGGCTGTCGTCGTGGACTTCTGCAAAAAGAGTGTTGACTTCCAGTTGGCTGGTGCTGATGCTGATGCTGCCGCTACTGCCGATGATGGTAAAATGAAGGCTTGGGAGGCTGAGTTCATAAATAATGTGGACTCACCTCTCATCTATGATCTAATTTTGGTGATTCTTCCCCCTCCAATTCTATCTTCTATTTCATCGCCTTGTCAATATAAATTATATGATGCATGTTGTATATACTAGCTAAGACTTATATTTTTCTTGTTTCTTTTTTGATTGAATATCTATTTGTGAAAAGAAAAGAATTAGTTTATTATACCTTCAAGCTCTTTATGTGTTTATGTTTAGGCCTAATGGCTGGCTTTGACAAGGGTTCAAGTTGATTAACAATGGTTGATATTATTGTCTTAGTTTTGTAATGTTAAAATTACTTTTCTTGTTTTACTGTCAGTTCAAGCAAGGAGATTGCGTGAAGTAGTTGTATATAAATGTGGTGCTGCTTATCTGTCTGATATATGAGATATACAAGTGGCAGATGTAGTAGTAATACATTTGTGTTAGTTAGTTTTCATTTCAGCCTTAGGCCCGTGTTGTGTTGATTCTTTTCTCTGATTGAATTGGGAAAAAAAAAAAAGAAGTAAATCTTGAATTTCTTGTATGGATGATCCTTAAAAAAATAGATCTTCTTGTTCTTTTTTTTAATCATTCTACACACTAAGATAGATGTATTTGATATGACTGAAACATGCATATATACACGTGCAAATGAGTATTTATTTGATTTATATACGGGAAATGTATTAATGAAGAATTAGTTTCATTGCAATAAGTCCATTTATATTGTATCAAACTAGTAGTTTACAAACCATATTATCCATTAGTAATTTTTTGATAATTAATTATGAAGTATCTAGGAGTAAAAGGATTATCAAATTTTCTCCTTTCATGGATTTATCAACTAGTGGCTTTATGGATGAATTAAATTTGAAGTTTTGAAAGAAAGTCACTGTAATGCTTTTCTATTTCCCAAAAAACTGCATCATGTTCTTCATATTCCATTTTGTATCCACCTGAGAAGCATTTAGTGTAGTCACTAGTTAGTAATGATTCCATTTAGTTTGAGTACTTTGTTTTGAAGTCTCATGATACCTTTTAACGCGACTTTTTTTTTCCCCCTGAATTCACCATTTGTTAGAGTTCCTTGTCATTGGATTTTTTTTTTTTTGTTAAATTTATATTTGTGGAGTCTAATTTTAAAAAAAGGGCACACAAAGGTAAAAAGTTCCTGTTCCTTTGTTTTTTGTCCCCCTTTTAAAGTAATTGTACGTGTACTTTAATTTGCAAGAAATGACAAGCTTGTGGGCGAGTTTTTTGGTGTTTCTTATCTTATACTTTAGAAAGATTCTTAACATTTTTTTTGGGAGTTTTGCTTCTAAATCATTTGTGTCTAACATTGAATATGTAGATAACGATTGTGGAAGCATTACAGGCCTTATCAACTAAAGCTTATAGTTTTTTGATATTTTTAGGATTATTTTAGCTTTTCAAAAATGCCACACAGAGGTAAAAAGTTCCTGCTCTTTTGTTTCCTTTCCCCTTTCTTTTTTGCTTTTAAAACTAATTATATGTATACTTTAATTTGCTATAAACGACAAGCTTGTGGAGGGCTTCCTTTGGCATTTCTTGCAACTCCATCTTTTATAAAAAAAATTTTAATTTTGTTTGGCGGTTTTGCTTTTAGATCATTTGTCTCTATCATTTAATATGTATAAATGTTAACGGTTGTGGAAGCTTACAAGCATCATCAACTAAAGTGTATGGATTTTGACACGTTTGGTACTATTTTGGTTTTTGGAAAATGCAACGCATAGGTAAAATGTTCCTACTCTTTTGTTTTTTTCCTTTTTCTTTCCCCTTTCAAATTAATTGTACGTGTACTTCATTTCCAGGAATCAACAAGCTTGAGGATGCCTTTTTTGTCGTTTTTAGCAACTCCATATTTGATAAAGATTTTTTTTTTTGCCCAATTTTGGCTGTCTTGCTTTTAAATCATTTGTCTCTCTTGTTTAATATGCATAAATGATAATGGTTGTGGAAGCGTTACAAGCGTTATCAACTAAAGCGTATTGGTTTTTGACACTAATTGAAAATTAGTAGTTTATTAAGCTTTTGAGCAACTAAAGTTAATTAATGATTCCTCACTGTGGTTTGGTATTTGGACATTTATGTTCCTTTGAGCAGTATAAAATGTAAAATTTTTTTTGGTCATAATATTTTATGCCATGCCATATTGGGTCATGCTATTGACATAGTCATGTGAAGAAAACTCATTGTTAACACAACTATTTTATTCATGTTCTGTTGTCTTATTGTCTATTTATAATTGTTGCAACCATTCCCATTGATGTCCAATGATCTTATTTGCTTGGATAATCTCTATATTTTTTCTGTTAAGTATCTTCACAGAAAATTCTGTTCTATGTATGTGCAAATCAGTTTAACAAAATCAAAAGCAAATATGAAGTAATATGATATTCTATTGAAACAAAATATGTAATACATACTTGAGAATGATAGAGAAAAGAAAAGACACTATATTTTGGTTAATGTATGTATATGACTATGAATCATGTTGCATAAGTCTACTTGCATGTCAGATTATTTGTTGCACGTTTGAAGTGTAATGTTTTTCCATATGGTTGTCGCAAATTGCTTTATCCATTAAGTTCTCTTTAAAGGAAATGGACAAAAGTTCCCTTTTAGACTGTTTAAGCACCTGTAAGGGTTCAAATAATAACTTCCATCTTGGCAATTTGGGTTGATTTTTATGCTTAAATAATTCCTTAGGTAAGATGATGAAATGTAAGTTGTCATCGTGGAGACCACTGTCAGGTTATTTTTGTTAATTGTTTTGGCACAGAGAATTGTTCCTATGTAGTATATGCTGATTGGCATGCTTTGTATGGATTAATATTTGGTAATGTTTTACTTCTATAATTGCACACTTCATGATCTTTCTGACTTGGAATTTCTGTCTTTTTAACCCTCACCCTTACCCTCACCCTCTCCTCTAAATCTCATTTTCTGTACTTTGCTTTACATCTGTGAGAGAATGCGATTAGGTTGAATTTATCATGTCAAGCCTAAATTGGGACTGGTTCTTGTCTTTTTACTTGCACTTGGTAGACTCAGCCAATCTCTGTTGCTTTGAGGAAGAACTTGTGACAGTTGTGGTTGCATTTGCATATTTTTTGTTCTGATACCTTATGAGCGCATTTGCTCTCTTGAATAATTCTGAATGGGCATGCGCTTTTTAGCCTCGATGATCTTTTCAAGCCTGTTAACATATCGGACAAAAAGCACACATATATTTGGTATCTCTCATTGATTTTTGTTATGCATTGCTGATTTAATGAAAAGGTTAATGATTGTTGTAGGGGTCTGGAAATATGAATAAATGTTTTACTTGCAATGTGATAAATTTGTTCCTTTCTTCAGGCTGCAGACTATCTCGAGATCAAGAACCTTCTAGACGTCTTATGTCAGAAAGTGGCAGATAGCATCAAAGACAAGACACCCGAAGAGATTCGGAATATATTTAATATCAAAAATGATTTCACCCCTGAAGAGGAGGAGCGCATTCGCAAGGAGAACCAGTGGGCCTTCGAGTGAGTTCTTGGGCTAAAAACTTGCTTCAACAAGGATGCTTGAAGCTTCTGAAGTATATGATGATTTAGTATCTAATATTTCAATGCAAAAAATAATGGAAAGGCCATGTTTGCAATAAACCAGCAACTTTTATTTTATTTTATTTTTCTTCAAGTGTCTGATTCTGCCATGGGATTTCTGTATGACTTGTGGACCATGTCTCTTGTTTGGAAATAATTGGACGTACAAGGATGTGTGTGGATTTCGTTTATGATAGAATGAATGTGTGCACCGCGCATCTTCTAAGTGATCCCTGTCACCTGCGTGTCTGAAACTGATGCCGTCTTGATTGTAGTATTACTTCGTGCATCTCAATTTTAAGTCCTCATTATTTCATTTCCTGTCTTGCTTCAAAGTTAAAGACTTTCGAAATCTTTCTGTGAACTTATTTTAGTCACAATTGGAGTGGCAGACAATAGCTTACTGTTTTGCTTCAGAATTACTTTTCCAAATGTTGAGTGAACTTATATTAGTACTCACTCTGCAAGGTAGATAACAGCTTAGTGCTTAGTACATTACAGGGGAAGACAAGATGGACCTATGGATGAGAATTAGAAACGCGGTCTTTCTAACTGTGTGAAACTCATACCAAGCAATTACTTTCTTTGAAGCGATTCAGCATGCGTTGTCATTAGTTCCAGTATCCAGGAGTGCCCATTATAACACAATTAAGTTTCAAACTCTATAGTATGAGGCGTAAGATTCGTAATAAGTGTCACGATCCGACCCTATAGGCCGTGAGTCGGGTCGTGACAAATCTAGACTTACTATTAACAACTTATGTTTATGCTCTGATACTAATTTTGTCACAACTCAGACTCTATAGGCCGTGACTGGCACGTAGTCCGGAATAGAGTAGTTCACCCCCAGCTATGTAAGCCTTAATTTTTCTTTAATTCTATCGAAATTTTGACAGTATCTTTTCTGTAATCTGAGCTTTTCTAAAAATTTTCAAACCCGCAATACAACTCAACAATCCCAAACAATTTCAATATTTTCACAACAACCCATTAGTAAATCAATTTATCCAACAATTAACCACACGTTTTAATCTCAACACTATACTATAAACAATTCACAAAACATAAGTAAAAATTAGGCCCTTGTCCTTAATCCACATCAACATACTAAAATACCTGTTCAACAACCCATGTTTTTTCATTTTTATTGCTCAAAATATGTCTAGTAGAACTTTAGATATAGTAGCCCAGGATTTGAGATTTCTATCAGCCGAGCAACTAAGCCAAACATTTATAATACTATAGTACGATGCCACAGGGCCACAATTACAAAACGACTAATCCTATCCTATGCCCGAAGAAACATAGATATCCAGGTAGTACCTCCAAATCGAGATAATACGATGTTCCTCCCCTTGCTTTCTAGTTGCTTGTGCTATCTACAAAACACTGAAGATTTGGGGGGTGAGTTTCCAATACTCAGTAAGTATAACACACTATAAAATCGTTATACATGCAGGCATATCATGCAATTTATCAAACATCATTAGTGTTTAATAACTGATAAATCCAAGCCATACTCTTACTATGCAAAATATAGCAACTGATAAAACCAAATCCATACTCTTACTAATGCAAAATAATGGCAACTTGATATAGCAAACATACTCTTACTATGCAAATATACACGTGTATCATATGATTAAAACAAATAGTTAATTAAATCTTGCATTTTATAAATAAATTTGATTCTTTGATCATTTTTCAAAAACACACTATGCAGAACACAAACTATTCCACGAAGGGTAACTGTCTCACAAAGGGTAAACTGTCCCCGAAGGGTATACTATTCTATGAAGGATAATCTGTCCCCGAAAGGAAACTATCCTATAAAGAATAATCTGTCCCCGAAAGGTAACTGTCCCACAAAGAGTAATATGTTTCCGAAGGGCTGTCCCACAAAAGGTATACTATCTTGTGAAGGGAGGGAATCACAATGGACTTCTCTAGCCGGCAAACACTAGGTGCACATAAACTAACTATAACCCTATTAGCTTTAGTTAGTTCTACATAGAGTTACTTCCAAGTTATATTTACAATTTACTTCTTTCAATTTTAAAACACTGTCAAACTGTCAAGTATTCACGTACAAGATCATTTCACAAATATTCATCCACTTTTCTCAAATTCTTTATGCCAAATTCATGATTTTGCAAAATAATTTCTATTATATGACAATTTGTACACCTCTTAAACTTTACATAAAAGAAATATTCACTTTTAAACACTTTGCTCATGTCTTTAATGTTCAAAACATGACTATATAACAATATATTTCGAAATATACCAAGTATATTTTTTCATAACTTAAGATGAACCATTCACTTTTAAATACTCTATCATCTCTATCAAACTTTCATTTACAAAAATCACTTTGATGCATTTCATTATCATGCACTCATTTATCAACATATATGCACATAGATCTCAATTTATACATATAACATATGTCAACATATCCACACACTTTTCATGCAACATATAATATTATTGATCTATAATATGCATTATACTTACCTCTCAAGTGGATTTAACATTAAAATCTCAAACTAAACTCCCCCCTAGGTGGCCTCCTCCACCACTTGCTCTCTTGAATCTATCATATAACATTACAATCATAAATTAACAACTAAAATACATATAAAAGTAATATTCTAACCTTAATTTCAATCCCAAGGCTTAACTCACTCAATTACCCATATTGCATGGTCTAGTTTTTAGTCAAATCTCAACTTTGAAATCCCCAAATAAATTTTCTCTTCTTCTAAATGATAGTACAACAAATGCTAACTCCAAATATACTAATTTTTCAAAAATTACATATTTAAGGTTCTAAGAAAAAGAAATCTATTTCATCTTTTTCATCCAAAATTCTAATCATTGAAAGAAGCTCTATCAAAATAATGCATAATGTAACCTTAATTACCAAATAAATCTCGTCCATAAATTTTTCCCAAATTTCAAAAATTACAATACTCTAAATTTCTACCCAATCTAGTTTCCCTCATGCATGCTAAAAATTCCTACTAAAATATCATGTATTCTACTCTATCTATCATAATAAAACAAAATCCAACATACACTTACCTTATTGAGTTTTGTCCTATTTCCCCCTTTTTCTTTTCTTTCTCGATTTCAACTTTCTCTTTTCTCTCTCTTCTATTTCTTTCTCTCTTTGCAACTGGCCAGATGTTTCCGGCATTGGTGGGTGGCTGGAGTTGTGACCGTTGACTCTTTTTTCTCTTCCTTCTTCCTTCTTCTTCTTTTTCTTCTACTTTCTCTTTATTTCTTCTTCATTTTGCAACCGGGTTTTCTTTCTTTAGTTTGCTGAGAAACCCGTTTGCTATTTTTTTTTTAATTTTTAGGTCAATTGACCATTTTGCCCTCACTTATTAAAAAAAATCCCCGCCCTTTTTTTTTTTTTTTTCTCTTCTAGACTTAGGGTATCACAATAAGAAATGTACTGAGTGCAAATTTAGCAGTCCATCAATTTTGGTAGAACCATAACAAATGAATGATTTTGTTGCTCTTTTTGGTACATTGTAAAATTTCATCATGACCCGGGGTAAATAGACAACTCTCAGATAACTATGATATGTCAATGCAATGTAGAAGCTCATTGACAAGCTTAGTCCTTAAAAATCCAACTTCTGTATTTTGATTACTCTAGAAAAAGCATGCTGTAGGAAAAATTATTTAGCCAACCCAAATGGATTGAAAAAATATATACACATGTCAGCCAAAACTGATCCCACTAACCTGGGAAGGGGTTGCAAACATTTTTCTTTCGAATGCTTTCTTTACTGTTAAGTATAAAACGTTGTAAAGAAAAAACTTCTTGAAAATGCTAGAGAGGGATATCGCAGGAGCCTATTTACACTTAATGTTGGTGCAGAGACCAAATTGCTTTCTCATGCATCAATTTGATATCTTATCTTCAAAAACTCAAAGTCAAATCATTCACTTCCTGAGTTCTTAGCTGACAACTTCCATAAATTCTTGCCATTTAGCTCCCACTTTCATCTTTTGAACAATTTCTGCAAGGTCTTCTAGACTGCACCCAGGGACTCTTCAAATCCTATTCTCCTTCATGATTGCCTTTGTCCTTGGAACTTTCTCTCACTTACCTGCTACAGCTAGGGGTGTCAACAGGTCGGGTTCGGGTCGGAATTGAATGTTTCGGACCCAAACCCGTTTTAGTGTCATGGTTCCAGACCCGAACCCGGGACCTGACGATTCTTGCATTTGCTTTCCTGGATTCGGGTTCGTTCGGGTCCGGATCCATTCGGGTCGGGTTCGAGTCTTGAAAATATAAAATATTTTTATGTATTTTATAATTATTATTTATTAGGTATTAAGTATTAAAATTGTAAAATACGTATGTATATAGTTATTTATTGGATATTAGGTATTAAAAGTTTAAAATATGTATATATAATTTATAATTATTATATATATAAACGGGTTCCGGTCCGGATCTGAGTAAACGAAATTTTATTCTTACCCGGACCCGAAAAAAATCATCGGGTCCGAGTCTAGACCTAGACCGTTGACAGCCCTAGCTATAGCATAAACATTCACCAGCAATGCATGGTAGGAGAAGTCTTGAGGATCTTGCTCAATTAGATATTTTGCTAGTTGTTCTCCCAAGATCACATCTCCTTGAAAACGACATGAGCTAAACAAACCAGCCGACAACAAGCTTTCTGGTAATGCATTCTTTACAACCAGCATATCTCGTAAGAGTTCAATTGCTTCTCTTCTTTGGCCAACTCTGTCAAGAATACTGGCCATACACCAGTAATGTACAAAATGTGGCTTTACTCCAAACACATCAATTATTTGTCAGAAGTAGTTCTTCCATTCTGTCAACTGCTTTTCACGGACACAGGCCAACAAAACACCAATAAAGGTAACTTCATCTGGGACAATCCCATCTCGAGCACCTGGCTTCCTTTTGTTAGTCACATGAATTCCCCGATCTTCTAATTCACTATTTCCATCTATCATCTGATCATATAGGTTGAGCTCGTCTTTTGGATTTCCATGAATACAATGCCCTAAAATCATTGCGTTCTAGGATACTAAATTCTTTATCGGCATCCTATAAAAAACTAACGGAGCATCATTCGCCCTTCCACATCTATTATACATATCAATTAAGGACGTATTAACAATCAAACTCAAATTCCCAAATTCCCTAAAAAGAGTACCATGAATTGATTTTCCTTCTTCAATCTGGTAGACCTACCACAAGCAGTAAGCACATTTACCATGGTTGTTTTTAGGGGTGAGCAAATTCGGTAAATACTGAATTACTGACTAAATTCGAATTCAAATCGGTAAATCGAATTCGGTAATTTGGTCAGTAATTCAAAAAATTCAAAAATAATGAAATTGAATTTGGTTGGTATTCGAAAATGTCATTTTTCAAATCGGTAATACCGATTTCGAATTTAATTCGGTATTCGAATACCGAATTCAAATTACCGAATTCAACTTTATATAGGCTACTATAATAGAACTAAGAGGGCCCAAAATAAGCAACTTCATTGTGACTCTCATAGGCCATTATATTATAAGTGGGCTTCGGGGCAAGATGGGATATTGTCAGTAATTATGGACCAAAAGCTGGTTACATTGTTACAATGTACAAATACATGAACCAATATGACTTTCGGTCCACATTCCACTCACTTTCAAACCCTAATCCCTCGTCCTTCATTCCTCGCCATAGGCATCTCTGATTCTCCATTCATACTTTGGAGAATATCACTTTAAAGCTGATACAATCAGGGGTTGCGACCCTCTCATATATTACAGGAGTATCATCCTCAAAGGATCGTCTTGAAAGGAAATCCATACAAAATAACCCAATCTTTGTGACCCCTTCGTAACTTGTCGAAAACCCTAAGAACAACTTGAGTTGTGGTAACCACTCGATCTTCTTGATCCCTTCGTAACTTGTCGAAAATCCCAAGAACAACTCGAATGGGTTGCTTCGAAAATTCAACCAAGATCGTTGAAATTCTCCTTTTGTGTTGCAAGTTAGACCTCTAACCAACCCGTGGAATAGACCCCTAATTGACAAACCCAAAAGAATGAATCAAATCACGTGGAAGAAACTCTAAGCGTAGGTTTTGGTCGCCATGGAATCACTTCAATAAGACCACAAATTAGTTCTATTCCAAGAACTAAGAAAACTCTCGTAGAGAGAAAACTCACAATTTTTATTGATTCATCATAACATCGTTCTTAAAATAATACAAGGAATGCCCTTTTATAGGCTCATAAGAATATTCTAGAAAACTTACTAAAAACTAATCACTAGTTGTAACCTATCACGATTAAATAATTGCCATAAATATTACAACTTTGTAAATAAAGTAAAACACGAAATTAAAAAAACGCATCCGCACTTTTTGATGAAGGTTGTGGCACGACCTTGGGCGCGGCTTTGGTTAGAACCCTTTTTTTGTGCTATTTTCTTCACACCTTACTTCATCCAACCGTTTCACGATGCTCTAATCTTTTACCTCTTGAGTAGATGTTAAGTTGGTTGTTTTTGTCATGCCCTAGGCTCTTGAGCTCCTCAAAATAGTATAGACGAACGATCAAACCCGTTGAGACTTGAATGATACATTTGGAGCTACCAGAAATGTATCAAAACCTTTCACGTTCTAACATATACTTTTATTCTTTTAAGTATAACTTAGTCTTTAATGCCTGAAGTGTAGAGAAGAGGAGGAGGAGGAGGAAGACCGTTGACGCCGTCTGTGAGGGTCCTGCTCTACCACCACTCGCCGCCAAGTCCGGCCCTTTCTTCCCACTTGTTCATCGTGAGAAGACATGTCCAGTACTGCTTAGTTTTTTCACTAAGATTGGAGGGCATCGTAGCGAGGAAGATTTTGCTGTGAGAGGGAAGGAACTCAAAGATGAGTTTAAAATTTATACATAGATGGATGTAGCTTTGTGCGAATTGATAGATCTAGTAAAAGATGCCCTAGGAGAACTTAAATTTTCAGATTGGAGATTATTTGGATTTGGCAATATTTTTGCAGTAATACATGCAATTTCCTCAAATTAGACTTGCAGAGGGTATTTTGATGCAATGGACATATGTTGTTTTCACTAATTTCTATTATGTCTCCATCTCACAAAGCTTATTATGCATATTGTCTGATTTTTTAACTGGGGCAAAATGTTTGCTAGTGCTTGTATTCTGTACCATTACTAAAAATTGTTGCCTTAAAGGCTAAAAAATCATGGATGTATTTGCTGAACCATCATCACAATTGCCTAATTCATGGTGTTGCAGTTATCTCCACAATATTTACCATGAATGACAGTGGGCTATAGATTGAATTCAATGTAGAAACACTAGAAGATACTTAAAATTTGATAAATAAGCTCCTCATAACATTACATTGCGTTTTTCTTTTTCTTTTTTAATTTGGATACCGAATTCAAATACCTATTTTCCGATTTGAATTCGGAATCAAATTCGGATCAGTATTTGTTGAAATTGAAATCGGTCGGTAAAATTAAAAAAAAATCGAATTGACCGATTTCACACGACCGAATTACCGAATTATCGACCGAATCTCACCCCTAGTTATTTCACTGCCTCTAAATCCTCGCTTCACCATTTCCCTAATCAACTTCAACCCATTTCCAGGGTTCCCCAACTCCAAATACCCTGTTATCATTATATTTCAAGAAATAACATTTTCTCTAAGGCATGGCATCAAACAACTTATGTGCCAAAACCACTTCGCCCAATTTAACAAATGAATCAATCATGGTATTCCAGGACACCAAGTCCCTCATAGACATATTAACAATTATCTTCCTAACAGAATCCATAAACCCACAACAAGCATAAAAATGAACCAAAGAATTCTCAATTGGTAAAACACCATCAACACCATTTTTCACAACTTGGCCATGACACTTTTGGCCCAAATTCAAACACCCCATTTTTGCACAACCACTAAAAAGAGCCAGGAAGCTAAAATTATTAGGCAAAAACCCATCTTTAAGCATTTCAAAATAAAGAATCACAGCTTTTTGTGGTACAGAGCTACAAGAATAGGCTTTTATCATAGTATTCACAACATAAGTACTAGGAAAACCAATGCACCTAAAAACCAAGACAATATAATCCAATTCACGTAAATCTGAGCAAATCTTCATAAACCTGCCAGAAAATGAGGGGTGTTGAATAAGCCCTGAAGCTATTAAGTGGGCTTGAATTTGAAAAAGATGGGTCCAACTCTGGCAACAATCAAGAAAGTCCAGAGTTTGTTTATATAAAGAATGGGTGTTAGGACAATATTCTTTTTAGTGTGATAGAGAGGAAAAAGTTGATGATTTTGAAGGTTGGATTAGAGCTGGGCTGGTGGAATGAGAATTAGATAGAAAAGAGACAAAACCGATCGTAAAGAATTCTCTGATGAAAACTCTTGCCATTCATTTGTTAAAGGGTTTTGATTCTCGGGCTTTTCTGCATTCAAATTGCTTCTGCCATTAAGGTTCATTGCTTGATTTTATGAAGTTTTAGATCAAGAACTGCATCTTTCGTAAGCTCCGGGGTTTTTGAGTTTTTCTTGGGGGATATTGTTCAATATGAATACGACAGCATTGTCCTTTACGCCTCGTTTGGATGTAGTTATTTCGAGATAATTGGAGAATATAACACGGAAGTTTACTTTTGGACCCTTCTCCTACCGGAAAAAGAAAGATAAAATATTTGGTACGTTTGGGAATTTCAAGTGGGAGAGCAATAAATTAAAAAAAAAAAGAGAAAAAAAGATATATTGTAATTGTAAACAGGTGACTGTTTCTAAGTTATAAAATAATGATTCAATTTTGTCATCCTAGCTCCCCTTCCATCTTTCCTTTTTGCCCTAAATTCTATTAGGAGAGGGGAAAAAAAAAATAAAAAAGAAGCTTTTCTCTTCAAATATATATTGAAAATAGATATTTATGGAAAAGTAGAGACGAGATGAAATGTTTTCCCTTTTATAAACATCAAATGTGCCCAAAGAATGTCAAGATCTTTAGATAAAATAATTAAAATGTATAACTTCATACTAATATACTACGTTTTCCCTCTTTTTTATACTGTCATAATTTAATTTTCTCTTATCTCTCTTCTCTACTGACCTCCAAACGAGAGATTTTTAGATGGATTGGGTCAATGGTTCCATATGTGAATTTTATAGTTTAAAAGAATGCCAAGTAAGTAAAGTGATACATGTTGATATAAAAAATAATATAAAATGATATAAAAATATTGATGTGACTTTCTTCTAAACTACAAGTTTTACAAGTGTGGCCGTGAATCGGGTCCATTGAAAAATTTTCCCCTCCCAAACAAGGTCTAGTTCGAAAGAAAACTCCACTTCACAAAGAGCCCTTGTTTGATGGAAAAACCAAAATAACATTTTGAGCTGATCTACTGAACCCTTGAAGGTTTTAACATTATCAAGAGAGAAATCAAAATGGTGAAATTCGGAGGAGTTCTTCTGAAAGGAGCAGGGGCTGGGATTAGCAAGACTCTGTCAGAGATACTGGTCTGCCCACTTTCCAAACAACCACTAAGGTGAGCCACTAAACCCGAAAATCACAGTTTTTGTGTTTTTAATAGAACCTTTAATTTGGGTTATTTTTATATAACTCCTGTGCTTTTTCTTATATCAGAGTATGTGAGAAAACAAACTCTTTGATCAGTGACTCAATTGGTGTTTCTTATCCTGTGAGTCATTCTTACTCTTGGCTTCAATTTTGGATGTGTTTTAGTTGAGGTATTGGATTTTCATATGTTCATGAATTCAGTTTTATACTCATCAAGCTGAGATATTTTTGTAGGATAGGCATCAACGTTTGTCAAATTATTGGTGTTTGGGCTTTTTTGTAGTGTATAATTTTTTTTTCTTTTTTCTTGTACTGTGATTTAGATAGTGGATGGAATTCCTTGTCTTGTACCAAGTGATGGCAAAATTATTGACCCTGAGGAAGCATCGACTAGCAATTCTGCTGTTGATTCGGATGATGTGAAGAATGATCATCAAAGACGTAGCTCTTAGGCCCTGATCCTGAACTGAGGAAGAGAGGAGGTATTGAAAATGAACCACGTAGATGTGATGGAAATATGCAAGGAAACAATTCAGCTAAACTGCATTCTTATTTTTATAACATGATGCCTTTTATCCAGTATTTCATGTCAATTTATTACTTAAGCATAGTTTCTGATGCTTGCTTAGTTTGTTGAGTTTGAATTTTGTTCTTGAACATTACAGAGCTTTGTAATTTTGATAAAGGAACTGTATACCCAGGTATTTTCTTTTATCTCGGTTAAAAGCACGGAATAACTGTTGGATGTTGAATATGATGCTCTTTTATGTGGTATGACTGTGTTTTTGTATTGCCCTTGTCTTGCCTGCCATCCTTGTTCTGAACCTCCCCCTCCTTTTTCCTCTCCCTTTCTAAGCATAAAATCTTTGTGCTTGTTCTGCATAATTACTCTAACCCTACATTCCATTTGTTCCTTCTGTAAATTATGCTAAAAGCTCACTAATTTGAGTTTGTATTGTCTTCAACTCATCCTCCAGGATTTTAAGCTTTGAGGGGAGGAAAGCAAGGTGGATCAAGCTGAGGCTTATCCTACAACTAACATCGCGTGTTTTAGCAAAAATTTGGTCTAAAAGTTATATCTTTAACTTGCTTAAAAAGTACTGAATCTTGAACCAGAGGTTACACTAATGTGTTGTCTAATTTGCATCTTTTTCAAATATTAATAATACTTAATGGTTCTTAATCTGGGATCAGGAATTTATAGAATTTTGTAGATGGGCCTCACAAGAAGCCACGTAATTTTTATCATATGAGCCAACCTTACTTGGACTTCTATCTTGCTAATTTTGATGTAAGCTTGATTCACTGATACTTTATAAGCTTCTGAGTTATAGATTAAGTGTCTTAATGGACTCGATTCATATTATAACAATTGTGGCTATTCATCTCAGGCTAAATACAAAAGTTGGTTTACCCTGTTAGGCGTACGACGTATCTTAAATTGAGATATTGGTTCAGTGAAAGACTTTATATTTTACATATATTCTACTATGTAAAAGAATACTGCATAAATTTAACTTCTCGTAATATTGCTCTTGGTAGTTACAAGTGTTGCTTTATCTATTCTGATTTTGCTTGCGTAGTTAACGATATATGCATTCATTCTTCAAATTAGCCTTGCTGATAGAAGGTTAGAAATGGGAAGACATGCTGAAACTATCTCACAGGCCCCGTTGATTAATAGGTCTTCAGGATTCCAATTTGTTCATAAGAGTGACGACTTGGAGGAGTGAACCACTTGAGTACCCACTACTGTACTTAGGTTGAGAAGAACGGCGCTAAGAAATTTTGTGGTTACCCCCACTTTATCCTTAGTGATATGATGGTACCTACTTGAAGAAGGGGAGTTGTTTGGGTAGTGTCTCAGCGATTTTAGGGGAACTTTTAACTCAGGGAACAGAGGGATGTTTGAAAATCTAATGGGAAAGCAGGTTTCTGCTTGCCTCCTCCGTATTCTGGATTTGCATGTGAGTATGCTGTATGGAAAGCCTTGAACATATCTACAATTTTATGTTTTTGATTCATTCAGATCTCTTGGCCTTCTCAAGTGATAATGTTGAAAACCACTGAGCTTACGAATCCATTGGATAGAGGATACTTGTGAGCTGCAGGTCTAATATTGTCATTGTATATGTTTGGACGCTTCCCGTCCGCTTCATTCTAGTTTTAATTTTCTCTCTGTAGTTAGATGGCTGCTCGGTGGTGATGAGTTATTCCATCGTAGAAAAATCTTATCTTTGCGAATCTGAAGTTTTTATGTTGGTCCAATTATCCATTTGATAATATGGAACATGTTTAAGTGGTCTTTACTTCCTTTGGCAGCTTTTTCTTTAGGGGATTTTCTACTTAAGCTCTTGTTTCTGCTTATTTTATCGAGGATTTAATGTTCACTTCGATTAGACACAGCAGAATTTCTGCAGATATCATTCTTAACGGACATTAATATTTAAGAACCTTCCAACTTTTCTAAGTACTTGTGCTTTTGTATGGACCTTATCCAACTGCTTTATGGAGAGAAAGCAAAAGTCTCTTCATAGTCTTAAGAAAGGACTCTTTAATTAGCTGAGGGCATATATCCTCAGCTGCAAACAGTCCAAGAAATATTCAGTTAAATCTCATTGTCTTTTGACAATGAAGCAATTCGTGGGATACCCCTAAGCATCTGGATCGACCTTTATTGTGCACTAGACTAAAGTGAGAGCTTGTGGGGCTGTATTGACTGCCGAGATTCCTCGTAATCCAAGCTTTATTCATGTCATACTCTGTATCTGGATTCTTGATATCTCCATACATCTTTTATCTTGGAATAATTACGAGACATTTTCATGATGAATAGTTTTACCGTAAAGGTTGTTGGCTTTTTGTCCATTTGACTTGCTACCACTGTACCAAAGCATCTTTAGTGAGATCATTGGCTGGATGGGGCAATGAGATGAAAATGTGAAACGGAAAAATGAAAGAAAAGACATCAACGTACAAAGAACAGGTGTTAAACGTGTATTTTTTTTAGAGTATTGGAGTTTCGAAGATTGGCTATATGGCAATCTTTCTGTTGAATTCTTTCGAGCTATTAAAACTAACTGTATAGCGATAAACCCTTGATATCTCCAAGAAATTTATCTAGTCGATGACATTTCTATAACCTACTTAAGACCAGACTTGGTGACGAACAGGTGCTTCTGAATTAGCGAATTGATTATTGATTACAGCTTACAGCTTAGGTGTGGGATGTCTTTCCATGGGAGTGCAAGTGCCATATATGTGAGCTAGAATTTTACTAGCACCTTTAATCCACCTAGAAACATCAAGGGCTGTCATTTTCTGCAACTGTCCACTGGGTTTCGTAGGAAATGTTTCACTGGCTTGATGGTTGAAGTTGTCCTGTCAATTGGTGTCTTTGTACTTCAGCAACGGTTTGAGCTGGTAGCTAGGAGATTAGACATCGTGACATGCACTTGGGACTTAGAAAACTGCAATAATATTGACTAAGAATATGCGACTTTGTTCAGTTGAGGATAACAACTAAAGGTGTTGTTCGAGCCAAACAGAACCGAGTATTTGGTGTTCAAACTTGAGCTCGTTTAATAAATGAATAGGTTCGGCTCGGCTCGTTTATTAAACGAGACAAATTTTTTGTTCGAGCTTAGCTCGTTAAAAGAATAAGAAGTTCGAGCTCAAACTCGAGCTCGGCTCAATTAACACTAAAGAGTCGAGCTCGAATGAGCTCAGTTCGTTTAACACCAACAAACTGAGCTCGAACAAGCTCGTATGAGCTCGGCTCGTTTAACACTAACAAACCGAGCTTGAATGAGCTTGGCTCGTTTAACACAAACAAATAAAAAGTGTTCGTGAACACAAACGGGCTCGTTTAGTCAATTAAGGTATGGAGAATAGGAGTGAAATGCATTATTGCCCCTTGTTCGCGAACACAAACTAGTGTTCGCAAACAAGACTTATGTTCGCTCGTTTAATAAACGAGCTCAATTTATTGTTCGAACTCGGCTCGTTTAGCTATACAAACGAGTCGAGCTCGAGCTTTCACGAGTTGAACCAAGCTGTGTTCGCGAACAACTCAGTTCGAATAACAGCTCTAATAACAACACGAATGTGGAGTTTTAAGCTAGAATAACTGAAAACATACAATTTCAAAGCAATAAATAGAGCTGAGATATTAAAGAGGAAATGAAAAATATCTGGTTTAACAAAAATGAGAAACATGTGAGACTCTTGTTTCTATAATTAGTTCATTGATGATTAACAGCAAGTTATTTAATGGATATTATAAACTCAGGAGGCAATTAGAGAAGATAAGTTGGATATTTGTTATAATTTAAGGGGACAGTTTGAGTGTGAGTTCATGATATTAAAGGTAAATTTCCAACAAAAAAAATGATAAACATGTGAACAAGCACTTATTTGTTTTGGTGCATAAGATGATAATCACCCCATATTTATGCTCATAAGAAGGATTATTAGCAAAAGCACTAAAATTAAAAGAGTTAACATTCAAAAGAAGGTATTGCCACTAATATTGACTGTTCAAATTGTACTAGTCATTTAGGTGCAACCAATTTGTGTTGAACACTCAAAATCGTCTCTCTTATTCCAACAACCTTTCTAAATTCTAAACCACGCTAAACAAACTCAGCAACAACGTGACACATTACTATTTAATTCCCACTTCTTTCACTTATAACAGAACATGTTTACTTCTCTAACAAAATTAACCAATGGTTTTCAAGAAGTTCGTTTTCTGCATATGTAGCATTTTTGGACCAAGAGGAGGGTGGCGAAGAATAAAAGTTTCATCATTCCTCACTTTAGATCAAATCCAAGAAGGGTCTTCGGTACCACAGCGGCCGGAGGAATCCGAAGGAGGATCAAGATTTGGAGATGATCATGAGGCTAATTGTGACGAAATTGAGAAGATATATTGTGTTATATGCTTGTCAAGATTGAAGGAAGGAGAGGACAAACGTTCACTCCCATGTCATCACGAGTTTCATAGAAGGTGTGTCGATAAGTGGCTGAATTCTCGCCGGAAAACGTGTCCGGTGTGCCGGTTGTTGATGGAAGATGAAGAAGAGAAGGCTCAAAAAAGAGAGTTTTTAACGGAGGAGATGGTGATATGGTTTTCTTCCTTTCACGTAGCTGGCTTCTGATCTTTCACATATAACAATTGTAAATGCAGTAAGTTTCACTTTCCATAATCAGCATTAAGACTCGGAAGTCCACCTGAATTCGTGTGGTTCCTTCTTTTTTTCTCTCTTCTGTCCAATTTTTGTTAATAACTAATGGTATTCAATACAAAATTACGTTATAATTTTGTATTAGACACAATTGGACACAAAAAAAATTAGACAGAGATTCTTATTTGAAATGTATAGCACCATTGAGGATTTGACAAAGAATCTACCATTACCATGCACGAAATCGTGGTACATTTTTATGCTTATTGACAGTATTGATTTTCGATTTGCAAGGAAAGAAAATAGCAACCACTTACCCCTTTTTTTTCTTTTGAAAATCCCTTTTTTTGTGCTTGAGATTATGGCTACAACCATGAAAGTAAAAAGTAAATTATTTCTTTTACATTTTAGTTGTGACAATCTTTCGGACATCATTTATGGTTTATCTGTTTTAGGACTAAAGTAATATTGTCTAAATTATTCATGCATTGAGCTAAATAAAGCTCAAGAAACGTCAGTGTGATATGTCCTTCTTTTAACATGCCCTTAAGCTTATATTGCTTCGGGACAAAAATGTGGTACTACTGGTGCCTAATCCAAACAGGTCGTACATAATACTGGTGGTAGAAGTACCTTAAGAATCCATGACATAAAAAAGAAAAACACTAATTACTTTTTGTAAAGGTTTCATTCTTTTAATATTCCTGATTAGGCCTTGAAATGAAAGGTCTAGATTCTTGCCTCTTCTCGGGCTCTGGGCCGCGGCCTAATAGAACTGAATCCCCAAAAAAATAAAATAAAATAAAGCAGCCAAACCAAAAGGGTCCATGTCCATTGACGCTCAAGGCAAAAGTGTACGTTCCGTTGCCGGGAATCGAACCCGGGTCTCCTGGGTGAAAGCCAGATATCCTAACCGCTGGACGACAACGGATTTGATACTGCGAGCCTTACTTTTGGTACTTAACTCAATATCAACATTTATTTTTCTTGTAATTTTTATGCTTATGTAAGCCACTTTTCACCCAGTAATCGAGAATGCCACCTGGTAAAAATATATGATTTGAAGATGCACAAAATTAACATTTAAAGTGTTTGTGTGATACAAAAAGTACCACATCAGTGAGAGAAATGAAAATTATTTAGTATATAATATCTTGAATTTGGATTACTAAATAATTTAATTTAAACATTTTGAACCCGTGATTTATGTTTAAAAGGTTATTGGGCCAGTCTAGACCTGAGATGTTACAGTTAGTATCAGAGCGAATTTCGTGTGGTCTTTATACTAGATAAGACTGGGCTTATAGTATTGAGCCACGACTATGCAAAAAAGTGAAAGAACTAAGTTTCTGTATTCGACCTAAAGGCAAGAGCCATCTCTAGAGCCTGTATGAGTCACCTCTAGAATTCGACACAACTAAAGTGGACAGTTCGGATATGGGTTGGGATTTGTGAGGACGCAAAAGTCTAAAATGAGGGATGAATGTGATACCCCTCAAAAAGTCTTACATTGATAGGAGGAATGAAAATTGTTTAGTATATAATATCCTGGGTTTGGGTTATTAAATAATTTGACTTAAGCATTTTGAGCCCGCAGTTTATGCTCAAAAGTTATTGGGCCAACCCAAATCCAGGATGTTACAGTTTGAGAGAAACTTACTGTATACGGGAAGATTTTTAGGTGGATTTGATATAAGAAAATAATGTAAAATAATGTAAAGATGTTTATGTGGCATTATTTTAAACCAGAAGATCCACAAATGAAGTTGTGATCCAGGTATATTTAAGAATTTTCTCCGTATATGATGTCATTAAAATAATTTTTCCAAAAAATATTCTTTGTAATTACGGAATTAATTACCCACTTATCGTCACAAACACCCACTATTTGCTCTACTAAAGTAGCTTTCCCTACGAAATTAAGTACCCACTCGTAGTTATAACCGCTTACAATTCACACTACCCACACACTCTCAACCTCTTAAGCACACTCTCAATGGTTGTATCACTAGTTAACAACAACCTACTCCCTGATCCTTTTATTTACTTTTTTTTTTTTGTGAAATGAGAATATGAATGAAATATACTATCTTATCGTACTATATGTAAAAAAAAGTACCATTTATTCTGTAGTGTCTCCCCTTCTTATTTTTTTTAAAAATATAATCCTTTTTTTTTTACTTTCTAAGCATTTTTATCAATTAAATCATCCATAAACATGATAACTAACAAAATAACTAAATATAATAAATTATCATGGTTTTGGCGTTTATAATATGAAGTTAAATCCCATAAATTTAGTCCATTTTTTTTTTTTTTTTAAAGTGTGTAACATTTATGAAGTTGATGGCCAGAACCAGGCGCACAATGCAGTTTCACTTCAAGAAGGACATTTATTTGCATCAAGCAATTATTCTTTCTTTTTAGGTTATTTTGGGCCACAAAGTTGTCAAGTAATTAAAAGACGATTGTATAATAATTGCAATCAGTACCTCATCCAAACCACCATTAATATGAACGAAAGTAATATCCACCTTTTGCATTTAAGTTGGTAGCAACTGCCCCCGTTCAAATCATCAAGTGTTTCTCAATATCAAGTTAATGAGTGTGAATGTTAAGTAATAAATTCAGTCGGTGTTCATAAAATGACACTCCTCAGTGTTTCTCAGTATCAAGTCAGTGAGTGTGAATGTTAAGTGACAAATTCGGTCGGTGTTAAGAAAATAGCACTTAAAGTCCCAACTGGTAATTGCAACCTCCCCACGAGACTACAACAAGGTGTTTGGTTCACACAAGGATGGCATCAAAGTACAATCTCATTGCACTCCTAGTATCAAAGTTCCAGACCTATTGGAGTTGTCCATTGTTGAGGACGCTTCGAACCCATTACAAGTTGACACGAAAGCTTATGCCGCAGAGTAAGGATAATTTATACGGAAGAGAAAAAAGGCAACCAACCAAAGAGCAAAGTTCCTAATAGATGGGAATATTTTTGAGACACTGCTGCAAAGACAACACAAAGGTTGTGTTGTTTTTCGAATGGTCCTAATCGAAAGGCCCGAAACCAACTGTGTAACCATGTAAATTTAACAAAGACCATAAAGAAACAAAGGCCCACATGCGGGGGAGACATAATTCTAAGTTTGACCCAAATTGATTATTGATGTCTCTCCAGTCTCCACTCTCCTCCCTCAAGGGTTTAAAGGGTTGCAAAAAGACAAATTTCTGTCATTGGCTTGTTGTCCAATCAGAGAAAGGGCGTAGTTTCTTCTTTTTCAAATGTGGGAATCCACAAAAAAGAAGCAAAAGACCAACATATATTCGTACAATCTCGAACCATATCTCGAACCATAACAGTTGCCAGAGACATCAGTGGCTGTAATTATAAGTAAAGAGAGAGGTTTTACAAGTGCGTCACACTGACAGTATGTGATATAAGTTGCAAGCAAAGTTGAGTCAAGTCAGGTTTTTAGCTTAAACAAGACGAATTCTTCAACTTAAATTTATCAAGACCAACTTGAGCATCTAATTTAGAGTTCGAACTTCGAATAAAATAAATAACAACTAAAACAGATTGTTTATGATGGCAAAAGAAAAAGGTTGGCAGGAGGTGATGATTCAGGGAATAAACAAGAAGCTAAAAAGCCAAGATTCAAATGACTCCAAAGTGGCTACCATCGTAGAGAACATCTTGTACTTAAGCTCGATGTTTTATTCTTGCTCATTTCAACTAATTAATTGTAAATTGAACTCAGAAACTTGCAAGATAGCAAAACTTGCTACAAACCTCAAAAATTTTATTGTGTGGGACAAAATTTTTCCTTGTAAATGTGAGATCACACAGAATGATACTGGGTAGTTACCCTTTTTTGTTTTAAACTCATATAAGCATTCATACAAACCTGTTGATTTTGGTAGGAAAAGAAAAATCTAACGCACTTGACCTCGGCTTGGGAGTCTAACGGAGCTCAATCTCAACTCAAGTTCTGTCAATACTAAGTTGAGTCGAGCATTTGGTTGAAAAACTTCACATACCGGCTCAATTCATTTGCAAGTCATAATAAGACTGAGTAATGCTGAAAGTTATGATGGCCAATGCAATTAAAAGTTGCACTAACCCACCAAGATTCTACATGTTACAAAAACCTCTTAAAGTTCTACAAATTACACTTACCTTTTATTTTTTTTTGACAGGCAAACATTTGACACAAAATTACGCTTACCTTTTCTCACATGGTCTTCAAGTTATCTTCATTGTTACAAAAAGATACGGACCTTATCTTCTTTCAATCAACGGATTTTTTTTCTCCGACTTTGACACATAAAATTGAAAAGATTGATGGGCCAATTGCGAATATGAGTTTTGCCCACTTTGTGTCCCACTCTTCCTTCAATACCGACTCGGTTGCGAGTCTCTCTCTCTCTCTCTCACGCACGCACGCACGCACGCACCACCATTGTATCTTCATTTGCATAATTTTCTTTTTAACCAAATAAAGCAACATGGCTTCATGATAATACTTTGACAAATATAATAACTCGCTAGAAGGGAAGACAACGATCATTTTCATTCAATTTGTTTGCTTAACACTATTCTATAAGAAAATATCTTTAATTTTTGAAGATAACTGTTTTTCAAAATGATTAAAGAATCTTAAATATCAAAATTAGTGCAATGCAGTGGTTAAAGATCAAATTAACACCGAAATATAATCACTACTCATTAGCATCTAAAAGAAATTTATGTGACATGAAAACAAACATGAGCAAGATAATCAACAATCATCATGGCCAATAATTTACACAATGTTTGCTTCTGATGTTTGCTGGTTTTTTTTTTTTTTCCATAAATGTTCATTTTTGCATGACTGATAGCAGTCTAAAACTCTAGTCTACTACTACACTATATATATGGAAAAGGAAAAAAATGAGGCAGATATTCAAAACCAAGCAACCAAGGCAAACAACATTAGATCCACAAAAACATAGAAAAATCTCTGCTTCTTGGACTACAGAAGGGGAAAGAAACCTGCATGCAACCCTTTCTGCTCATTCCTTGAACCATCCATCTGTTATAGGCTTTGTAATGGCAACTACTCAAAGAGTCAAAGGCCAACTCATCAAAAAGATTACAACCCATAAATAGTTTCTTACCCAAACAAACACTTCACACATTTACTTCTTGTGTGTCTTTTCTCTCTCTCCCACTTTACCAAATAAGCTGAGACGACTGAGAATTGCCTTAAAAAGGAGCTGTAGACGTTCTATGGAGAGCGTGCTTTCTAGGAACTTGTTGGTTCGTAGCAGCTAAACATAACTGGCAGTGGAAGAATAAGAATGAGAGAAACAGCAAATACCAATGTAGTAAATGGAAGTCAAAATCTACATAGGAACAGAGAAAAGTAATACTAATTTAATATATAACCTGTAGAAGGAAACCAAACTGGGGGCCCTATTTATTTTTCTCAGAGATTTGTGCGTTTTTCCCTTTACCTAAACTATTATGTAAGTATCTATCTGATGATCTCCCAGTGCAAAGGAACTATTTGTATGTTACCTGTCTTTGTTGTTCTTTGAGTCTGGCATTCTCTTCCATCAAATGGGTCACTTCCAGTTCCAACATATTCGTGTATGCCTGTATTTATGTTGCACCAAAATGGGGAAGAAACCATCCCAAAGTAAAATGAACCATATCTCAAGAAACATAAACAGAGGAGAAACAGAGGATTATCATTATAACCATGTTACAACAATTTCTGCAAATAATCATTCGAGTATTCCCACCCTAGCTTTACTTATAAATACTTGCATCACTTTCATCGTCATGTAAATAGGGTTAAGTATCCAACTATGCCAAATTTTGATTAGGGTTCTCATATTTTTTGTGACCGTACCAAAAATACGGCCACTTCGATGGTAAGACGAAAAACTAGTCCAGCGGTTAGATGCCCAATTTATAATATAAGAAGTTAGTTCGAATGTATTACGACCACTCCCATAACGATATTAAAATGAGAAGAAAGTGGAAAAATTTGTAGGGAAAAAGAGATCATAAAGAAAGAGGCATTTCCTGTTTTCTTGCTCTAGACCGAGCAGCCGACTCACGGTTCTTGATCATTCTCTTCCGCCGTCGGTCACCGGAAGAATTGTTGTTGTTTTCGGGTTCCGGGAACCTCCTCTTTCCATTCTCATGAGCCTTCATCTTACCACCAGAACCCAAAGTATCACTACACTGCACATTGAGGTTACCACAAGCATGGGAAATGGTGTGGTGAGGCTGCAAAAGTGGGGTCCTAAGAGGGTTCGAGTTTCCAAACATGTGAAACTCAGGGCTAGAGTTCAAACTCAGCATAGTCGCCGGAGGAGGCGGCGGAGAGCCGTAATGGGAGGAGACTGTGGTGGTTTGAGGATCTTTATCAAAGGGACGAGCTAAAAAGTCTTGAAAGATCATCCCTCGAAACGTGGTAGTGGAATTAGGGTCAGCTCTAGAAGAAGGTTGGTCTTGAAGAGAAGAAAGATTGATGTCTTTCCAAACTTCTTCCATGGTTTTGACGGTGGCTATGGGGTTTTGATGTGAAGCAGCTGAAAATGGCGAAGAAGAAGGTGATGTTGATGATGCAGATGCTGATGATGTTGTGCCTTTCTTGTCGAGGCTTTTGTTATTGTTGGTGTTTTGCTCTTCGCCACTTGATGCCCGCATCTGGGTAGGCAGAGGTAATAATTTTTGAGGGAATATATATAAATAACTTTTTATATCTAAGTAAACATATTAGAGGATGTTTTGAAATTTGTAAATAAATGCAACTAATTGGTGCTCAAAATCCAATTCAACTAGTAAAATTATCGATCCTTAGTCATAAAAGTATTCATGTGACACTCTTATTTAGTTTACTGGTAAAATTTAGAATCTCTTTTAAATCGAATAAGTTACTTATAAAATGTAGATTTTGCGATAAAATATTCTTGAAAAAGTGTGTCATCCATAAGTATTAAGAAATTGTACCACGGGTGATGATGAAATAAAAGTATATACAAATGCCGTGGTACGTTCTTATGGCAGTAATTTTCTTCTTTTTCTGAAAAAAAAAACTTTTTGTAGATAATTTGCATTGATGTATATAATTCCCATAATATCTTGTCACATGTACAGAATTGTTTAAATTGATAAGATTCTAATTAACGGACAACAAAGTAAATTGGTATGAGGAAGAATAATTTAAAAGTGAATGAAACCAAAGTTTATGAAATATTAAAGTTCATAAATGACTAAAAGAACTCTTAATTGAAAAACAACAAAAGTGAATCTTTTCTTCAACTAAGATTGCCAAAAGAAATTTTATTTTCCTTTATCTAGTATCTTATGGCAGATTTTTCACCGTAGCTCACAGCTCACGCCAAGTTAGTATCAAAGCATTTATTAGTACTTAAAAACTTTTTCCTAATACTCTGAAGAAATACTATCATATTAAAAGACAGAAAATTAAACTGTCTATATAATCTAAAGAATTCCAATACGAAAGAAATAATGGTGACTTAGCAATTTGACCACAAGCTTCAGCAAATGATTTCTACCTTCCAAAATTTTAAATTGAATTAATGCCCTTTAGCCGAGGCTAATGCTTGATATTCTATGCAAACTGATTGAACTCTCCCCTACTCGTGAATCTTTTCATAAAGAAGAGGCTCTAAAGCTCTAAATTGTATTTGTAAATCTTCACAACGTTTTCAGTATGCCTTAAATGAACCAATCTCATGGCCGCGGCATGCAATTAGAATTGTATCAGATAAACATATTAAGTTTGATATTATGAAAAGAAACTGTTTTGTAAAATGAATTTAAATATAATTATGTCACAGGATTCAACTTTAACAAGAATATCTCAGAGAATAAGAGACCACTCTTTTCCTACATCATTTTAATAATGTGAAAAATGAATTCCCATTCTTTAATTGTAAATACGTCACAATGCAATTTATATCAGCTGTATAATTCAGAAAGAAGACATCTGACCTTTTCCTCAATAGAAGCATTTTCTTGATTATGATACAATTACAAAATATAAGTTATATCCCTTTTTTCTTTTACAACAACATAGTTTGATAATTAACCCACACATAATTGGATATAGAACACAATTTCTTGTCTTTAAAGAAGTCAAATGCGCTCCTTAAGGTCTAACTTAGTTAACAGAGACATTAATAAGATAACCATGAGTTACTTATTCGATTATCAAGTTTTTTCCTATTTTCATTTTGCTTATAGGATTTAGGTCTCCATTTCACCTCAAAAGAAGAAATCATATCTAAAATCCAGCAAAACTAATTGATTTTGACTGTTTTTATCTTGATGAGCAGCTAGATATAGTAGTTTTTACTCCGAAGACTCATTGATTGCCAAGTCTATTATGTCCAAATCTGATTTCCATTAAGGATGATATCTTCCTTTAGTCAAAGACTTCCATATATGTCTCAATAAAATAAAGTATCTAATAATAGTCAATGCCATGGCCAATGAGACATGATCCTTTTGTCTTTTCTTCACAATGGTTTCACATTAGCCATTAGAGAAATCAATCATTAAAGGAGCAAGGTAGTCTCCAGTCTGTCAAATTGCCCTCGAATATCAGAATTTTCATTTTCTGTTCTTTTACACCCTTGACAACTGTTTGATCAAGAAGAACAACGTTAAATCATGTAATTATGCTGAAAAGTTTTGAATATTCTTAGTGGTATATTATGAAAAATAGACTGAAAGTCCACTACACATTCACATTTTCAGTCAAGGAGACCTAACACTTTAGCCAATTGAAACCGACACAAAGAGGTCTTGTATGGTTCTTTCGTAAGCGTCCCAAAAAGAAAAAAGTTTACAGTGCTTGATCGGCGTTGCATTCTTTGCACCCCTACTAAATTAGGGTTGCCTTCAATTCCTCTGAAAATATTGCCATCCTCAAAAGGTTAATTCGTAAATTTGATTAACCAACATACGTTCGGTATAATTTTCCTTTTTGGTGAATTGCACATACATATTAACCTGTTGGACAATTTTGCATCTACCCAAAATCCTTGTCAATGTACACATTATCAGAAGACATTTTCATTTTCTTAAACTCTTGACTGCATCGGCGGATCCATATTTTGATTGCATACTGCGATTTCTCGACTATTAAGGTGATAATGTTCATCCTAGTATTACCTAACAGTAAACACGATGGCAACAAATGCATTTAGGTTCTTGTCCAAAGATAGAAGAAAATGGTAGTACAAGATTAATGACTTCATTTCACAATCTTTAAAACTTAACTGCTTTTTGTACCCGAAGAAGTGATGAACTATATTCTCCAAGTAGAGGACACGTTTGTTCCAGTATCACTATCAACTACAGTATTTGTTCCGGAACCATATATGGTAACCATGAGCCTACTGGGTAGTTTCTTTTGTAGCCTGTAGGCAGACAGTGTTTGCTTAGCAAAATTGGTTTCATTCATGCCGTCTTCCACTGTTGTCAGTCAACTTTGGGATGGATTTTCCGACCTCTTGTTTCAATCTTTTTCCTGATTATAATTTCCCATATAGTTGTACATTCAAGAAAGTGGTCATTTCTTCGTTTGCTTTTTCTTGGTCTGGAACTTGGGTTTTAATCTTTTTGCAGATTAATTTCCCATTTAGTAGTACATTCATGAAAGTGGTCTGCTTTTTCTTGGTCTTGCACTTCTCTAGATACTGAGACATTTCGAGTGTTGTACGTTGCATCGCAAGTTGTTCTGGCCTTCTGTCTAAGAATCTTGGGAGTTATGCAATAGAAAATAGACAGACAAGCAACTACCTTAGTTATCAAAAATTGAAAAAGAAGAAAGACAAACCTGATCCCCCAGCCGTTATTATTTCCCACTGCCAAAAAAAAAAAAAAAATCTACTCCTGTGAAGTCCTCAATTACACCACGTGAAGTCTATGATTACTCAGAGTACACTGTTATTCAAACAGTGCATTTCTTGTAGAAGAAAAATGATCCATTCCTCCGAAGACTATGCTGTGAATATTATTTTAAAACATTGAAAGAAAAATATTGCAATCATCTTCATGTCATGAAAATGATAACTGTGGAATTGTAACCTATGAGTGACTATTTGAACTATTCCATGTGCATGTCGCCACATCAATTTAGCACCAAGTTTTGCAATTTTTTTTTTAATAACAAAGAAGAACGTTTACAAATGTTCAAAAGACAAGTTGACTGGTTCTTTTCTAATTAATCTGTGATATGTCTGTCTATAACAAAAGAGCTACTTCAACAGGTTGTTGACTACAAAATGTAATAGAGAAATTAAAATTGACCACATAATTTGTCAAAAGAATTTACACAAAAATTTCCCTCCCTATATGTATGTTGAAAGATAATGACTCGTACTATTACAAAAAAAAAAAAAAAGATAATGAATCGTACGAAATAGAGCTGAGCTAATGGTACTATCATTTTGTTACATTTTAAGAGTCCTGCTTTCTATTTTTATTTTTTGGATCAATTTCAACCAACTAGATCAATTTCTTAAAAACATAAAGTGTTATCTAATTGTATATTTGTACATCTTGTTCAACTATTTAAACAATTTTTATAATGCTCAGTTGATTTGTTTTAGTATACTACATGAGCATTTTGGATTTAACAGAAAAGTTAAAAAAAAAAAAACAAAGAAAGAGTTGCATTTAAAATAATATCAACTCGTGATCTATAACCTTCCACCAGCTATGGTTCGGACTATATGGTCAATTTTATGAACGTACATAAATTTAGAGTTCAACGTTAGTATCCCATCAGTACAAAGATTTTAATGTTATATTAAAAGCAAAAATATACCTTAATTCTTTCGCAATCAGTATGTTATATTTTCTATAATTCTTAGTACTCTTGTCACAATGAAAACCTATTTATCATATTACAAATATATATAGCTTTTTGGTACATACGTATTTGTGCACCATAGAATATAGATCCCATAATCTGACAGTTAGAGTATTTTAATAAAAATATTAATTATTAAAAAAACTCTAATGGTTTTTCCGTTATATTTTGACTTTATCAATGGAAATTTTTTATAGCCATTATGAAGTATTTTTATCATTCTTACGTTGCCAAGCTAATATCAGAAAGATGTGGGGGCAAAGAACGGTCTTGTGTTAGGTTTCTGTGTAACTCTTGTAGTGTAAATTGGCATAGACAATGGTAAAAAAATGCTAAATTATGTATCTGAAGGTGACGTACTGATGAAAACTACTCACACTTTGTATTAACACGAATCGTATTAAAAGAAAACAACGAGTCCGCATCTACACCTATACCAAGTTACTAACTATATGTGTGACATGAAGTATGATCACTCTAGTTCTTTTTTGGAATTATATTTTATTTGAAAAGTTAATCTTAATTACTTAATAATTTTTGGTGTAGGATCGCCACTAAATCTAACTCATATAAATAATCAACACCAAACTTCAAACGTGCCATTGCAAACTCCCGGTGGGACAAGTTGAAGTTTCTGTTTTGTTCATTACAAAATGGAATTCAATCATTGCTTTAGTAGAATAAGGTTGCTCAACAACCAAACCAAAACAGTAAAACAACAATAGTCAGTTCACTGAAGTAGGTAGTAGCAGAAGTAGAAATTAGAACTAGAGCAAGTTCATGCAGCAGCAGAAGAAGAAGCCAAATGGTGTGGAAGAGATTCAAGAGAATAAGCATTTTGAACAGATGATCAGGGTTTCACAGGGTCTAGTCCTTGTTGACAACTGTCAGCTGCGTACTAAAACCCTCTCTCTCTTCTTTTAGGTTTTAACACAGCAGCTAGCAGTGCTCCGTATCCAAGAAAAGCTCTTTCACTGTATGCACAAGTCATATTCAATATTCATCCATCACAGCCGTTGCACCGTATCTGAAATAAAATTGTACCATCCAACCTACCCCACTTCCTTAATCAAGGCAACCTTGTTCCCATCCCCTATTCCCTGCCCTCCCAAAAATCCATCCCCAGCGGTATAAAAATGCAGGTTGATCTTGTAGCGACTAGACTTCCCAAAGCTCTATTTTTGTAGCCCACTACAATTTTGTTACGGAAAAATCACCATTTATGTGTAGCCCACAAAGCTCTAATTATATGAGGAAAAGTCGTCTCATCTAGTAATAGTAGTAGTGGTGGTGGCAACAGCTTTGCTGGAGGCCTTGGTAGGTGTGGTCACGAGCCAAACATGGTATAGAATCTATGAATGAAGGACACAAATTCTTGCATTACTGACCCATTGATGGGTTCCCAATTCAAGGAAGAGAGTCTCACTTTGCAGTCAGATATTCTGATTCTATTATGTGACCGTTAGGCAGATTTCAGCCTTCGGTCCACTGGTTATGGTAAGCATGTGGCACAAATAATTGTAACTGTTGGACATCTTTCTGCGGACACTTCTATAATGCACAATATAAATTTGTAAATAATTAGTAGAATTTTAACAATTCATGTGAATTTACATATTTATATATTAAATTAACAATTCATGTGAGTCCACTCTCTTTATTCTTATTCAACTATTAATTCTTTGTACAATATAAAACTGATTCAACTTTGTACTATAACCAAATCCATCCGAAACCATTCATATTTTGAGACTCAAAACCATTCATATTGTGAGATTTTTGAGTCCCAAGAACAATCTTGAAATTGTTGTATTCATGCCCTTCTATTGTAGTTTGAACGTTTGATACTCCTACATGCTTGCTCAGATCATCTATCCGTTTGTGCCTAGCATCACAGTAGGAACGTCGTTCTTGTGGTGTTGAGCAAGAGCCATTAAGGTTTGTCAATGTTTTGAAATCCAAACCATTAAATTAGTCAGTGAGGTTATCAGGTTGCGATTTAATTAGTCGGCTTTGTTTAATTTAGGTTTAATTTTTTTAAAAATATAAAATATATAAATATCTAGACATTTTATGAACTAATATAAGACATCACCTAATAAAAAATTAAATATTTCTAAAATATATAAACTTTCACAAATAAAATTTTAAACTATAAATTTAAACTAATAAATTCATTTCAATTGTACCTACTTAATAATAATAATAATAATAATAATAATAATAATAAAAATAATATTAAACCCTAAACCCAAAATACCATTACATCTTGAAATTAGTAATTAATAATCAATAACATTAGGGTTTTTGAAAAAGTGTTCTTTTATTTTTTTAATTAGTTGACAAAATTATAAAACTACTAGTTCACGATTCAAATGATTTTGATAGTTTTCAAGAAGTTTTTAATTTAGTCTACCTAATGTGTGAACTGCACCTAAACCATGACCGATTCCCAGTTGGACCAATCAAACTAGACGACCTGTCTGGTTTTTAAAACATTGATGTTTTTTTTTATTCTTTGCAAATTTTTTAAGACATTGATGTTTGTTTGATTCTTTGCAAATTAGAGAGCTGCTGAAGCTTTTCTTGAATGCAACAAGTTGTTCATTGGATATGCAATAAAATTGAAATGTACACTTATTAAATATTTAAATTCAATTTTAAAGATAAATTTTTTTTAAGTATGAATCGCATATCTTTTTCTTTTCCTTCGCAAACCAATGGCTCTTGATAACTTAGGGCATTCCGCTGGGAGCATATTCTTTGTGTACCGCACGTGTATGACAAATTGAAGAGAAATATATACCAGGCATTGTGTTGAACCGGGGGCTTACTTCAACTACCGTTTTATCATATAAGCCCACAATAGTCTCAAGAAACGTCGAAATAAAGCGAATGCATTTCCCCCAGCAAGTATTACGTGCACCACGCACCACGTGGTATACTAAAATCAATCACACATTATCAAATAATACAAAATATGATCCACTATTGCCACGTAATGATAAATTATTAATTCTATTGTCAAATAATACAAGATGTGATCCACTATTACCATGTAACGATAAATTATTAATTCTAATAAACCACGTGACAATGCACGTTGTGCATTTTATACTTTTTCCATTCTCCCCAACCTCCAAAACAACAAAACCAAAATTAAAAAAAATAAAAAATAAAAAAATCTCTTCCGATAATACTTTCTTACAAGCTAACCTTCATCCTCAAATCTCAACCGTCGCCCACATCATCTCTGCAGTACCTTCTGTTTCAAATACCGTAACACCGCAAACAAAGTTGGCAACCGATTTTATTGCTTTTTTCTTTTTCATAGACTCGTGGCACATCCAGAGATGTTTTTTTGATGTAGCGTTTCCGGCCATGATATAACACGCAAAGACTTCAAATTTTTTCCCCTACTCTCTAATGCAAACAGAAGCCTCTGATACAATAAAGACGCATTCAGAAGGAAATAAATAAATAAATAAATTTATCACACCATATCATATATGCCTGGATGTCCCTCAAGAAAGGGCAAATTTATGCTGCAAGTTTTCCAAATGCTAGAAAGGTCATACACCCAAAAAAAAAAAAAAAAATTTTTTTCAAATATTATTTTAGCCAAAAACCACCCGTTCCCCCAGACACCCAGAAAAACAAAGAAATAGAATCATATCTCGGCAGCACGAGCACTTGCATCCATCATCATTCTTGTATCCAACAAGAGAAACAAGAAACCTGCTATCTGAGTCACCCACCCAACTTCATGTGCTTTAACCCCCCTCCAACAACAGTATATCACCAAGCCCCAAAGATCATGAAAAAACAGCTGAGGGGCTGCATGATGAAGTTAAATCAAAATTCCCCGCAAGTATGAAACACAAGCCAAAAATGACAACACAAGATATAGGCCAGTATTGATCCCCAAAAGGAAAACAAGCAATACATCCCAAAAATACTCAAGGTACTACCTCATTAGTCTTGTCACATATATTTTACCTTTGTTCCCTTTTATTGCTAATAAAGTGTATTGTTTCATTTCTCTCCCCTTTTAACTTTTTTATCTCTATATGCAAGACTGTCTTACATTGACCACTTTAGTATTCACCATTGCGTGCAGAGATTTCATCCCAGCATCCTTCTGGAAATATCCATCATGCTGGGTCTATGAGCAGAATCTCTCATTTACTTGAATTGGGGCCTGATGTTGGAAACTCACCTTGAACTGCAACTTGGCTCGACTTTTCACCACTAGATTGCTGGGAAAAACTACTCCACTCCCCAGATGAAGATGGACTAAGGTATGTCTCCCCATAAACCTGCTTCGATGTCTTGTCATCTAACGCAATACTTCGAAAATTTAAAGCAAGCATGTCCTGACTTGACTTTTGCATGGATTGAGGACTTGATATGGTAGGATACTGAACAGAAGGTGGCATTATCCATTTCGTCCAGTCATTTCTCCGCCGGACTTTCTCGCCCTAAAAGGAAATAGGGGAAGCAGTTGGTAACTTCAATGGAGATACCATCTCTAATTTACAAGTTTACAAGAGTATAGGTACAAATGGCTAAAATGCAGAGGATACAATAGAAACTCTACTCAACATAATGTCGGGTTGTCATCTAGTAAAAAGCCTCAAGCAGTGGGTTGCTTCTACTCAAAAGGTAAAAGAATTTGGCAACCCCAAACCACCCCCAACCAAAAAAAAAAAAAAAAAAAGGGCAAGACGAAAAATAAAAAATAAAATTAAGGAGGGGGATAGACCAGAAAGGAAGCTCCATGGACAAATTAGGAGTATCATACCTCTACTTCAACAACACTTGAAGTTCTCACAGAATCCAGTATAAGTTGAATATTGTCTGTCAGCTGCGAAACCTGTCAACATGCAAAATAACAGTCTAGTTTTGGCAGGCAAAACAAGATCTTGCTCCACTCAAACATGAAACAAGCATCATACCCAAGAATCCAAAAGCCACAGGCCTCAAGTGGTGAAGTTACACACAGTCCATGAAAAAAGAAGTAAAATTTCCATAATCCTTTTAATCACATAACACATTTGGAAGAGATTGATACAGATGTTCAGCATGAATTGAAACATAAAGTACACAATTAGAACCAATACATTTGATAAGTTGAAGCTGGCAAGTACATCAGTCTTGATGTTCATTTTCGCTACAGAGATTAAAGGAAAAACTATATCAGCCAGGTTGTTTGCAATGTTACAAGCAACATTCTAGTAACAAGTTATGGATGTTGTGGATCTCTGTTTACAAACAAATCACAATTCAGTATTAACTGACAACAAATAATAGAACTATACGGAAACACATTGTGACAACAAAACTTAATAGTCCAATCACATGGGATGCAGAAAACCAGATTAAGCAAAAAGGTACTTGGACTGTTACAGATTCTGAAATAAAATTAAGAAAAAATTAAAAAAGGAAAAGAACAAACTCAAATACAGATTCTTAAATAAAATTGATAGAAAAGAAGAAGAAATCTTCTGCAACGAAGATGTAAAATTTTCTTGTTTCTCCACCACAAAGACTGCAGGCAACAGAACAGCAGAGTTTTTGTGTAGCAAATGATTCCAAATCCAAGTATAGCAAAGCTTATAAAAGCACACTAACCAAACGCGTGAACTTGATACAACATGAAAACATTTACAAGTGAGAAAACTCAACAAGAGAATATGTATACCGTACACCATATGATATTTTCTTTAAAAACAAGGTAAAATCATAAATCCATAATTAAAGAGTCGTAATTAAAGTCTTTTTCCCACACATTCCGATAGAAATCAGATTTTTCTGAGGTAAAAAGAATTCAAACATAAACTAGTTTAGCTTAACCTTATAATTTTCAATATACATAATTAGTTTCGCTCCCAGGATGAGCATCACTTCTCTTTTAACAAGACCCTGACATGGCTCCTTATCATCATGAATTCATTTATTACAATAAACTTCAACAAGTTCAATTAATGGTTGCCTTTCCCCAAACTGGATTGTAAAATAATCTTTTTTACACGGGACCTTTAGTCACACAAAATAGACTATAAACCTTCAGTTCTGACACCCTGGCTACCAGCTTTCCTATTATGTTTACCATATGTTGAAATGTACCACTAAAAATTCAATAACCTAGTTTTTGTTAAATGCTACAAAACTAGTTCAGAAACAAGTCTCAACAGGGATGCTTATCATACAATCAAATTATGACTAAAAAACTATGGAAAACTATGAAGGTGACAATTCTGAACAACACTGAATGCAAGAAATAAGAATGATCCTGCTACAGGAAAAAGTTCTTGCAACCACCCAGAATAGTGCTGTCTGCAGGGAATGATTAGAAAATCCAAAATCATGATATGGATGACAAATCATAAAACTTTTTTAAACAATCACTAGCACGATTACCATTCTGTAACAGATCACCTATTCTGAGAAGCATTTAAAAGAAATATCTTAAAATGAACTTACTTGAGTCAACTCTGCTTTATGCTGACAATATATGTAAAACAACAATCAAATAAAGTAAAAAAACTCACAAGCCCCAAAAAACCACAAGAAAGCATCTAGGTAAAGTTATAGAAACCTATGAGAAAGACTGTTAACGTACAAAAAATGGTTGACAATTAGCAACTACATAAATGAGTATAAAGAATGCATATAATAACATAGCGTAGTTCAAGTTTCACCAGTGTGCTATCTCTGCAGCAGACACCAGGAACGGCTGTTCATATTTGTATAGAAGTCATGATAGATTCAGTAGACAACACCAGAAACTGAAAAACATTCTTAATATGAACAATGCATTCTCAAGAATTTCTTGTTGAAATCAAATGGGTAATTAGTAGGAAAGGAAAGGTATCACTACAGCACCGCAAATACAGCGAAATGCACACGTAGAAGCAAAATATTAAATAAACAGCAAATCAAATTAACTCAAATTGGTTAAAATTGAGGAGACTGGCTATCCTTTTACAAAGTATAGAATTCAAAATAACAATTTTTTTTCCCTTACCTCCTTTTCCCACTCCATTGCTAGACATCATTTATGGGTTACATCTTTGCACAAATTTTCAGAAACATGAAACTGACACTAAGAATCATATCTGTTTACCTTTGAATCCACATTATAACCATAAAACAAGAAGACAAAGAAAGAACAGGAACACATAACATTGAAATCTTAAGAATAGCATATCTAACGAGAAAACCAAATTTGCAAAGCAAAATTCCTAGAATCAGCAATCCAGTTGACGGACACAAAGAAAACCATATCCACAATGCACCAGATGCAGGACCATAAACATGTTATACATCCTGACTATGGCCTAAAATTCAACACGACCAAAAATGAAGGCAAATTAAATATCTTGCATATTGAAATGGAAACGCATCATAATTGCAAAAGAATGAATCACCATCAGAAACCACAAAAACATTAATCAGTGAATAGTCAGATATTGTCAACCAAACTCACTTTCTTGAAGCTTGCTATCAATTTAATAGGAACCCAGCCTTGGTCATCCATATTCTGTCGCAGGAATGTATCTTTAATTAGATTCTCATTACTGCAACCAAAAACAAATGGTCAAGAACGGGTTAGACTTTCAATCGTCAATTGAAGCAATTAAGCAAAAGGATTATCATCGAACCTAACTACATTTCGAGCCCTAAAATTTAAAATCTCATCCTGTAGAATGTAACAATTAAAACATGTTACAACCTGGTCCTATACAATGAAACAATGCAATAAGTACCTAAAATAATACTCTATCTGGTTTACTATCTTGGTGAGTAATTGAGGATCTGGAAAGGGAAAAAAAAATGGAGCAAATGGAGGACCCATAGGCACAGCTCTAAGCGAATCTGGATGTGGCCCTGGAACATAAAATACTGTAGAAGGCCCGTCTACAAAAACATTTGAACAACGTCAGTGCAAAGCCAAACACAAAACTTGAACTTGTTAGGATCACAACTCACCAGGATAACCCATAGGGGTGCCATAAGGGGGCACAGGCATGGGTGTTGGAGGCATAAATGGTGGTGTAGGAGGTGGACCATGGATGAAGGGCCTAGAAGCCACTCTCTGTGGCTGCATGTGGGTATCTCTGCCACCACCAAAATTTCTATTAGCATTCCAATCTTGGTTCCCTCTGTCCTGATCGCCTCGCCGGCCACCATAGCCATGATGGTGAGATCCATCCCCACGCCCACCGGCCCTTCTGAATGAATTTCGCTGCTGTTGATGCTCACTCCCACTATGTGACTGAGAACCTGCGCCTCCCCTTTGCCCACCATCCCGATGTATATTTTCCCTTGGGGATGAATCTGCACCAGAATTAGCAGCTCTTCCAGAATTATTCTGGCCAGTTTCCGCCCCCGAGTTCCGTGGTGAAGGCAGTGGAGAAGGCCCACCATTGGCTGATGCATTACTACTTGAATTCCCACCACCACGTTTTATGGATCTCTGGCGGTTGTAAGGTGCATGGTTTGGAGTAGAACTAGGATTTGTATTATTATTAGTAACCTGCTTATGTGCAGAAGGTGATGCCATTCCGGTACCCTGTAATAGAACCACAGAGATAACAAAGAAAGGGCTAATTAGTGTCAACATGTGCAATCGAAATACTCCAATATTAACTCTTTCCCCTTGTTTTTCTTCGTTTGCTAATATGCACATATAACAGAACTGTAATACAAGCAATTTCTCTGCTCTTAAGTGGGCATGAAGTCCAGCAATTTGGCATGAAGTCCAGCAATTTGGCATCAAGTTCCCAATGAACTAACAAAAACTTCTCAGTGGAAAATTATGAACACAATCTCGATGCAAATCCAAGCTACTTATCTTCTTTTACTGGGGTGGGTCACAAATATTCAGCATTAAACCGTTCATATTTAACCACAAAAACGACGAAAATTCCCCTAGAAAATCTTATCATAGAAAACAAAATTGGAAAAAAAAAAAAAAGCAAGTGCAACAGAAGATCAAATACATGAAACCAATGCAAAAAGAGAAACCTGTGGCACTGGAACTGATACATCAGAAAGAGTTTTTAGAGAATCAGAAGAAGATTTAGGAGAAGCCCGAGTCGATTCAGACAGAGCAGGCCAAGACAGAGCCCCCATGACCGGACCAGCCTCGGTAGCCCCATTGGATGGCTTATTCCAAGCCGGTTTCTTTGCTGCATTGTTGCCTCCGCTCCCATTATCAGACCTTTCTGGCTGAGCTTCACTGGCATCATCTTCGGGCAAAAAAGAAGTCGAAGCTGCCGCCGCCGCCATCCCAGCCTTCGAAGGAGATCGATCAGAACCCATAGCTTGATCCTGAGAAACACTGGAAAAGGAAGGAGAAATAGAAGGAGGGGTAACGGAAATCCCCTCAGCATCATCAACGACAGCGACGGCGGCACCGCCGGAAGAAGGAGAAGAAGAGATTGTTGATTCAGAATCAGCACCACGAATAACTTGAGTCCACGGCGACGACGCGCCGCCGCCACTACCTCGTCGCCGATATCGGGGACTGTGGACCCCCGCCCCAGCCGCAGCTGCAACAGCAGCTGTGGCAGAGGCATCCATGGCGGAAGAACCTCGAGGCGAGCGATGAGCTGTCGGAGAAGGGTCAGAAGCTGTAGCCATCCTCCAAAATTAGGGTTTTTTTTTTTAATTCCTTTAGCCGAATAGGGAAAATTTTTCTCTTTTTTTCGTTTTTTCCTCTCTCTAAGACAAGGGTTTGCTAAATTCCCTTAAACCAAAAATCCAAGAAGCCTCCTTAATTCTCCTCTTTAATTAGGGTTTCTAACTTGCTCCCGGATTAACCTTGTCGATTACTGATCATCAGAAAAAAAAAATTAAATAAATCGATCAAAATTTTTTCCAATAAACCACCAAAAGGGTTAATTAGACTAGTGAGAAAATTGGATTTTTTTCTCCTTTCCAAAAATATTGATTTTCACACGGATCGCGGAGTCCGATCGGGCTTCTGCAATAGCAGCGAGGCTGGGAGAGCTGCCCTACCAAGAAGAACAAGAGATGAGTTCTCTCTCTCTCTCTCTCTCTCTCTCTCTCTCTCTCTCTCTCTCTCCCCTCTTTCTTTTATTAAAAATTTTCACACTGTTAATTAATTCTTTTTTTTTTTTTTTTTTGCTTTACTTAGCCCTCAGGCGAAGGCTAGTGGGGTTCTGGCCGTGAAGTCAAAATTACTGTAGTACCCTTCACCGAAGTGGGCTTTGTCTAGTGTGGATCCATGGTGACTTGGACGGATTAACAGACTTGGTTTATTGGGTTGGGTGAGGAATTTTTGGTCACGGCAAAAACTTTGGTTGGGGTTAATTTTTGTGTATTGCGCGTGATCAAATTTAGTGCTTCTTTCCTTCCAATTTCTTGGTCAACATTTGACCGTGTTTTTCTAGGTAAATAAAACTTTTTTAATTATTTGTTAGAAACAGTACAGTCCTGTTGCTATTGGACTTTTGGTGGTCTCTTCTCTTGGCTGTATTCTTCTTCTCCTTCTTTTTAATATGTTTTTTTTTTTTTTGCTTATTTTCTGCCTGGAATTGGTTGGATTTGAATTATTAACAATTCATCCTAGCCTAGTTGGTTAGGGAACACCACCTAGGTTTACGGTTTAGATCCTGACTTTGGCAATTTAGTTGCGTGGGTGTGTGAATTAATTTATTAGGTTAAATTAAGTTGTATTGAAAGCTGCATCCCATGTTGTGTGAGACAAAACTAAGAACTTCATCTCTACTGGATACGGCGAAAAAAAAAATGTTCATATATTCAACATTGTACTCTAAAAAAAATCATCTTGGTTTATTTTTATTCTTTGTTTATTGTCCAAAATAAGTTTGTAAGAAATAGCCGACACAACAAATTAATAGTGCTTCTTTTAATTTTTTTTTTCTGGATTAGAATACTTCTAGTGAAATTATAAAGTGGAAAGACGGTCTAAAAATACGTTTTTAGCAAGGTAAGGTGTTTTACACAGAGAAGAAAAACTTAGTAGGTAAAATTTTTAGCAATATTGGTGTGCAAAAAGTGGATTAAGTTGAAAAAAGTTAACTTTTTGCAAAAACGGATAACTGTAATAAGAAAACTGAACGGTTTTACAAACAAAAATTTTCATATATACGATGATTTTTGAGTTACAAATTTCATATGCATTGAAACATGTAATAATATGTCAAGTGGTAATTTTACCTTCGAGTAATACACCTTAAGGCTTGCGCGCAAGGGCCAACGTATATACCTCATAATTATAGGAATGTGTTTCATCAATCATAATTGAATATGTAACACATTTATTACCCCAAACTTGCATAGCAGCTAAGTTGATTTTAGAACTAAAAAGTTTTGTTGCCAATATGGTGATGAAATTTGTTGAAAATACACGATAAAACTGATAGTATTAGCTTGTATTACAAACTAAAAGGCTAGCAAAATGTTGTAATAATCTATTCCTTTTAACATGATGAGTTTGAAACTACAAAAATCTAGCATATAATTTATTATCTAATTTCTAGAAATGCATGTGAATCCACAAAGTCATCCCATTTTCCCCCCCTTTCTAAGTTGGATAACAGATTTTGTTGCAATGCTTATGATAATTATGTTATTTATAAGCCACGCAACAAGAAGTAAATTTATACTAACAACTGCTTGATTCCTCGATGTCATCCTAATCTTTTCATAGACTTGTGCTAAACGAAATATGATGGAATTCTTTTGATGCCCATAATTACATCTATCATGTATTCTCCCCCTAAACAAGGTCTAAATTTGCTGCCCAAAATGAATGTTGCAGTACCAAGTTTTGGTGACAATGCCAACGTTCTTTAACATGAAACACAAAGGCCAAAAAAGAAGAATGAATAAGGTTTTATGAACAGAGAACTCTTAACATCTTCCAGTCACAGTAATTTCAACACTTGGCCCTTCAATGGTCTGGAGTTTGAAGCAGACAGTGCTTTCTTTATAAAACAAATAAGTGCATTAATGCACACAAGAATGTGACCACAAGCTGCCCCCTTAGGCAACAGTCGCTAGACAAGCTAAGGGAGACGCAAGAAACTAAATGTTGGTCTCAGAAATTAAATGTTAAATGTTGGATGTGCATAACCTACACATAACTGTCTAGCATATGAAGCTTATCCTACTCGTTAATTTGATGTTAAGAGTTTGATTCATAAACATCCCACGTGTAACTGTCTAGCATATGCCTCTTATCGCACCTATCATTTTGACGTCAAGGGTTTCAATTCATGAGATCCTTTCATAACCATTAAAACAGACTCCAAGAATATTGCACTCACGTGTAAGACAAGTGACAACACCTCTGGTGCAGAAACTGAAAATCTAAGTGGCAAGTATGATGACATCAAAAACAAACAAAAAAAACTGCCATGTTTAAAAATACAGGTTTCAGCCATCAATTGCACTTCTGGGAAGCTGTTACTTTTCAAAGTGGCAAAAGCAGCACAGGGCAAGGAATGAATTCAGCCAGCAGGTTTGCATCCACATGTTTGGAATGTATGGCCTCCATGCTCATAACAACCAAATCTAAATTCATGTCATCAGCAACCTCACCAATTATGGCTGTTGGTTTTTTCCCTTCCCCAAGTCGCTCTAACAGCTTGAATTCCTGAAATCCACCTATGATATTCATGAAACAAGAGAAATCAACAAAGCTGTCACTTTGTTAAAAATAGTTGGTCATTCAGATGGAGCACGATTCACTGATAGTCAATGTTCTGCCAAAATAAGAGCAATGGTTTTCTTGAGCATAAAGGCATCAACATTGATCATAGACCTTATGCCTTTTCTTTTGGCCAGTACCGAAAACAGACATCAGATAATGCTCTGTTCTTAGCAGTTAAGATAGATAAGAATGAATCTCAAATTTTCATAGTCAACTGAACTAGTAATGCTTGAAAAGATATCAAATTTTGCAAATAAAGATCTTGAAAAAAGGTTTGCAAGACAAGGATTATAAAGTGGAAGATGAATAAAGAATACATTAAACATGTTATGTGATGATTAGCACACTATAAGGTGGGAGACATGTAAAGATTTTCATTAAATGTGTTATCCTAGTTAATGTGCATCTAGTGATGATTAGCACACTTCACATGCGGACACGTGTTCACAACAATCTTTTACAAGGATTTATCTTCGTGTGCACCTTGGAGGCCTATGCCTTTTCAATTGTAAAGCAACAATTTTCTGCCAAATGAAACACAACCAACACACCTTCAGACAAATGCCATCGGATACTAGATAGTTGTGTTTCATGCTCTGGATATGATTCCTTCTCCTTTTCATCAATAACTGCAAAGACCAAAGAGTTGTATACTGTTTGAAATGGTTAAACAAAAGGGTCAAAAGACTACAAGTGAACCACATAGGTTGGTATCTAATGACTAACATCAGTCTATATGTGTACCAGAAAGAGGTTACAATCATACCTACAACTGTTATTTCAGCCCCATATTTCTTTGCCAAAGAGGCAGTAGTAGCTGCAGCCTGTATATACCCCCAAAGAAGGGAAAAGAAAAAGACTAAGTTGGGGAGATAAAGAGTCACGTGAGCAGAAAAATTTTAGTTTCAAGTCACGTTCTGATTAATAGTCCCACCAGACTTTACAAGACTACGTAGCATAAGCAACCAGCAAATAAGTGACCAAGATTGATATTAAAATGACTAAATGAACACAAACATTCTTAAGATTCCTTAACAGTTCACTTCAGTACATCTTTGAAAAGCACATCTGTTATATTTACGAGTTCTGCACAATTCAGTGAATACAAACTGTTGAATCATATACAAGAAATCGCCATTTGATGGATTGCAAAATAAAAGATGGATTGCAAAATAAAAGATGGGGCTTCCAATGTACTTTACTGATTAGTAGACAGCTGAACATACAGAATCTGATTCAGTTGCTGAGATAAATTAATATTGTAATATTCATGCCAAAAGAAACTGGAAAGAGAGATGGAAATGGGGGGTGGATTAAACCTGTCTTGTACCCTCAGACAGGTAAGGATTCCGGTCTGTAACTGGAAGGAGCAGATGCTTGAATTGACTGAAAGAGTCAACAGCCGGGACTTCAGCTTCTACTGCCTTCACTTTCACTGAAAAATATAGACCATATCTTAACAGATCGATGCTATTAAACCTAAATGGCTCCAGTACTTATTCATACTACATAGGAAAAAAAAAATAGGAAATTTCTTTCATTTGATAATCCCAAATCAAATACTGTAAAGATTGCTCTGTCCAAACTCTATGCCATGCTTGTCAGCTTTACTGAGAGTCATGTTAACCTCACAAGTTTTCCAAATGAATATTGCTGAGACGGCAAAACTTATAAAGAGGAAAGACAGCAAGTATATTAAATCCAGCATTTAACAATTAGGAAAAAATGAAGAATATCTCAAAGCAACTAAGTCTAAATCAGGATTCGACAAAACTTTGCATATGACATCTTGAAGAACTGATAAATATCTACAGCCTTGAACCAACACACATAGGCTCTTTACCGATACAGAGTTTAGGACCTTCGATATCATGATAGAACTTTACCATTACTTCAAGAATTGTCGTTTCATTACATTTTTATTTATTGCTACTAGCAGAATCTGCAGAATTCATACCACAATAATTTTATCTACTTAGATGAAAAAGACTAATAGTCTAGGAAATTGAGATTAAAACAGAAAAGGGATTTTCATATTCTAAACATACAATCAACTGTCATATCTCAACAAAGATGTCAGGGATGAATATCAACATGCATAATGCAGCCATTAATCAGTGAAAATTCCTGGCTGAAGCCCATCCATGTGAGAAATATAACTCGCTCATTTCTTGCTACCAATTCCCAAGTTTATTATGCAAAGGCTATTGCTTTTACAATACTTTGGCAGCCACCAAGAGAGTATAACTTTGGGCAGGGGAAATCTGGGTTTCCCAAAAGATTAGAATAATAAGCAAACTAGCAATTTCGCTTAGGGCCTAATGATCAAACCAACAATAAGATAAACAAATATACAGTACATAATATAAAATTAGGCACATAGAAATTTAAATCAGAACTAACCATACAGCTTATTGGTCATGGAATTGAAATAAAATAAATCAATAATTCCCAAGCAATAAAAGTTACTAATTGCAAGCAAAGTTACAGAAAATAAAACAAAGGGTTCACCTTTTTGTCCAATTTTGCGAAGTTTGGAGAAAAAAGAAAGCTTTGGAACTTCAAGACTGGGTCGGAAAGAAGAGAAAGCAGTTGAAAGTCGAGAATTAGAAATGGAAGGCAATGGAGGAGGGGTTAGAATTGAATTTCTTAAGTTGGGGTGCGAAGTTTCGACTGGAGCTGCAGCTATTATGTAGTGAGCAAAGGCCATTGAATAAATTGATGAACTATTAACTCTCCTCTCTTAACTGTAATCAAATCAAAAAAAAAAAAAAAAAAAACTTCTTTGCCTTTCTCTACCGAGAAGTGTTTTGTAGTTACAGGGAGTGCACTGGTTTACGACTACGGTGGGATGAGGAGACTAGATGGGTTCGAGCAAAAGCCAGACGAGGGGCACGCACCTAAGCATAAAAGACCAAGGCTACAATAAAAAATGCATTTGGATACTGTAGGTGGCGAAGTCAGATATCCATTTTTTATCATCTTCATCATCGTCAATCTAATGGTCCTAGAGTAAAGTATTTAAATTAGGATTAATTTGGTTTGGGTCATTGTCAGCGATCTGTCATTATTAAGTGATGGATAAGAACCATTATAAAAGCAGAACAGAAGGTAATCCTTGATTTTGGAATGAGTAATCTTCCCTCTTACCAAACATTTTTATTAAAGAAAAGATGTGAGATGCATTGTACGTTTAAGGCTAGTGATAATAAACTTTAGGAAAATCCTTAAGCAGATACGATTTATATTTAAGGCTAGTGATAATGAACTTTAGAAAAATGCTTAAGTAGATACGATTTATGAATTCACTTATAAATTATGTGATAAATTTTATAATCATATGACATGACTATGATGAAATATAATAATATCATTCATTAGTACTTATTTAATATTATAACCATGATTATATGATTATGAAATTACTATATATGATGTATAAGTGATGTATAATCGAATTCGTCAATCAAGCCCACAAATCTCCAAGCATGTCTAATCTATCTAACTATATAATAAAAAGGAAGGGGAGTTACTATAGCATCCTAATTTTGTGGTAAGTGGCAAGCTAAATGAAGATCGTCTGAGCTCATTCATGTTTGATTGGTCTTTTGAGTCAAAATCATAAATTTGTCAATATTTTTTAAGAAACTCAAATTATTCTCTCCTCTCTCTCTATGTGGAAATATCTCTCTCGTTCTTTTATATGGTAAATTTCCATTCCCTTTCCCCTGATCTCTTCTACCTCCTCTCTGTTCCACCCAAATCATAAAGATAATATTCTGGCCTCCTTTTTTACTCTCTCCGTTCTTGGTGGAGACTAAAAACAAGTTTTTAAATGAGCGACAATTTATAAATTATTGTAGTTGTTGATGAATTTAGAAATTTAGCCTTTACACTGATCATGTAACCAAATGTTCTTTTTCATATTTTGTCAACAAGTTATATGCTTGGTTATTTGCACGATAATGATAACATCTAAATTTTTATTTTGACATCACAAATAATTTAAAGCAATTATTGGTGCTTGAAAAATAATTATAATTTTTTATTATTGTACATTGTTGATGGAGTTGGGGTGGTTAATAAAAACTACTATTGAGCTAATTATTTTTGAATCAAATGGTTTTACCATTTTAATACGCTAAAATCTCAATTTTTTTTTTTTTGCGACTTTAAATCTAATTAAATTTTTTAGAGGGTCTAGGTTGTGACTTGCACAACCAGGCCTCTCTAGTACTCGGTAAATGTAAACAGATTCTAGCCGGAAAAATCAAAATCAGGTAATTCGGTAATTGTGATTCACGATGTCGTTTCTGAAATAATTCAATGACGAATTCCTTTAGTTCATGCAGTATCATTCAATTTGTACGCATTGCTACCCCCGAGCTGGAGCTGTCACATGGAACCTTACCAAGAAGACAACGTCGTCTCGTTATCCACCCATCAAGAAATGACCACAACCCCTCGGCGTCATTTGAGCTATAACATGACAAACTGCATAAGGTGTTTAGGATGTCATTAACATGTTGCACCAAAATCTCCCATCCGGGAATGTCTCTTTCCTCCTCTGTTTTACTATTTGGCTCAAATGGTCAATCAAGAAAAGCTTGATGCTGAAATGAATTATGAACCATACGTAACTGTATGGTCTATGTACCTGTTTATGTCCAGGAATATGACCACCGCACATCGGTATGAACCAATACCTTATTTGTAGCATCAAAATGTTATGAATTTGATATCTGTTATTCTGGGGCGTGCATAAAAGTTACCGGGACCTGATCAATCAATGTGTATGTTAATAAACAGTGCCTGGCTCCAATTGAATTGTACAACTTTTTGATCAATTTATAATGCCTCCATATTAGACTCTTGGGCACATAATGGGTTTGGTGTTTTATTGATGAATCAAAAATCGCATGCTCAAAGAAGTTTAAGATAATTTCATGTTTTCTTTTATACACAGCATGCAGCAATCAGTTGTCAAGACCTTTGATTTTGCTCTAAAGCAATATCAGTGGTGGAAATTTGTTAGACGCTTTAACTTTGTTCTTTTTTCCCCTAACATCAAGTTTCGTCTGTTGAACCCCAAGAATTTTGCATAATGGAAATACCCAAAGTGTACTGCCGTTTGCAGGAAAGGAAACAGACTGCTTTAAACTTATATGTTTGTAAATAAGATGTACCACATCATTTGATGGAAAACTCCAATTCTGGTTCAAATAATTTTAGAAATGACGAAGCTTTATGTTTCTAGTTTACTTCACATAACTTTAGATTACAGAAGTGCATAGTAAAGAAAGATGATTTAGTTTACCACCTTACAGTCCTTTCTGATTTCCTGTCCACCTGTGATGCTGCTCATCTTGATCATGGAACTTGCAAAGGCCTCATAGAAAGTTTCTTTTGAGCTTGCAAACTTAGAAACCAAGTTTTTCGTCTTTGGCGAAGTGAGTAAAGCTTGATCTGACGAGAAGAGGCTCTTCCCTTGGAGAATCAACTTGTAATATGTGTTGTCAAAAGTTGTTGAAGATGGATCCATGGAAGTGCCTGCATTTTTTGCCTTTTTCTTGGTTAGACAAACGCTTCTCAAACTTGCTGCAAAGGATGGGTGTAGCGTAGGATCAATGTCATGGGTGGCATTGAAGTCATGGATTCTGTTCTGGAATGAAGAGCAATGAGAAAAACCTATTGTGTGGCCACCTGCAAAGTGGGAAAGAATAATTTTTTTCTCTATATGAATGTGGAACAAAACAATGCGGCAAAGAGTTCAGAATCTGGTTCTTCACACCTGAGAGAGCGACTACGTCTTCCATTGACAGACCCCTCTGAGAGAAGCTTTGTTGAAGTTGAGATATGTTGAAGAGGGGAGATGGCAATTGTACAGTTTCACTTGCTTTAGATATCCTTCCGTCTTTTCTTCCTTTTGGGACATCCCAATATGGTCCACCAGACTGTTACATCAGATCCAATTAACAACTATAAATATTGAATGAAATTACCGTAAATTGTGTTTTTCTAAATGATGAATGTGTTTTAAACATCAATAAGTTCTGAATCTTCAACTGTGCTCCTTCAAAGCCAGCTAAACTTAATGGCTTACTCATGATTTATCTTATAATCTTTTAAGGTGATATGATTTCGGGTTCTATGTGCTATTACATGTTTCTGTTTAGCTTCCAATAGGGCATTTAATAGATTTTTTATGTTTTAGTAAAAAGTGCAACTAAAGAGAACTATATTTTATTACGTCACCTAACTTCGCGTTACTGTAGTACACACCGTATTTGATGTTCTATGGCGAACTTACTAGAACAACTGCATCTCTTGCAGCTAAAGCCAAGATGTCAGCACAGGAGACTACGCCAGGGCAAAGAGCTTCCACTGCCTTCTTTGCATTGTCAATGACATAAAATGCATGCAAAGATTTATTAGGAGGTCCATCCTTCTCAGCAGTGTTCTTCCCTTTAGAGTTCAACAGCACTGAAGCATCACAACCCTTAAAAACAAGAAGTCAAACACATAAATAAGTTGCTTAGTTCCCTCTCCAGTAAAAAGAAAAAACAACAGACTTGAGTTGTTATGTAAGATATATCAAGCCAAATATTAACTAGTTGTACCCTGATAAAACAATCATGAAAATGCATTCTCAGTAGTGCTGCTGGGGCTGTCTTATCTTCCTTTGTGGCATCCTTAACAACCTCTGTTATTATGTTTTCGGCATTAGGGCATGTCTTCTCATAGTAATTTAAACTGAGTGCATGCCCTTGAGAACAGACTAAAGAGATGACGAGTGAGATGGAGAATGAAACTAGGAAAGCCATAGCAGTAGCACTATACTCTTCCACGGATCAAGAACTCCACTAGATATCTGACACTTATGTTAATTGTGCTGATATCTGCATTATTTATAGGGAGAAGGAGAAAGAGAGAGACAGCAATTATTGGGATCTATTACAGTGAATTTAGCAGATAACTGTTGGCATTTGATAATTAAGAGTGTTCTCTAAGCAAGCATCCTCAGCACAGAGTTAGTCTCCGGGTCTCATTCGTCTGCGCACCTTTTACCTCATCAGCATGTAAAACTTAGGAGGCGTTTGGTTCAAATTTCTCGATCACTATCACTATAAATAGTATTAACCCAACTATGAGTATAAGTTTTGATGATTTCCTTAACATGTTTGGTTTAGTAATAGAATAGGTATTATTCATTCCAAAAATGTTAATGAGTTTAATGGGGTAGTAAATAAGTATTTTTTCAAACATCAACCATGCTCATTACTATTGATACTCATTCCCCTTCTTGATTCCCCTAAACTAAACATTCCCTTACTTGATTGAAAACTCATTAATGATTCACATTTGATTCTTTGCTATGTTATTATGAACTCTTTTTTGAACGTAAATTGCTATCAGCATGAAACTGTCATAGAATAATTGCAATTCACCTTCAAAAGACTAACAAGGGTGGAGAATTTCCCTGCAGGACGACAAGACAATGGCACTAAACACTGATTGATGCCTTGTGAGTTGTGCCACTGCATGTAAAATGTTGGTCACTTTTGATAGCACAGATAAAGAGTTGCCTTTTACTAGTAAACCCAAGAATCTATTATATTCTTCCATTCTCCATTTCATTTCATTTGTTCCCTTTAAAGCAAAAAGTTGAAGGGCTTGGACAATTATTCTTCATATGAATTTTTTGCTTTCTTAGCAACTTTTTCTTTCATTACTTGATTATTTTCCATAATGATGGCAGCACCATGCTCAGTTACACGAAGGATAACATAAAACTGACAAACACTGAACAAGAAATTTGCACTTTTCACTCGCTACCTTCTTTTTTTTTTTCCTCTTTTTTTTCCCCCTAAAGAATGATAACATTTATTCATTCAATTGTTAAAATTTGTATAAGAAAAAGCAACTGCTCAATTAACTCCTCCAGATGCTCTAGCAGTCCAAAGTGAGAAAGACTTTCCCCGTTGCATTTGACCTCAATCGCATAGCAAATTTTGTCTTTTTTACCGTGGCGAACTTTACACTGTTTTCTTTATTGTAGCAAATGAACACAGTGGAAGTTGTACCCTCGTAACACAGATGTCCTCATAACACTGTCGCTGGCCATCCTCTGTCTCTTTTGTCTACCGTTTGGTGCTTTATTTTCGCCCTTGCCATGCATCGTCCCGTGAAGTTCTTCGGATTTTAGTATGGAAAGTCAAAAAGGAAAACGAAAAAGATGGATGGAACTTAATGTTTAGCCACAATATCGTGTTGTAGAGTAGAGGTGGTTGAAATTGCTCAATCAATTTGTTACTTGATTCATCATTGATCATCATTACCTTCTGAAGTTTTAGCTTCTTTAGTTATATGCATGGATAACAGATTGAAGATTTGGGAATATAGCCTCAAAGACTGGATTTATGATTTGATGTGATGTAATTTGGTTACAGTGGATTCAAATAATCGAGGTTGAGATGTCAATCAAATTACAAGTATAGCAAGATTAATTTATCAATTACATACTGTTGTCCCTTCTCTTTGCTGGGGTCTTGAGAATCTTATTATGGTTGTCTATTCATATTTTTGGCACATCAGGTAAATTATGTTGTTCGTTATCTTTTTTTTTTTTTTTTTTTTTTGGGTAGCCTTTTTGAAACTAAATGGAGTGGAAAAGGAAAGCTTAGGCTTTTGGGCTATGGAGGCTGCTGTTGTAATTCGAATGCTAATCAATATCATCTATTCATAGTCTTATAGGGCCACCCTTAAGGGAGGCAATTGAGCGAGTTTGGTGGTTTTTGGGCGGGTTGAAATTAATTTTTTATTTAAATGAGTTATACCCAATTCGTTCAACTATATATTGGGTTATTAGGTTGGATCATATTGGGTCAACTTAAATCCATGACCCAAATATGACCAACATATTATTTTATAAATTTTGATACATAATACTTTTTTCACACATATTTACACACACAAAATGACTACAAAATGATCTTTTTCACACATATAAACACATCTTTCCATATATAAATATATTTCCCACACTAGAACACTTCTACAATACAAACACACATAGAAAGGAACATAACATAGACTGTGAGATGCAAGTTGGCGGAAGAGCAAGTTGCTCGCTTCAAAGTAGAGATAACTGCCAAAATAGATCAAATAAAACCAAATTAAGAGATTGTTAAGTTGAGAGATCATTTAGGTGAGCCCAAAAGGAAGACTAAGGAGCTCCGAAGGCACGCTAAGAGTAAAAGCGGGCAATTTCAAATTTTGTGATGTAATATTCTATATGTTGTGTACATTGAGTAAATCTACTATTGGAAAAAACTAGAAATATGGCCACCCCTCAGAAGGACAAAGATTTCAGACCAAGTAAAAATAGATCTATATTAGGGAACTCTTGGGATATATAAATAATGGCTAATGAGACTTTTATATACTGCATTTTCCTTAAGAACATTTGCCTTTTTTTTTTATACCCATTCCACATATTAATTTTACAAATCTTGAATAATGTCAATTCTACATTTTTTTTAATTAATGTCAATTCTACAAATTTTAAATTAATTTTTAAAAGTAAATGTGATTATCGTATCATTAGCTAGAGCTTTTTCCAAATGTCAATTACAGAAATTTTAAATTAATTTTCAAATGTAAATAAGATACATTTTGTTAATAAAGATACACTATCGATCATAAAAGGGTAATTCAAATTATCAATAATGGGTAATTCAATTGTTTTGATTTTTTTTTAAATATAAGTTGGGTAATGGGTACCCAAATAAAAAACCCAACCCACCCAATAAATAAGTTGGGTTTTCTTAACCCAACCCACCAAAACCCATAACCCAATTGACCCAACCCATTCTTTAAAATTAGTAGGCGGGTTAGGTGGATTGTTAGATTTTGGGTTAAATTGCCAGCCATAGCCACCCTCAACAGATACGCATGTTGCATAGCAGTGCCACTAAGGCCTCACTAGCCCAACAATTTGGCTCCTTGTTCCTACCTTTGTTGACCCGAAAACTCTAGATATGATTTCAAAATATCGAGCATGATGATCAAGAATTTTGATGGAAAATACATGTAAAAGTTGGAAATGTTGTTAGAAAGACGGAATGTATGTATAGTTGTCCTTCATACTTTCTCAAAATTTTGCTTATGGTTGGCAATTTATCCCAAAACCCAACAATCCACCCAACTCGCCCACTAATTTTAAAGGATGGGTTGGGTCAATTGGGTTATGGGTTTTGGTGGGTTGGGTTAAGAAAACCCAATTTATTTATTGGGTGGGTTGGGTTTTTTATTTGGATATCCATTACCCAACTTATATTTTAAAAAAAAATCAAAACAATTGAATTACCCATTATTGATAATTTGAATTACCCTTTATGATCGATAGTGTATCTTTATTAACAAAATGTATCTTATTTACATTTGAAAATTAATTTAAAATTTCTGCAATTGACATTTGGAAAAATTATAAAGGAAGGCAAAAGCTCTAGCTATTGATACGATAATCACATTTACTTTTAAAAATTAATTTAAAATTTGTAGAATTGACATTAATTAAAAAAAAATGTAGAATTGACATTATTCAAGATTTGTAAAATTGATATGTGGAATGGGTATAAATAAAAGGCAAATGTTCTTAAGGAAAATGTAGTATATAAAAGTCTCATTAGCCATTATTTATATATCCAAAGAGTCCCCTAATATAGATCTACTTTTACTTGGTTTGAAATCTTTGTCCTTCTGAGGGGTGGCCATATTTCTAGTTTTTCCAACAGTAGATTTACTCATTCTCATTGTAGATGTACACAACACATAGAATATTACATCACAAAATTTGAAATTGCCCGCTTTTACTCTTAGCGTGCCTTCGGAGCTCCTTAGTCTTCCTTTTGGGCTCACCTAAATGATCTCTCAACTTAACAATCTCTTAATTTGATTTTTTTTGATCTATTTTGGCAGTTATCTCTGCTTTGAAGTGGGCAACTTACTCTTCCGCTAACCTGCATCTCAAAGTCTATGTTGTGTTCCATTCTATGTGTGTTTGTATTGTAGAAGTGTTTTAGTGTGCGAAATATATTTATATATGGAAAGATGTGTTTTTATGTGTGAAAAAGATCGTTTTGTAGTCATTTTGTGTGTGTAAATATGTGTGAAAAAAATATTATGTATCAAAATTTATAAAATAATATGTTTGGTCATATTTGGGTCATGAATTTGAGTTGACCCAATATGACCAACCCAATATTAACCTAATATATAGTTGGGCGGGTTGGGTATAACCCATTTAAATAAAAATTCAATTCCAACCCGCCCAAAAACCACCCAACCCGCCAATTGCCTCCCTTAATTTTGCTCGACCTTCGTACTTTCTCAAAATTTTGTTTATTATTCTATTTGTTTTTGATACGTTCGTTCGCGATGCATGTTCCTCAAACTTGGGGCTTTGTTTCATTCATTCTGACACTTCCAAATTCAAGTTCTCTTCTCTGGTTAAAGGATTCAAATTTTGTTACTGTTCTCTTGATACGTTCGTTCCCGATGCATGTTCCTCAGATTTGCGGCTTTGTTTCATTCATTCTAACACTTCCAAATTCAAGTTCTCTTCTCTGGTTAAACTATTCAAATTTTGTTTATTATTCTATTTGTTCTCGATGCGTTCGTTCCCGATGCATGTTCCTCAGATTTGTGGCTTTGTTTCATTCATTCTAACACTCCCAAATTCAAGTTCTCTTCCTCGGGTTAAACTATTCAAATAACCACGGGCACATAAGCAAAGGCAATGCTGCACGGTCCGTCAGAAACTCTAGGAATAATGGACAATAGATATATAAAGTATGCCTTCAAAAATGGAAATATGTGTTTATTAATGAAACAATGTATTTACAGACAAGGTATAGATCAATGTCACTATGGCGAGATAACCGCAAAACTAGCATATTATGTGTAAAATCTATTCTGTGGTGCTACAACTACAAAATATTGCTCAATGTCATACAAAAGGTTGAGGCCTCAGTAAGAAAGAATAATCAAATAATGGCTGAATAGGCAAAACAGAAAGATCAGAATTTTCAAAAATAAGGAATTTGAATCTGGTCCATGGCTCCCTGCATGTGATTGTGTTGGAGCTGAAGTTGACACAGGAGAACTTCCCTTTCCAGATGTGGCTTCTGGCACAATCGAGGAAGGTGAAGGAGCTTCAGTAGAGTTTGGCTGGTTTATGGGGAATGTGCTTGATCCATTTTCACTTTGCACAGCATCATAGCCTGAGAACAACGGTTTCATTTTAAAGCTAGACTTGTAATACACTCAGAGAGGAGAGAAGGCGAAAAAAGGTAAACTCACAGTTCGATGCCTTCCACCCCAAAGCCATTTTCTCGCGGTTGAAAACTACCCGGTAACCGGTCATGAAATTTTCTGGACAATAATCAACGAATTGTTTTATCAGATATTACTTCTTGTTGCCAATATATAACTCAAACCAAATAACATGGATGTCCAACTGGAACTGAGAACTAAGAGAGGAGCTTGCAAAAGCATTCCAAATAAATTTTGGAAAATTAATCATCAAAATCTTTCCTTATGGCAGTACCACTGTCTTTTGATGAGATTATATTACCAACGCAAAACCTAAACGAATCCTGAAATAGAATCCCAGTATATAACAAACCCGAAACACTAAAATAGAACTAATACTAATAGTAAGCAAGAAATCAACAATGACATTAGTAGTGTTGATGAAACAAAAGGAAGACAATAAATAAACAGAGTCACTTATCCTTTCTGTTTACAATGGGAAGGTGACACGTGATAGTTGGTTTTGTCACATTATATTTTACTGAGAGTAGCAGTAATAGTTTGCTGTACTTACGTCCAATGATGTTAACATCCCCACTTTTAACAACCGCCAGACAATATATATAACCACTTCCCTGCATATCAAGAAAAAAGTGTTACTAAATCCAAGAAAGAGTTTCCATGTATCAAACTTTGGAAAAGGTAATCACCGTAAGAGGAAGTTTTTCTAATGGATTGGTGATTAAAAATGGGTCCCCTCCTTTCATCGTCAAATTCAGAAGGGGAATCTTAAAATCTGCTTGGCTTGGGCTGCATGCAGAGAAAGAGTCAGTCCTACAAGGTTCCTAAATGACCAGAAGTGTTAAAATGACTTTTTGAGACTGAAATGACCTTGGGTTATAGCAATATTCAAAAGGAACTTGGGAATCAGATTGATAACGTGGCTGTTGCACTCGAGAATTGAACTGCAAAAAAAATAAAAGCAAGATGCTTATAATCCTTAAAGTCAAACCACACCATCTTTATGTGATAACGTGAAATTAACCAACTCACATTCTCAGTTATAATAGTGTAAGCTGGGTCGTTAAGATATGAAAACGAGGTGCCAGAATCAAAAACTGCATTGAAATCAACATCTGTGATATTCTCTCCCACGGCTATTTGTGTAATGCTGACGTTATAAGTTGTGCTGATGGAAAATTCAGAGGGGAAAAAGCAAAAGAAGAGGAAAAAAACATGAAACTGAGCATAAGTTACAAGTCCTTATATCTGTGCAGCATAATCAGTGAAATTTGGTATTAGAATATCAAAATTGAGTAGGGACTTCTTACTGTAGTTGATGAAGATTGAATGGTGTTTCTCCTTGGTCTGAACTTCCTTTATCTCCAAAAACAATTCTTCCAATTCCATCATTCCCAAAACACATAGAAAAGGAATTTGCAGCAAGTCCTTTGCTTGATAACGTGCTAGGAACCGATACATTGTCCATACCTAGACCAAACAGACCATTAGGAGCAGCGCCCTCCAAAAATCCACCCGTTTGAATTATTCCACAGCTGAAATAGAAGAAGCATCATGAATTAGAATCAAGTGCAAGTTGAAAGGACATGGTACAAAAGATTGCCCAAAAATCACCTGTGAGAAAAACTATAAGAGAACTGATTAAGGACCTAGACAAAATGTTATGACGAGTAGCCGCTGACAAGTAAACAAAAGTCGACATGAGCTCATTGGTCATAAAAATGTGACCTAGGATTCTAGGAACCTAAGAATGTCTTGTATTGGCCACAGGCATAGTTCCAAGAACAAGGACACCCTACATCATCAGCCATTGAGAGCATCAGAAAGAAAAAAACAAAAGAGAACTATTTCAAATCAATTCACCATTTGGACTAGAAAGACTAAATATCTGCTGCATCAATATGAAATCCATCTTTAACCCGAAGGTCATTAAAATTGTCCAAGAATTGGTCTCTTCAAATAGTTGGCATTAAGGAGTTTTGTTAATCAACAATAAGCTCCTCAAACAAAAATGGCTAATAATACCAATTAATAATGATACTCACCCTAATGTAATAGGTGCATCAACAACTTTCTGGTGACTATCATCTGTAGCCAAGTGCAAAACATCCTCTACTAATAACCCTGTAGATGACGTGCCATTCGAAAGGTAGTTAACTTGATAAGCACAAGCGTTACGTGAGGTTAAGCATGCCCTCCGTGCATCACACAGGGTACTCTTGCAGGGAACAGTCATGCTAGTTGAGGATGTATTGGGACTGTACATGTTAAAATCTATTCGCTGCTTGAACAGAAAGAGGAAACAAAAGTAAATAACAGAAAACGACCTCTTAAAGAGAGAATTAAACCACAAAGAAAACAAACCGAGTAAACAATCCAAATAATTTGATCAATTTATTAATCAGGCTTTTCAATTTGCAAACGGTAAAATCTGCTTGACAAAGTTAAAACCCAATAATGCATCCATTGCTAGAAATTTTATTGACAAGATAACAGGAATTTATGGTATTAAAAAAGCTTCCCTGAATTGCGCACATCAAGCTTTTCAATTTGCAAAAAGTAAAATCTGCTTGACAAAGTAAAAACCGAGTATTGCTTCCATTGCTAGAAATTTTGATTAACAAGATAACAGAAATTTATGGTATCAATCAAGCTTCCCTGAAAATTTTATTATTGTGCAGTGAAGGTAATTGCAGATATTGCTGCTAAAAGCCAAAAAAGTCTAACATCCACCACTATCTCAGATGCAATGTCAACCAATAAAAACTTTATCTTTAGTCCAAGATGAAGAATATACATGCTCTGAATTTATGAAATACTTGTATCATTTTGAGATAAAGAAGGTGATAGTAAAATTTTGAGATAAAAACCTGAATGAAGTACTAGTGACATACTTGTCCTGATCTTGTCATCAAGCCTCGGACACAGCTGCGACAATCACAAGGCAGCCAAAACAAGTCACTCCCAGTGTCCAGCGCCACCAAAAACCACAAGTCCGGGCTACCAACTGAGACATTTGCATAATACAAGCTGCAAATTCATAACAAAAAAAGAAACTGAAAAAAATATTGGTGAATTGTTCATATGGACATTTATCTTATCACCTCATGACATCATGACTAATATTAATATAATTGGGCAACAAAAGAAAAAAGATTCTTGTGATATCTAATTTATCAATATTTTTTCAGCATCCAGGATTCAGAAGCCCAATTTAAAAAAAAAAAAAAAAAGTCCCCTTAATTTATCAAGGTTCGATTTTAAAAAGTTTTGAGACCATTCTGCCCTAAAAGCTAAAAAATTTTTTATCAAGAAAGAAAAACCAAAGGAACAAAAACTACAAAAAAAAAAAAAAAGGAACAAAAACTACAGTACTGACATTTGTTTTAACCAGAGCAAGACTTATAACAAAATTTAGATTATAATAAAAATTCTAATGACAATATTCACCTCCCCTGAAGTTTGCCCAAAATTTAGGATACCAAACTATAAAAAATAAAAAATAAAAAGATTTGTTTATCCAAAAATTAGGGGACTATAAGGACTATGAGAAAAGGGGGGGAAAAACGTACAATCCTAGAGAATCAAAGCGGAGGGTGTCATTGCCAGCGATGAAGGTGACAGGGGTTGTATTGGTGGCGTCAGCGAGGAGGCGACCCCGAATGAAGCGATCACGGTTGGCCATGGCGGCGTAGTAGTCGGAACTGTATCTTTCCGGCAAGCCATCAAAGTCCAAAATACTCCTAACCGGGTCGGAATATCTGTGGTGGATATCAAACCCAAAGGTCCCAGCTGAAGCTTCAGAGCTTTGTAGACTACCCCAAATCAATATAATTAAACCCACCATCAAAATCGAAACTTTACCCCCCATAACCATAATTCTATAACTGCTACTACTCCTTCTAGAAAATAAAAAGCAACCCGTTTGATTTCGGAGAGAAGAGGAATTAATAATAGTAATAATAATTAAAAAGAAAACAAAATGGAATCATCCTCCTCCTCCTAGATTGTTGTTGATGAAGAAGAAGAAAAATAGAGGAAGTATTGATGAGTTATTTTATCAACGGATAATATATATAGGATGTGAGTTGTCTTGTCTAGTATTTAAAAAACGAAACAAAAGAGGATACGTGTTTGTTTGCGAAGAAGACAGTCCCTGTAGTCCACTTCCATTCCAGCGGCGTGGAGGTGCTGACTGGCGGGATGCTGAGACAAGCGGGGAAGTTGGAAAATGAAATGGACAGTTACATGACCGGCCCCACTGCTACTATTTTTACGTTTTTTTTTTTAAATTGTGTCTTACTTAAAACTATATTGTAATAAGTGATATAGTTTTATATTAGATAAAACTAAATAAAAAAAAATAAAGTCCTATTTGTGAGTTAAACTTAGGTACGAGACATAGAAATATAACCATCTTAATTACATAATAGAATTTAGTTAATATTGGTGCATAATGTGAAGGCAATGGTTTACTTGAGGAAGAATTATTACAGTAATAACTGCTTAATTTAGGATTACTTTTAAGAGTCAAAATTAATTGCCATTAAAGAAAGCAAAGCTAAGCTGAGAAATGGAAGCCTTTGCTATGATTATGGAGAAGACGTGTCAAAGTATACAAATTTTTTTCGTTTTATTGGGTCAATGAACCTCACATGTAAACCCAATGATAGATTAGAAAACCAAGCTTACTTGGCCCTTCATTTGTCGTCCCATGGATTCAGTTCACCTAAGAACAGCTATCCATAGCCATCATGAATAAACTGTTTAAATGGTCATTAAACTTATATTAGCGTAGGGGCTTACAAAATCTATTTGGGACTAGTTGACGATCAAAATTAAAAGTGCAATAAATGGATGATTGAGATCCAACTAGCATAGCCAAAAAACGACGTCGTTTTGGAGTAAAAATTGGTTATTTTTTTCACTGACGAATTAAATTTTTCTACTGATGAGTTATATTGTTTTTATCTTGTCTGAACTAGTTCAGGGACAAATTGTGAGGACGTACCCGTAATTTATCATTTGATTATTTTTGTTTTTACCCATTTAAATTGATATATTTTTAATCATTTTATTGAATTTCTAGATTAACTCCCATTTACACACCCAAGTACATGATATTGGGTCATTTTCTTGATTTGATCACAAATACTAAACGGAATGACCAAAAGTACAAGGTTTTAGAAGTTCAACAGTTTAACTGAACTTTAATTAGATACGTCGCATGCGAGGAAGGAAAACCAACTCGAACAACCTAAGTTTACTTGTCACAAATCGTCATTTTATATGTATTTTGTGTATAGCAACCTAGATCGTATTAACTTGGGTAAATTTAGGAGTATCAACTATTGATGGGTGGTATAATTTGAAGCCTCAAAATTATGGCAGCTGTCCTAACTTTCTAACAAATGATTAATAATCAATAAATTGAATCAATTGAAGCACGCTTCTTCCAGAGAGTTAGCTGGAGTTTGGTATAGAAAGAGACATAGTTTGACATTGGTTTGTGTTTACCATTAGCATTGCCATTAGTCTTCTATGGACTGAATCAAACCAAATTATAAAATCCTAATAGTTGTCTCAAATCCAAATATTACAAGACAATATTTAATGATACGATGTCTTTTGTAAAAAGACAATTATACATTAAAAAAATTCAACAGAAGATTATAAAAAACTCTCTATTTTCAACTATTTTACACACTAAAAATATAGTTGATTAATATGTTTTCCACTGTCTCATTTCCTTCCAACTTGCTCCACAAAATTCCAAGATTGATGAAATACAATTAAAGCTTCAATTCTGCCAACATGGATCATGCTACAGATGTTCTAACAATCAGGGACATTCTTATTTCACCAAAAAATCAACATGATTCACGACAACTTTTGAAAGGTCGAAAAAGTGTTGAAGGGATTAATTTGCTTGCAGTTTCTCTTTCGAAAAAAATACCTTTTTTCCGTGTCCTTAATTCAAAGTTAATGAAAGTGAATTGTACGAAGTCAACCTTAGAAACTTTTTGAGGAATTAAGCGTATTGTCCTTTTGAGTTATGACACATGGAATTTTTTGCTTCTCAGTTCTCACTAGCAATCAGTATCATTAATCGGCAGGTGTCTTCATTGTGGTACAACCGCAGCGCATATTCTTGGCCGGTTATCCACAATTCTTGACTTCTTGATTATGTCCCATGATATTTTTCCCCGGCGACAATCATGGGACAAAAGAAGAATTTCGTGTTAAAAGGTCAATAAGTTTATGGTATGAGTACTTTATTACGGATTTCCATTCTCACTAATTCTTTTTCTAGTATTGCATTATTGCGATAGAAAAAAATGATTTTGTTTTGATATACTGTAATCTTAGCTGATGGGAAAAGAATGACTTTCTTTGTAGATTGAGTTACAATTACGACACAGAATGACTTTTATACACTACTCTTTGACTTTTATACACCATAAATTATAACATCTTAAGTCTACACGACAAGAATAAGGATTTTGTTTAGATTTTCTTTTTTTTCCTGCATTTTTTTTTTTATTTTTTTGAGAAAACCATCATAATTCATTCATTGACCAAAGTCAGATTCAACAGCTTGCAGCACAGAGATAAGAAAATTCAAAAACCAAAAATGCTTTTGATGAACAGTACTACCAATCCTATATTTTATATATATATTTCCTACATTTTTTTTTGGGCTTTTGTTGTTTTGACGCGGGGGAGATAGAAGCACTTCAACTAAAATTAGAGCAAGCTAATCTTTGTTAAAGTGTAAAAGCCGAGGCTATTAAAGTTATTTCACTTTTGAGAATAAATAGAAAGTCGAATGGTTAGAACTTTATAATTCTAATCTAAAGGTGTTCGAATCGCACCAATACCAATTTCCCTTTCTCTATTGAATAGTATAGATTTTATTAAAAAAACCAAAAAACTTATTTCACTCTTAAATGACTACATGGTCCACTCGTTTTTGTTCTTTCTTAGTATACACTTTCTGTTTTCCTCTGTTGAATGACGGGCTCACGTTTCTTCCCAGTTTCTCAGTTTCTCAAAAACGCGAGGCGCAAAACTGCGACGCTAATACAAGTGAAGTCACAATCCATAGCATTTGGGGAGAGAGACAAGTGATAAGAGTTGAAGTCGTGCAAGTAACGAGTGCGACTCATCCCATTTTTTAGATTGAAACGGCACAAGCCATGTCTTCCTACTCTCTTTCAAAATCGATGGAAAATATGAGTATTAGATTTGGCCGCACCAACTACGACTTATAATGCTTCCATTTACGAAGGTGGCACCACCACATCAATCAGGATCCGAGACTTCACAATTTGAGTTGCTTTCCATTTCTTATACCATTTAATATGTGCGAAACGTGTTATTTTTTTTTCACTCGCGTAATATGTTAGTTAAAAGGCGTAAAAATGCTAAAATAATAGTGTAACTCTATTAAAGCGTGATGTATCATTTGTCATTTCAAAACGACATCTCTTTTTTATTTTAAATTTAGTATTTGGTCCTTCCATTTTGATCCTTTAAATCTGTACCGTCAACTTGTAAAAAATAAAACTATTCAAATCCTGTATCCTATCAACTCAGTCATGATTGAATAAGTTCTCTCTAAGCCTGGTCAACGTTAATACTTCTTCTCTTTCCCGGGACCAGCCCAAAGAAATGAAGACAATCATGGGTTTGCTGATCGATGGCCCAGCCTCTTGCCAATAGGCTTGTCTCTACCCAAGGCCCTGGAAGCATTTTTGTCTTGCGTTTGTGTTTAACGACTCAAATGGGAATTCTTTTCTTTTTTTTTTAAATAACTGACGGTCAAAATTTTGTCATAGCATCAAAACACTGTTCATTAGTTGCCATTTTAATGACATGAAAGTTCATTTTTAAACTGTATAATTCTGCTTGTATCTAGGTTATTTTGGAAGATAAAATAATTTTTACTATTGACTACAACTCTTACAATATTTTAAAACGGATAGGAATCTTGGTAATTGTCAACCCCATTGTTCAGTGCATCTTTGCGATTTTTGATGAACCATGTCGGTACAGTGGCCCAATTTGGATTTAAATTTTGAGTTTTCTTTGGCAGATGAATAGTCAAGATCGACTAATTTCGACTAGGATACAGAAGCCAAGGAATTGTTGAGGCGCTGATCCATTCTGGAGAGGTTGGCATCAGTTGTCAATAATTTAGTTGAAATGGATCAATTTCACTAAACAGATTAAACAGTGTAAGACAGACCTTTGTGACAAATTAATATACACAAGGGAAGTAAACAGTAAGCACCAAGGGAAGTAACCAGTAACCAGGAAGCCACCGAGCCGTTGGTGAGCACTTAATAGCTCCCCTGGCTGCAGGTTGGGGGTTCTAACCCCACCTGTAGCAGTTATTTTGTTAAAAAATTCAGAGATAACATCATAGTGTTTCTTTGATCTAATGATGATTTAGTCCTCATTAGCCTCCTCAGGTCCAATTAGACCATCCCTTAGAACAGGTTAGAAGTAAGATAGAATGTTGAATACTTGACAAAAAGAAAAAAAAAAGTAAGCACCAAGGACAAGGATTAAGTTCAAAGCATCTCACTAGAAACAAAAGTAGAACAAGGAATTCAATCGAACAAATATAAAGTGAATTTTCATTGTTTTTCAATCCACCAATACTGTACAACACCTAGCCTTTGTGAAAGAATAGCTTAAAGAAACACGAGGTAACAAGTAAAAAATAAAATAGTAGCCCTTTTGTGTATTTACATCAGGCGACAAAATTTCTCACCAGCTCTTTTCTTGTTAAGGCTGTTTCAAGTGCTACAACGTCTTTAGAGTGAAAATGAAGTAAGGGCCATATGCAGCTCCTTCCGGACAAGGGAAATGATGATCAAGCAGCAACTATGAAAATGATAGAGCGAACAAAGACAAAAGTTGGAAATATGGGAAGATCAGATGAAAAGTGCATAAGTGGTGAACAGCTGATGATGCAAAAGAAGTTTGAGAAATACTCCTTGTATTTTTTTCTGATCTTTGTCTGGAGTTATTGCCTACACCAACAGCAACAGCTAGCACTGCTTAATTTTCAGGTATGGATGCAGTTAATTCCTCAACATCATAACCTGCATGAGGACCACAAACTCGATATGAATAAACAAAAGCAACCATGCAGATGCAAAGGCAAATCTCAACACTGGAAAGGCTCTCACAGTCAAATTTCTTCCATCCCAGGCTCCCAGCATAAGTTTTTCTCAGTTAAAGACAACACGGTAGCCAGTCATAAAGTTTTCTGCCCAAAAATATCAATAAATGCAGCATATCTAGTTACGCATTGTGCCCTGAAAAATTGCTCATCAAAAACATTGTAATGTTACATGCTTTTAATTAAATGTGATCCAGAAAACATTGAAGGTGCTTTTTACATTTACGTGTACAAATATATATATATATATATATATATATATATATATATCTCTAATTTGAGAAGGAATATGTGGTAAAAGGTATGTTAATCTTAGTTGTCCAATATGGGTTTGTCCTCATCCCCCAGCCATTTTGGGGGAGAAAACATTTATAAATTTGCAATATCAACTCACCAAGTTTTCTCTCAACAATGAGTTCATGATTTAGAAAAGGGCATTGTCTGAATCATCAATTCATCATATTCCAATGAGAAAACAAATGAACAAAATGGAAGAGGTGTCCATGGTCATGTTACATCATGCTGGCACTCAACTTTTTGACGAGAGTCTTCTAAGACGGTTAAGTATAAGCTAAACCTAGTCAGACTGGTCCTTTCATGCCATCATTTGATGTTAAAAACTCAGAAAGAGTGCTGGAATGAACAGTTGGATATTTCATCGATGTACTTGCAAAGGGAATAAAAATTTTCATTTCTTCCAAAACACATAAATTAACACTCATGTCCAATTATATTAAAGTCTTGACTCTTGACAACAGCAAGGCAATACATAAGTTCATGCTGCAAAACATAAACAAAACAAAAGTTAATATAACTGGATAATTAAGAAAAACTGGATATTTAATTGGGATAAACAATAGTTTTACGATCCTATTTGAGTGGGGATGAAATTATTGGATTATAGACAACATATTGACCTCCCCCTTTCAAAGTTAGGCTCATACTAGATATCAAACTAGTGTTAGCGTCAGGACTGTGCATCAAAGTGCAGAACAAACAAACAAAAAAAATATCATTATGCTGCTAGACAGTGAAAAGAAAAATGAAAATGGTCAAAAATTAAAAATAAATAAAAATAAAAATCCAGCTACATTTTTAGCATGACCTAATATCATAACAATAATCAAAGGGCAAATGGGGATCCTTGCATCAGATAGATGGTGCTCATCTTGCGCTTTTTAAATGGAAACAAAAAGGATACAAGAGCAGTACTCTTGAACATAAAAAATATAGAGATAATGGTTTTACCAATTGACATCTTACATTTTCCAAAATCCTTGAATATGCAGGGTCAGCAAAGATATGTTTTTTTTTTGTTGTTGTGGGGGGGGGAGCGTTCCAGAATAAAAAATAGCTGTAAATTGCGAATCAATGAGAGCAGTTCCTACACAAATTTTCACTGTGCTGATATTGTGAGATTGGATGCAAAGCAGTTTCAGCCAAAGAACAAGATTTCTAAGCAATTAAAATCATAAAGAAAAATGGAGAAAATATCTGAAATGGATGAAGATCACTGCTTACTAGAAGGGATCTACATTGAATGGGTCTTTTCCTGGCCAAGGCTTCCCTTATCTCCAAAATTAATCCTTCCAGTGCCATTGGATACAAAACGCATTGAAAAAGAGTCAGCTGTGTAACCTTTCTGTGATAAAATGCTAGGAACTGATATCTTCTCAAAACCAAGCCCAACTAGACCATTCAGAGCTGCCACATCTAGAGAAGATCCAGTTAGAACCTGTCCATAACTGCAGCAGATTTATATAAATTCTCAATTTATATATTCGGGGAAAAAAGGGCAACACGACGGAAATAAACAGTCTGATCCGTGAATATGTTGTGATTATAAACAAAGTACTTGAAAAAGGAAATGTCAAATCACATTAGCAATTAACTCCCAAAAAAATCTGGAAACTTACCCAAAAGTTATGTATGCCCGAACATATCTTTCATGGTCATCATCTTTTTTCTACTGCAGAATGTCCCCCAGTAGAATTCCAGAACTTGAAGTTTCAGACGGGACATAGGATATAAATAAGGGCATGACTAGACGGATTAAAGATATGCAATATGATGTTAGCACAAATGGTTGTTGCAAGTAACTTTCTTGCTTGTCAACAACCCATTTGAATTGTATATATTAACCTCAAAATCCTGCAGCAGGGAACTAGGCTAGTTGAAGAGAATCAGAAGTTTGTTCTGAGACAGCAATAGCAATGCAATATGCTAACTGAGACAGATGGGGAATGCATGCTGATTTGAAAAATCAAGAATGTATTTTTAAAATAATATTGAGGATCCAGTATGGGTTGGGGGTGTAGATTTAAGGGTAAAGCAATTCCTAATCACTGCCATTTATCCATAGGAAAAAGTTCCCCTCACATCCATATCAGATATGCTGCACTCCATTTATTGACAAAGTCATTGTTCCTTTACATTGGGAATGTATTTTTCACCTCTCCATACTAATCAACTATTGTGGAAGATAACAAACGCCCACTGATACATGGGTAGAATAAATTCCTTCTTTTTACAGTAACACAAGATAAAAAACAGATATGAAGACTAGATTCCATAAAACCCCTATTCTTAGTTCAGAAAGAAAGCTAGTTAAGACTAACTTGCTATTATGTAAAGCATGGAACCTAACACAAAGATGTCTAACAGATGGGGCTTTGTAGCTATTAATTGACATAGACAGCCAATTACAAGTCCCTTTGAACTACTGACCATAATCTTCAAAGAATTGTAGTAAGTTCATTTTTTGTAAGTTCATTTCTCTTTTCCACCAAGGTTTTCACTGAGATGGTGCGCGTTTCTTGTGTACAGCGCTAGAGATGATTTCACTCACGCATTAGATCAAATATTTCTGGAACTAGACAATGCGGTCTTGACACTGTAGAGTAGTATAACATGCCTATGCACATAGAAAAAATTTCGGCAGAATATACAAGCTAATGGCAGTATCAACACCTACACGACAATGACTCCTTGGGTGAATTTCAGTTACGCTTATAACTAGAGATCGACAGGTTTGTGCACATTCCAGTTGAATCAAAAGCACGAGCTGAGCTCAATGTACTTCTTCCATTCTTTTCTTCACTAATTTTTGCCAAATAAAAATTCCATTTCCAAGCTTATCATTGTCAGCAGAAATTTTATTTCCAGAATTAAGTGAAATACACTAGTAATCATTGCCAAAGGAACTAAATAACTAACAGAGGGAGAACAAAATTAACAAGGCAAAAAAAATAAAACTTACTGGGCTATGAAGTGGATCAGCAATAGAAGCACATCTTTCACAATCAAAGGCACCCAAACTAAATTACTCCGTGTACAACGCCACCATAAACTTCATACCAGGAATACCAGGAATACCAGGAATCCCCCAATGTCACTGTAGTATAATGCAAACTGCCCAAAACAACACAAAAATGAAAAAATAAATAAAAAATAACTACCAAAAAGAAAAACTAAAACATCAAGAATCCAAATAGAAAGCAAAAAAAAAAAAAAAAAAAAAACACAATTTTAATCAAATTAATCTTTATTACAATCCTAAAGAGCTGATACAAAAAATTGAGCTGCCATCAGAAAAAGTGAGCAGCCCATCAGATTCTGATAAACTCCTGCCCCTTGCTAGCCTGTCATGGTTAGCCAACTGTTGATAGGACTCTACACGACCCTTATTAGGCCAGTTTTGGACCATGAAATTCTTGCTAGTTTTCTAGGACCATTTCTTGATGGATTCAGGGAATCTGTGGTGCATTTCCAGAATGAAAATGTGGGCATTTGAGAGTTGAAAAGGCTGCGAAAAAGAAAGTAACGTGAGCAAGAAAATGAAGAAAGATGACATTTTTCTTGGTGGGTTTTGATGAGGATTTGCAAAGGATGGTGAAAAGTTAAACCTTGAAGAATAATGGCTTGGGAAATTATTTTTGTTTTACTGATGACAGAAAATAGTTAGATACAAAGACAGAAGAGAAGAGGTATACTGTACTAGATGGGGGAGGGAGAGGGAAGGTGGTAGTCTGGTCGGGGTTTGTGGGGTTAAGGAGATACTGGACGAGGGGCGACGCAAGTCCAGTCGCCGCAAGTTCATGGACAAGATGTAAGGTCAATATCTGACGATTGAAAGCAAGCCACGCTGTCTTAAGTTGGAGAGACAAAAAACGAAGTCGTTTTCACCCTTGAAAAAAAATTAAAAATTTATCCACAGCAACAAAAGTTGTGAATGAGACGTAATAATATTTTGAAATTTTTTTGTAATTGTGAAAAAAGATGCTAATTTAATTTTTTAAAATTTGTGTGAAATTAGTGACGGATAAAGGCATAATTTGCTTAGAACTGAAAACAAATGCTGCATTATTACATCCTTATTGTGTTAGGGTTAGTCGTTTTTCTTTAACCTTAAAAGTTGCAGGACAAGAAAGAGGCTATGCTAGAAAAAAAAAAAAAAAAAGAAAGGAAGAGCGATGCTAAAAATGGTGGATTCGCAGCCAACTGATATGAAATTAGATTTGGGGTTTTTTTTGGATTGGTAAGTTGCGAGATTTGGAATACCTTTGCTTAAAGAACTAAGTTGAATAACACATCTTGAGCGAAAATCATCAATTTTTTGTGTGTAAGTGGTAATAATTAAATGTAAATCTTCAATTTTTGTGTGTAAGTGGTAATTAATTGAATGTAAATCGTCAGCCCGCGGGTGTAATTGAGAAATAATAAAAAGTGATTGATGTATCGTCCGGTTGGTCGTCTGCTCTAATTAAGTGATAAGTAATTGAATGTAAATTTTTAGTTTTTTTGTTGTAAGTAGTAAGCAATTGAATGTAAATTGTCAACTCGTGGGTAGAACTGAGAAGTAATAAAAAGCGGACGATGTGTCGTTCAGCTGATTGTCCGCTCTAATTAAGTGGTAAGTAGTTGAATGTAAATCTTTAGTCTTTTGTTGTAAGCAGTAAGTAATTGAATGTAAATTGTTAGCTCGTGGGTGAAACTGAGAAGTAATAAAAAGCGGACAATGTGTCATCCAGCTGATCGTTCGCTCTAATTAAATGGTAAGTAATTGAATATAAATCTTCAATTTTTTGTTGTAAGTGGTAAGTAATTGAATGTAAATTTTCAGCTCGTGGATGAAATAATAAAAAGCGGACAATGTATTGTCTGACTGATCGTTTGCTATAATTAAGTGGTAAGTAATTGAATGTAAATTGTCAGCTCGTGAGTGTAACTAAGAAATAATAAAAAACAGACAATGTATTGCCCGACTGATCGTCCGCTATAATTAAGTGGTAAGTAATTGAATGTAAATCTTCAGTTTTTTGTTGTAAGTTTTAAGAAGTTAAATGTAAATCGTCAACTTGTAGATGTAATTGAGAAGTAATAAAAAGCGGACGATGTGTCGTCTGGATGATCGTCCGATCAAGCGTCCTCTAGTTGAGATGATATGTGTAAGTGAGAAGTAATTGAATGTAAATCGTCAACTTGTAAGTGTAATTGAAAAGTAATTGATTGTAATTCAAAATCCCATAAGTGTTCGCATTCACAATGAGTAATAAAATCTGATTTTTTGCCCTTTCAATTTCATAGAATAGAATAAGGTATTGGTTTTTTGTTTTCTCTAGTGGTTGAATTTGATTTTGTTTTTAGATTTTGAAAATTGAGCATTTTGGAACGTAAACACTAACACTATTTCCTGTCGTTTCATTTATTTTTCCTGCCGTTTCATTTATTTTTCTTTTCTTTTTATTTCTCTTTAAATGACGTCGTTTATTGGATCAATTTGCTGGCTCAATCTCAATAGGGCTGTTAAAAAAAAATCGAAAAATCAAAAAATTAAGAAAATCAATTCACCCCGAACCGAAAAAAGGGTAACCAAACCGATTTTAGGTTGCGGGGCGGTTTGCGAAGCGGGTTATATTTTAATTGGGTCGGTTCGCAGTTCACATTTTTGTGAACCGCCGGGTAACCGAATCGATTCGGAGTGGGGGTAGTTATGTAATTTCAAATGTTACTTATGTAATTTCACATGTTACTTATATAATTTCACATGTTAGTTTGAGTGTTCATTTGGCTATTTGTTGAATATTTATGTTTTTACGTTGATTGAAATGAGAAGATAAAGTTTGAAAGACTAAGGGGGTGTTTGGTTTAGGGGAATCAAGGAGGGGAATGTGTATCACAAGTAATGATACCCATTGTTAATGTTTGTTAAACAACTATCACTATCATTCAATGGGAATGATAGTGATTAATTGGGGTGTTAATGATTCCCTCCAAAATACTAGTCTATCAAACCCATTAACCCTTATTATTAAAGGCAAAAACACACCCATTAAAAAATATATATCTTTTGAGTTACCCACTCTCAATACTCTCTCTCTCTCTCTCTCTCTCTCTCTCTCTCTCTCTCTCTCTCTCTCTCTCTCTCTCTCTCTCTCTCTCTCTCTCGTCTTTTGATTTTGAATATTTTTTATTAGTACTTTATAAATATTTTTACAAAAATTCTTTTTAATAATTTTTTATAAAAATTATTTTTAATAATTTTTTTTTCATTCAATAATTTTATAAAAAATTGTATTGAAAATCAAAGATATATAATACTCTCTGTTAATATAATAAAAATGATTTTTTTTAAGATTATCATTTCCATAAAACTCAAATTAGAGCATGACTGTATTTAAAATTGAAGAAATATTTTTAAATTTTTTTCAAATATACAAAATAAGAAATCTAAAAAATATGTATATCATAAATAAAAATTTTAAAATTTTAAAATTTACTTGAAAGTCATTTCAGTATACCAAACAAATATTCTTATAATGATACCCCTTCAATATACCAAACAAATATTCTTATAATGATACCCATTCCATTATTAAACCAAACATGTTGGGGGGAATCATCAAAACCCATACTCATAGTAGGGTTAATGATACCCATAGTGATAGTGATTGAGGAATTTGAACCAAACGCCTCCTAAGTGATTATTTTCTTATTTATATAGTTTTTGATTATTTGTTGAATATTTATGTTTTTATGTTGATTGAAATGAAAAGATAAAGTTTGAAAGACTAAGTGATTGTTTTCTTGTTTATTTAATTTTTATTTTTTTGAATATTAAGGTTTTGGATGTAATTTAACTTTAAGATATTAATGTTTGTATTATTAGTGATTTAATAGTATTTTGTACTTTTTCTTGTTTATTTTTTAAAAAATATAGATAAATTATTATGGATCGGATTGGATACCCGACTTATCCGAACCGATTTTGCGGGTAATTGGAAGGCCAGGTACCCGCTACATGTGAACCGATTTGCGGTTCGAAATTTTACCGAATCGCAAAGACCGGTTCAATTCACATTTTTTGTCCGTGGACCGGGTACCTGATCCATGAACACCCTTAAATCTCAGTCATCCGCCTCCCAAGATTGCATCAGGCCCGTCAAATTATTGAAACTGGACGGCACTTAAATTGCGACGCCTCGTGTTTGGAGATAGGAGTATTCAACTTTTCACAGTTGAAGAAGTTGGTATTGGAGGGAAATTGGTTTCAAGTACAAGTCTTTAATGTGGTGAGATCCTCAAGCTAACAAACAAATCATTTTTCTTGGTTACCTTTTGACCTGGAATTTTTTTTTTTGGCTCTTTTTGTACTTTTGGGTTTGGACGGGGGAAATTAATAGCTGATTATTATTGATTCTATACGTCACACTTCGTGTCCGAGTGTAACACGTCGTGTATTATGCTCACCCAATATGCAAGGCTCTAAAAATAATCAAAGCAGTACTAAATCATAGATAATAATAATACCAAATACTTCAAATTATTACAAACATCCTTCAGTAATGAAGCTTAACATCCATAAAAGTCCCCAAAATTTTTTTCCTCTAAATATATAAATAACACTAGACATAAAATGAATTAAATGTCATTGGCCTACTAACTATATAATCTTCAAAAAAAAATAAATTCCTCTATTGATAAGCCAAATGCCTCACTTGTCTATATCGAACTAAGGCACCTGTAAAAACAAATATTATAATTGGGATGAGCAACCAACACACTCAGTAAGCAATTCTATCCCTTTCTCACTAGTTTGGGTAGTTAAATATATATACTTATATATTTATAATACATGCATTTATTCCGTCACATACTAACCATAAATCACACAAAATAATAATACATAATACATAACAAGTCGTGGCATATTAAACAAAATGTAGTAATTACATACATGCCTGTTCATACATACATAGGCTCAGATTTTTCCAACATAGGAATCAGTCGCACAGGATATCTAGTCTAACTTTTCCCCAGTTAGGAGAGTCATAAACATGTGTGCATGGCCTAACTACTCACCGTCAGGTAGGTATATCGAGAACTAGTTCTCTTTGGTGTATAAAGAATAATCAAAGTCAAATTATAACATGTCATGCATTCACAAATCACAGATATACATGCATATAGATATAAATAATCAAAGTGCCACACTATATGAAGGAATTTTTACACATATTACGTGTCCATTCTGATTTTCTTATTACAAAAATACCGCGAAAGAAACATATATATACACAATGGGTTTTTTTTGAAAAACATGATAAAGGTTATGAATCACTTACCTCATGATCTAAGTCCAATTGTACTAACTTAAATAATCTTGATCTCAAAAATTGTCACCATCTAAAACACAATGAAAGCAAATACAATTTCCACCTCAAAATCGGTATCCACAAAAATACCTATACTTTTAAGCCTATTATACGAAAATTCTAAAACTCCTAAATAATTATATAACCTAGTTATTTTTATTTAACTATCTAATAAGAATACTAAAATAATATTTATTAACTTAAAAAAATAATTAAATAATTAACCAAAGAAAACTACCAAAGATAAATAATAATTTTATTTGGGCCGTGGCTCCCTGAAATCCTTGTTGGGATGGTTGCCTAGCAATTCCTATTGTTCAATTGGTTGCTCGCTTCCTGTTTGCGTAAACCACCAATTTTTTTTCCTTTGTGGGCCCAGTTGGTCCACCAATCTCCAGAACCACATGGGGGAGGTCATTGACTTCCCCTTTGAATTCTTTAAGCTGGCCACGGCTTAGCCCCCTTTTTTTTTTTTTAGTGTTCCTTCACTAGAATTTAAAGGCCAGCTAATTCGTTTCCACTGACATACTCTTCCATCGAAATACCGAACTATTTCCAACCGACAAGGCCATGGCAATTGCCTTTTTCTTTTATTCTTATTTTTTCAGTTGTTTCGTTCTTCAATAGAAACACCGAAAGGGTATAATATATATATATATATATATATATATATATATATATTTCTAACAAACCCCAAAATCGAAATACACAACTTTATCACCCTTCAATATCCTCCAATTAAAATTCTAAATAGTATAAAAAGATTATTCCATCTAAAATTGTAAGAAAACTTCAATTCCAAACACTTTACAAATTAAATATTCTAACTAAATCAATTATTAAAACTTGAAAACAATAACTAGACTCACCTTGATCATTGTAGGGATCATTAGAATAGTTTAGGGCATTAGGATCTGCAAAATCTTCTTCACCTCTTTCTTGCCTTTGATCTCGGAGAAGAAAATAGACGTAAGTTTGAGAAGGGGAGAACGTCGTTTGATGAAGGGCTAATCTATTTATTATTATTATTGCATATAATTTTTATAAATATATATAACAATACCCAAAATATATTTCTCACATTTTGTGCTTAAGCCCGTGACATTGGGTAGGAGTATTTCACTGTACGTTCTAGAAGCCAATGTTTGGCAGCATTGTGAGTATTCTAATCACAAATCAAAGTTCCCAAGAACCAAATCACAAATCAAAGTTGTCAAATCTCTCACAATTTTTAGGATAGTCAAAAAGCTGCCATAGCATGCTAGTTTTTTCCTTTTCATCTCTAAGTAGGTTGCTAGATTTCGTTCACTGCAAGAAAACTGTAGTTTACAAAAGCTGAAAATCTAGTCTTAAATAAGCTTGACACTGAACAATGTTTGGGTAAATTGCTGAAGGAGGTAGATTAGATAATCAGGTGAATATTTGATGCTTATATGCAATTGAATCCTGAGCTGGCTATGTTCTTCCCATTTGTTGCCTTTTCTTTAAGCTGCTGGAAACCGATCCGAGTTAAATTTCCTCAAGACAACATTCTTAGCTTTACACAAATCAGACCAGTTTATTTCTGCTTCACAACCTAGAATACAAGTCCCAAAGTTACATACCATTTAACATTCAAGATATTTGATAAACATGAATAAACGGCATGTACTTTACATGCTACCCAATCAACTTATTGCACGGTATGAACCACGGGGAGAATCTGAGCAGCAAAGTGCCCCTTTTACATATACTTCGAATATAGAAGCACATATACGTTGTCTCCTTATCCGAGCCCTTGAATGAAAAACATATAGACTATCACTTGTATTTACATAGAAAACTCGCAATTTCAACAATCCATACACAAACTCTAAACCAATACTACAAAAAGAAGCCTCAAAACGGCTATTGAAACGGGTCTCATTTCCTTGTCTGATATCCTCTCTCGACATTTCAGGTTCTCATGCTGGAGAGGCAGATGTGAAACCAAATTGATCTGGCAGCTTGGTTCGGGTTAATGGAGAATAATGCTCCATCTGATGAACGAACTGTACATCATGAACCAAAGGGTTACTGGTTCTGCCTGGAGGAGATCCAGAGTAAAATGACAGTGAACATCCACTGCTGTACAGAGATTCGCCCTCATCCCTTGTCTGAAATTATAACATTGATGATATCAAGAAGCTCAAGCAAATATATGAAGGCATAAATATTAATTACATTATGAAGGAGTAAAGACATTAAACCATACCTTTTCAGTAATAATCACGTTGAGAATTCCATTTCTTCCATCGGTATTTAGTTGACTGATTTTGCATAACATAAGGTAAAAACCAAGAAAAATGATAAATGCAATGCAAACTCAGATGCAACAAGAAAAATAATCAAGAATGGGAAGCAGACTAACTTGTGATTGTTGCATCCTAAGGTCTTGAGAAATTCAGGCACAGGAGATCCAAGCCGACGAGGCTTTGGACAAAGGGGAGGATTATTGCATCCGAACTTAAGCTTGGCCTCTGCACCTGTATCAACAAGATTGCTTTTAACTCCTAAGCGATGCATCTGCCTTTCTCACAAAATGAAAAGAAAGATTTCAAATCAATGTCCCAAGTGATAAACCTTGTGACTGTTGAAAAGTATGGATATTTATTTGTAACTCATTCAAGCAGAAGAAAGAATAGGATGTAAATTTAAGTTAAAGATCAGCCACATTCTTGTCAAAGTGAGAGAAATGCTAGTGGGATCAATGATTCAGCGCAGTCACACTGGACTGCAGGTGTTATTTCAGGAAACCGTGAAAAGGCTTTGCTTGGCCAAGAATAGATGTAGGGTTAGTTTTTTGCGTTCCTGTTTTTTCTCCATTTGTTATCTTGCCTAAAATTCATTTAGTCCAAGTAATTTGGTTCCTAATTCCATGATTGAAGTATTCTTCTGCCAATCCGAGGATCAGATGTCATTCTCTAAGCTTGACTTGCGTGAGACAAGCATCAAAGTTCATGTTTTACAGGTGATGTTTTTGTGGAAAACAAGGTTTGCGGGTAGTCTGTTGCCCTGGAGAAACAATATTTAATTTTTAATGTATTGAGACAAATTATCAGTTTTGACAATACCAAAATAATACGTAATTAATCTATTTTTGATTTGGGTCACAAATATTGCTAGCATTTTTTGGTTTTATTATCACAATACAAAGGGTCAGATAGCATCAGTAAAAACTCATCTACAGGGCTAATGCCATCTCTTTGTATACTTACTTCTTGATCCCCTTCTTTAGTTTATAGCTAATTTCTAAATAACTATTGTATATACTTTATTGGTCTTGGAGACATAATTAACGACTAACATTTTTTAAAATTCACAGACTCGAAAAGCTTTTGCCCTTGTCTAGTTGATGCGCTTTCTTTAATACCTGCAGTCCACCAGCAGTAATAGTTCTATTTTCTTTTCAACTACGTTAGTGAAATGCAATAGTTCTATTTTGAGATAGGAACGGCATTTTTGAAACATTAATTCATGGCACAAGTCCCCTCCACAATTGCAATAGGAAAACTCACTTCATCTCTTCATGATATGTTTGAATATTAGCATTGCTGTTTGAAGCACAAGAGAGTTAATCAAGAACATCCTGCATTCCTCATTTGCCAAGATCGAAAAATGCCAAGTTTTATACCATTGTTTGGCATACATGATATGATAAAAAAAAAGAAGGTAAACCGCTATTTTCTCCTGGAGATTTGATGAAAGGAATGAGGACATGAAAAATTAAAAATGCAAAAACTGCAAGCGAACTACTTCAGTCATTAAACAAGATCGCCGGCAGCTTTAAATGAATAAGTCAGTCCGGCACAACTTGCAAGTGCAAATACCACTTCTATTTCATAGATTCAGAGTTACTAAAGCAACAGATAATTTTTCACAGATAATTGTTAAACAGTAAACACCAAAAAATGTTTCCATCTCTATACTTCAAAAAGATCTATAACTTAGTAACAAATGACAATCCAATTGCAGTTTTCACAGATTTAAGTCAAATCAAAAAGCTTGACCCTTCAAAATCTGCGTCCTGTAAGCATTCTGTGTTGTCCAGAGGTTAAAAAAAAAAAAAAAAAAGAAAGAAAGAACCTATACCACATGGAAAACTGGCCATAAAATGTAAAAAAATGAGGCATAAAAATGAATATATATACAGGTATACACCAAAAGAACCTATACCACATGGAAAACTGGCCATAAAATGTAAAAAAATGAGGCATAAAAATGAATATATATACAGGTATACACCAAAAGTTTCTAGCTTAATGCCAAAAAGGCAAACTAGGAAATAGGGTTACAAGTTGTAAGTATCCCATTCGAAAGTAGGTTTGGACAAAACTTCATAATCTATGGGACCATCAGCGACATTGTCAATAGTCTGTATGCCTTGCGATAAGGCTGGCTGTACACCTTTATTGTGAGAAGGCAAAAGTTTATACACTACAAACATTCCAAGAGTGAATATCGCCTGAAGCTTTGTGGAGTTCCCTTGAACTGAGAAGAAAAGCAGCATCAAGAGAAGAAACAAATCAACACAGAACCGCATTATAAACAAAACAGTATCCATCAACCTCCCATCATTACCAGCTGGAAAACCTCTCACCCTGTACACAAATAGGAAATTGTACTTGTCCACCACATACCTGTAACCGAAATATATAGCTCCCACCGGAACTACAAGAGGAGCAAAGGAAGAATATATGAGGGTCAGGGCGAAGATTGTGAGGTTAAATGCATAGTACTGTGCAAAATCAAAAGTTTGCTTGGGCACGGGTGATGTTCTACTGACTGGAGGGTATTCAGACATGTCTTGACCTGGTAAATCAACTCCATTCAATGCAGAATCTTGTACATATCCATTATTGCCTGTCATTACCCTAGGTGAACTTCCAGAAATCAGAGGTCTTTCCAAACTTTCAATGTCATTATTTTCCAGTACAACGTCCTCACTTTGCTCTGGAACTAGCTGAAGCATATCATTCTTCCTGAACTTCCGAAGCATCTTCCTAATTGAAGGTATTGGAGCCAGTAAATCAAAGGATATTCCCAAGAAAGTGCTTGTAATTAGGAATGCAAGTGATGAAAGGCAAGACCTTGATAGAAATGAGGCACTCATGTATTGCTCAATCCTTTTGCAATCTTCTCCATCCAAGTAACAACGTCCCATCTTCAAAATAGCATTCTCCAGTGATGTCTCAACTAGAGCTCTTAGGAGAATGAGGTTTACCAAAAAGAAGCAAACCATCTTCAAGAGTGCAGCTCTTTGTTCCCCAGACACTGTCAGATGCCGTTCAAATTTGGAAAGATAAGAAAGAACGGATGGAATTACTATGTACATGCTGACGAAAATAATAACATTGGGCAGGAACTGGAAGATTAACGATGCAAACCAGCTGGAACTCTGAAGCCAGGCCAGCCAAGTCTCAGCATGATCCACTGCTTCTGCATCAATAATCCGTGCAGCACTGCTAATGCCACTAACCATAGCTAGTGGAGAACTGCAGAACAGCAGTAGCAATAACAGGCATGTATTCACAAACACTCTACGCAATCTTAAAGACAATTTTGATGAACCCAGATTACTCCAATATATATCACTAGCCAGTGGGGCTCGCTCCACGTTCCACTGGTTCCTTTGAAGTTGCAACTCAGTAATGGAAAAGAATCTTCCAAACCGCCTCCTTTTTTCATTTTGAAGATCCTGAACTGCTTTATTAGCAGCATAGACGTCCTTGAACACTACAAACCCAACGCCAGCACCCCTCGCTCGCCCATCTTTATAAGCAGCCATTTCCATCTCCAAATCTGCCCTAATTTCTTGCAACTTTCTCAACCTCTCGTCCTCAGAAAATCCCAATGCATCCAGAGCCCGATACCACAAATCTATTGCTCTCCTCCATAACGAACATATATTCCCCCAGAATCTCTTCCCATCCCCTGCATCCTGCTTATCCTCTCCCTCATCCAAAAACCCTCTTGACTCCATCCTTGCCGCCAACTTCGATATGTCCTCCCTAATCTTCACTAAATCCGAAGCCAAATCGTCCAATGCACACAAATCCATTGGCACAATCACTTTATACACCTTCCCGGGATACTTATGCTGAAAGAATTCTACCAATGGAGTCTTATCAAATCCTAAATTTTTCGGCAGCCCATGAATCATTACAGTAAATATTGCGCTCGAATTTGCACCAGGATCACTAGGATTACCATTCCCATCTCTCAACCTAGTAATTTTCAATCTCTTCTCAATCTCATTTACACCGTAATGCACCAAAACAACAACAATTACAACAAAAATAAAGTGAAACCACAGCAAAGGCGAACCTTTTTCTATATGATTAATTGTTGTTTTCGAGAATTCGTCTCCTAAAGGGGCCTTTCCTGCATAAATATTGATCGGGAGAACGACGGAGATGGCGAGTACGGCGATGGAAAGGAGGAGAGCACAGCTGCCGCCTTCAATGAAGAGAAACTGAGCGGCATCAGCGCCGCAGTGGCGGGCGATCTCCCTGCCCGTGGAGTGCCAGGCGGCGAGGAGCTTAGAGGCGATGGCGGTGGGACCAGGCATGCGACGGTGGTCGCTTCGAAGCTTAATTAAGATGAAGATGAGAAGACACGTTAGCGCTCCAATGGCGGAGATGTTAATCAAGTATTGGATGTTACCGTACCAAGCCGTATCGTAATCGAAGTCGCCGGCGGAGGACGGGGGAAGTGATGGAACGGCGTAATTAGTCATCATGGAGCTGATCGATGGCGAATTTTCAGGCGGGGGCACCGGAATCGATGCCAATAATTTTGGGTTTCTTGTGTAATTCATGATTAAGCGTTATCTTGGGAGAATTTGGATGAATTGAGTTAATCAGATTGGAATTTTTGATGATCCATTTTGGATTAGGGTTTGGGTTTTAGCATTTGTTTTTAATTCTTTTTTTTTTTGGTCGTATCCGAATTTCAAATAGGAAGAAGAGAATGGGAGCGAAAGGGGACCAACTCAAAGTCCTTTTGGAGGTAAAAAAACAACTTAAAACAATGCTTCATATTAATTAATGTATATTTTAGGCCCTTTTTTTTTTCTTATGGTATATGATTGTGCAAATTTTGTCTTAATAAGTACACTTACGCTTACTAATCAAGTTTAATGTATCGATGCTATTCTTCGTAGAAGTTATTTGGTTTTACTTCGGTTTGTTCATTAACTATTATCCATTCTGAATATGTTTTTCAAATTATGCTCGTATCAAATAATTTGATTTGTCTTTTAATACTAAAAAAAATTCCTGTACATTTGAAAAAGTTGTGTTCAACAATGCAATGCCTTCTTTTTGTGTTACTTACATAAGAATAGTACTTGGAATGCTCAAATTCTAAATTCTAGAGTTTTATTCATATCTGATTCTAATTTTAACTAAAGCAGGCCATTAAATTAGAACTGAAGCTTCAAACATCTATCTTCAAAAAACTGTGAGATAAGGATGTTTTCAGCCTTGTAACTCAAATAAATAAGGTAACAAACAAAAGCATTGGGAATAATACGAGAATCTATAAAACAGAGACTTTAGTTCATAAAACAGAATCCATAAAATAGAGACTTTAGTCCAAAAGTTGTCACGTTATTTGTGACTTACTATATAAATAACGTAACAGTTTTGAATCAAAGGATTTATGATCTTATTTTATAAATTCGGTCTATTTAAGTATTTTCTAAATAATACCAGCACATGGCAATGGAATAAAAATGACTGTTAATGCTTTTGATCCTCGGTTAGCGGGAAAAATTTTGGGCGGCTTTAGCCCCATTAAGATTATTAAATGGGTAGGATACAATCTGAGTTGTTGCCCGTGCGGCCCAAACATATGATGCAATTACGTTGGCATAGGCTGCTTCCACTGGGTTGGACTTTTTGATCAACAACCTGTTTTGGAATTTGATATTGCTACAATCCAGTGTCCAAAGAAACAAAATAAAGAAGAAGATAGAGGAAATGTTTATGACGAGCTCATACCGATGAGCTAAAACAAGTAAACATAAACCATCATAAAAGGCAAAGGCATAAAGAAAAATGTAATGTTAAATCTAGATAGCGAAGGAGAATGACATACGTGGAATTTTTTTTTTATTTTTTTCTATATACAAAAAAAAGATGCGAAAATTTAATTGCTATTAGTTATTTTCAACCTTCCACATCTTGTTCTTAGTACTTGGTCTCAAAATTTTAGCTTATTATGTTTAGGAACTTCGTAGAATTCTCAAAAATGTAATTCTATGAGGAGGTTCATTTAAATTACATAAACGGCAAGTGTATAGTACTCCATGCGTGTTGACGTTTGATAACATATTCAAGATGTCAAATCAAGAATAATCCTCTGCGTTGAATTATTTTGTGGCACACAGATAAGACAATAATATTTGTTAAGTGGATTCGTTTGGATGAAATTTTCTAAAATGATCGAAGAGGACTGACTGAATTGCATTGCAATATTCCAAAGGGCTGCGTTGAAATTTGACTAATCTTAGCTCATTTGTCATGTTCAACTAATGTTAGAGTTAATTCTGTGTTCATAGTTTTGATGCCGTACATAATAAATCTAAATATTGACGCTATTATGAATTTAGATACTAATACAACAATGAATCTAGACTAACAGCAACAATTAATCCCTCTTTTCTTAACACTCAAGAAACACACCTGCCATGTACGTTAATTGGTGCTAAATTCTGGAGGTTGACATCAACGACTTCTTGGTAACTGGTAACACAGGCATAGACTACCAAGCCTCCACAGGCAAAGCACTTCATGAGTTAAAGCCGTTACATTTCTGCGGTCAAAAAGAGTGCTGCATGCAACGGTGCAACCTGCTTTCTTATTGTTCTTACAAGTTACAGCCTCACTTTGAAAAGAAAACAGGAGTTCAAAGACTTCATTTATTTTCTTCTTTTTTCGTTTCGTGTCCCGAATACAACGTAGTAATAATCTTATACATGTATGGTGAAGCAAAAATTAATGCATGATTGTACATGCTCGTAGATTAATAGTAACAGATCCAGCCATCCTGCTCCTCCAATTTAACCTAATCTTGTTCTGGTTTTTCTTTTTTCTCCTTCATTTTTTTTTTTTTTTTTTGGTTGGAATGGTCCCCTTTTGGGATAATGAATCAAGATTGAAAGCATATAAGGTCCATATTCGTTATAAGTCCCTGTCATTTCTTTTCTACCGTTTTAGAAGATTCTACCAAATGATGACTTAGATGATGTAATTTGCAGGATGGAATGAACTGGTACCTATATTAAATTACTAATCAATTTGGTTTGTACCACAAGAAGAAGAAGAAAAGATATACTTAGCGGACTAGTTGGACTATTAGGCCTAAGATCAACTAGTTTTCCATTTATGAGAGTTTCATTCATTGTGGAATTACTCGTGCAGTCGTTATATATATATGGGGAAGCACTTATCTATGTTCTGTAACTGCACAAATAGAATATATTTTTGGTAAAGGGGACCAACATGAATTTCGTACCAGAAAGTCGTTCTTTTAGTTACAATTGAACTCATTATGAAACTCGGACTACTTTGATAATATATCCTATATAATGTGATTTATTGATTGGTAGGTTTAACTCCACGATAGGTGAGATTGACGGAGTGATGAATGATGATACTTTTTTTAAGTCTCTCCAAAATGGTTTATAGTAAAAATATGGCCAGCGTATTGAGCTAATGAAATTCATGACATCTAAAAAATTTGCAATTTAGTAAGAGCGACATGTTGGAAAACAATCTATTTATATGGTTTGTGTTTGAAAATCTCTGTACTTATTGCATATATAATGTTAGAGAATGATGGATATTCACCCCATTGTGATGTATCAAAATCAGTTTGTTCGACAAAAAAAAAAAAAGATTAGAATTAACGTTAATAAACATCATGAACTTCTAGTTTGAGTTTGAGCTAACAATGATTCTAGATGAGGGCATCAATTAGTAAGCCAACGTTATATGACTTTAGTAATGTGAATACACCACCTTCCGAAAGAACAAACTAAAGGGGAGAAAGATTTTGTTTTTTAAAAAAATGTTCTTGTCTGGGTTCCTCTGCACTCTAAAAATTCTTGTTCCATTCTAATCTTTATTCAAAGCAAAATGTAGTCTCTACCGGGAAATCTCATATCTGAGGAAGACACAAGTAAAATTAGTAATGTTAGAAAAATCATTCTGGTTTGTTTTTTAGATTAGAATCCTTGACTTTTAACATAAAAGAACAAGAAGCAACATCAAGTTACAAAGACTGATACCTGCTAGATTTGCCAACAATCCATCGCACAAATATAAAGAATGTCGTCAAGGACAGTATGAACACCTTCTTTAAGAAAGGTCGCGTGATACGGGAATAAATTAGTGTCGCTTGCAGACAAAGGAAAAGTGCGAGAGGGAAAACCAATAGACGAAGCTGAAAGCTATTAGCTGAAATTGATTGGATCAATTTTGGATTAGCACTTGCATGATTGCGTCTATTGATATTCTAAAGTTTTTAACTTTCTAGTTCGAAAAATTCCAAATTCTCTGTGTCTTGCAAATGGTAAAGAAATACAATTGAGCGGCCAGTTTGGTAGATGCCCAACGGGGTAGAGAAAGAGATTCGATGCATAAGAAAATAAATGCTAGAGACCATTACTCGAATTCCTTCGTATAGCCACATGAGAAAGTTTGTGGTTGTGGTAAACCTGAATAAAAGCAATTAATCTGAATTATTTGGCAGTGGATACATCTATAAGACCGTTAAAATAACCCTAATAAGCATGTTTAGGGATGGACATAGATCAGTTAATCAATTTATACATCTACTATTTTAAGTGGAACCGATTGTATCGATTAGCTGAATTTATTAATCGTATAGAATCCTCATTAGTCAATTAATCACTTAGGTAGCTACGCATTTGAAGAGAGTTGGAAACCACGAGTAATTTGATAAAATAGATAAAAAAATATTACAACATGACTACTTGATAATTTTATGTTGATATCAATTGGTAGCACTAATTAGGAATAAATAATAGGCCGAATAGTTAAAATTCTATGACTCTACATCAGTGGTCGAGGGTTCAATTCCCATCTCTGTTAGAATTACAAATATTATCACAACTTAGCAAGACAGCATACACGTGTAACATAGTAGCGCGAGGCGTCCTTCTTGTTCAGCTTTAACTATCTTAATCGCCAAGACGCTCATTGTAATATAATAGAATTATAAAAAAAAAAGTAGTAGCACTAATTGTCAAATTAGTTACCCTGCGTTTCCAATTGACCAATTAATTTTTCTTTATAGACGTTTAATTGACCAATTCAAGATGGTCCCATGTAATAAATAATGAATTGTCAAAATGCCAAGAAACTTAGCAAAAGTATATTTGTGGGTACTAAGAAAGCGGGCCCCGAAATTTACTCAAGTCGATTAAAGCGTCAAAAAAAATAAAGTCCCACATAGGGACAAGTTGCTTGTTAGAGTTAGTACTTAAGCTCCTTCGGCCCCTCTAAAAGTTACCATGGCTTTTGGAGTGGGTTTGTGGGGTTCAGTTTAGGTCCTCTCCCATTCTGGCTTTCAGTTTGGGTTGAGTAGGTTAGGTTCCCTTTCCCCTTTCCCCGAATTGTCAAAAAAACATAAAGTCCCACATCGGGACAAGTTGCTTGTTAGGGTTAGTACTTAAGCTCCTTCGGCCCCTCTAAAAGTTACCATGGCTTTTGGAGTGGGTTTGTGGGATTCAGTTTAGGTCCTCTCCCATTCTGACTTTCAGTTTGGGTTGAGTAGGTTAGGTTCCCTTTCCCCTTTCCCCGAATTGTCAAAAAAAAAAAGCGTCAAAAAAGTTAAAGTCCACATAATAAAGTTAAAACTTCGGTAGGTACGATAACTTGTCAACATGAGAAAGCGGGCCACCCAACCCATCCTCGGCTGGAATCCGCGTCGTTCAATATAATTACTTTTTCGGTCCAAGTTGTTTATCCAGATTTTTATGGGCTGGGCTCAGCCTACATAAAAAGTCGGTGGTCTACTATAAAGCTCTTTATTAGCTGTGGTCAAGTCCAAAACCAGGTGGATCATCTATGGCAGCCGGAATGGTGGAGCCACAAGCCAGTTCTGCAACTTTCCATTTTTGGAAATTCTCATTGTACACTAAGAATTTTACTTTAGTAGCATCTCATCGTACCTGGTACAGTTGTTTGTAAGACAACAACTTGAAGATTTTTTTTTAAAGTTACTGTATCTTATTAAAGTTTATTTACAAGATAAAAATGTGATTAAAGAAACGAGTATGAAAAATTATTTTTGTGAAAATTAGATTTGAGGTTGCGATTAAAATTGAGCCATATAATTTGTTACGTTACTTGTAAGAGTTAGTCCTACAATTTTCATGAAATTATTACATGGAATGCTAGCTGTGATGTACTTGATAATGATGAAATTTGATTTTCTTTCTTTGTTCTTTTTTTTTTTGGTTCAAGGTGCACGATACCGATTTAGATCCAACCAAATAATACTGCGTAGTTTTGCAACCCATTATGAAATTCCATTTCATTTAATCATAGGTTCTTTATCTACAAATGTATTTTGTCATGATTGGTTTTGTTGCTTCCCCTAACTTTTTTTTTTCTTGTTTTGTTCTAAAAATGTAATTCGTTTAGTATAAAGTTAGAAATGTACATTTTGAATAAAGTTTATGCACAAAGTCTACAAATAGGTTACAATGCAAAAAATACAAGTAATAGACGCGCACGCGCATGTATGTGTCTAAGTCTTTCCAGTGTATTTAGGAGTGCCAAATTGTAACTTGTAGCAAAGATTGTCTTTCACAAATGTTTGTTTCCAAAAGATGAGGAAAACGTGCTCAAATCATGAGAATGTTATTAAATTTCACAGTTTAGGAGCCTAAGAAATGTAAACTCCCATAAAGAATGCCGTCATACTGAATCATGTTGTTTATGCAGACATATCTTAGACCAATCTCTTTATCCTTCTATTTCACATTGGATAAAAAGGAAACATTAGTTACAACTATTGGACTTCTATTATAATTTCAAATTTTCATTTCTTTACCATTAGTTGCAATTGGAGGATCTTCAACTACCTTTAATTACTATATCCTTCCATTACAGGCACTGGCAATTTGGCAAGTAGATTAATCAATGAAATGTCACAAACTACAAGGCCAGCACTTACTTTATATAGTATTAGCTTTTTAATTTATAGTTGAAAAAATCGACCATCATACAATCTCTTGTTGATGTCCACAATGATGAAAACTAATAATGAATTCAAACTTGAAATAATCACTCCACAGTCCACAACAATGAAGATAGAACTAATAATGATCTGTCTAGCTTCCAACTTAGTTGAATAAATATTTGAAACTCTTACTCCTTATCTGGCTTCTTAGCTAATGTAAATGATCAGTTGGCAGTAAAGGCCAAGTGTTGTTAAAAGGGGGAAAATTACTGCAAGAAAGTAGGCATCAATCATTCAATAATTTGCAAGATGAGGACACAATTGGTTAGTAAAACGCTTTACTTGTGGCCTATAGGTCTTGAATTCAAGTAATCCAGTGTAAGTAGAGCCTACTGTCAATTCTCTGTAGAGAAAAAATAGGTAGAGTCCTACTTTTAATTCTCTTTAAAGAAGAAGAAAATAAAAAACCTGCAAAGTGGGCATTTTTCCAAACTTGAGATTTGAGAAGCAATTGAATTTGATCAATTCCCAAAGTGTAATAATAATAATAATAATCATAATAATAATAATTTTCTAATAAGGAAAATTTTTGAAAACATGATTAACACAGGCAGAATAGTAAATATTTTTAAAAAATATTTCAAAGATTTAAACATATTTTTAATAGCTTTTTTACATTTCTAATTATATTTTTATGTCACTTATATTATATCTAAAAAATTATTAGAGTACTTTCATTCTAATAATATCTTAAAATATACAATTCTAGCATATCAATTTTTAAAATTATGGTACTAAAAGATAGTTGGATAGATTATGTAAAAACAATAATGAATACCATTAGACATATATAGAATTCAATTCTTGAGGGGCACTCTTCTAATAAATTAAGTGTAAAACAACTTTCCAGATAAAAGAAAAAAAAATAGAAAGTAAATGAACTTTCTTCCATCAAATTCATAAATTTTTCTGTACAGAGACTGAGTTTTCCTGTTTGGTTCATCATATGTGGAGCCCATGGCAACACCCCCACACAGCCATCAATGTTGTTGGTTTTTAATTTTCTTTTATTATGGGGTGTTGTCTGCTGAGCAGCACAATACTGTATTAGTGTACAACTCAGGAGAGAGAATTCTACACTCCATCCTGCAAAAACAATAACAAGACTGACTTGCTTTTTTGTTCAATCATCAGGAATAAAAACTTATACACAACACACATACACACACTGATAGAAAGAAATCTCCTTTATCTACTACTACAACAACTGCTACTACTACTCATCTCTTGCTTTCTTGTTAGTTCTTCATCATCAACTGCACCCACAAGAAAAACAAGAGAAAGAGAGAGGAAAATTAGTAAAACCCTTTATTCCTGAAGAAGAAAAGAAGCAAAATTTGTTTTTTAATCTATAAAAGTGTGCATATTTGTACAGAAAAGGTGATTTGATGGATCTATAGATCTAGCCCTTTTACAAACTTACTACATCTTTCAGATCTCTATCCTTTTCAGTTGGTATTGTTCTGTAGCTGACTAGAAAAAGACCACAAAATATTCGCCTAATCAAACTGTGAGTATTCGCTTTCTACTGTTTGAAAGTTCAAAATTTTAAAGAAAAATTGTGAATTATTTTGTAACTGCTTGTCTGGTATTGTTCATTGATTTTGTTTAATTTACTAGTGGTATAACTTTGATTTTTAGATGGTTTTAGTTTTATTATGGGCTGAGTTGTGTGACCAAAAACTTGTCTGGTTTGATTGCGGAATGTATTGGGTAGATTTGACCCCTACTTTTAGCTTCAATCGTTTGTTCTATTTCTATATTTTCTTCAAATCTAGAAGATGCTAGGACATGGGTCTTGCTTATTTTCCATTTTTGAGGATTAAAAGGGTGATTTTTTGGTTTGTATAAACTTCTGTCCGAATATGCTAATGTGTTTTCTCGAAATTTATCTCTAAAGCTATCATTTTTAGCCAATTGTATGGTCCTGAAATTGATGTTCTTTTGCTGTCAATTGATATATTTTTGGGGTTATTTTTCCATTTCTGGTTATAATTTTGTTTGCAATTTGCAGGTGAGGAGAATACTCGAAGTAGCTTGTTAGTTATAGTGCTCTTTGCATCCATTTCGGATGTTGAAGAATTAGTGGTAAGCAGGGCTGAAATGAGGGATGTTATCAAGGTTGATAGAATTTCTAAAGGCCTGTTGGCGGCCCTCTTCCGACCGATTTGCACGCTCAGGTTCAGACACTGCAGGCCGGCAGGATGGGCTTCTTTGGTACAAAGACACCGGACAACACTTGATTGGTGAATTCTCAATGGCGGTTGTCCAGGCCAATAATTTGCTTGAGGATCAAAGCCAGATTGAATCAGGTCCATTGAGCTTACTTGATTCTGGTCCCTATGGAACTTTTGTTGGAGTGTATGATGGTCATGGAGGGCCTGAGACATCACGTTACATCAACGATCACCTGTTTCAGCATCTAAAGAGTAAGTGAACTATCTAAGACACATAACTGAAATTGTTGATCATATAATGTTTATAATGCATTTGTCCTACTTTCAGCTCCATTTGATTTTGAATTATGAGGTATATATAAAGGATTTTGCTTATATGATTGTTTTTGTCATGACTTTTACTTTTACTCATATGATTGCTTTTGTCGCGACTTGTGCTTTCGAGATAGCATTTCAACATTGATTTTGGTTGATTCGCTCTGTTTAGGGTTTGCTTCTGAGCAGAGTTCTATGTCAGTGGATGTGATACGCAAAGCATTTCAAGCAACAGAAGAGGGATTCATGTCAGTAGTTTCAAAACAGTGGCCAATGAAACCACAGATCGCTGCTGTCGGATCTTGTTGCCTGGTTGGTGTTATCTGTGGTGGGACCCTCTATGTCGCTAACCTTGGTGATTCTAGAGCAGTATTGGGGAGGGTTGTTAAAGCAACTGGAGAAGTTCTTGCCATCCAGCTGTCTAGTGAACATAATGCAAGCATAGAATCTGTCAGACAGGAATTGCATTCAATGCATCCTGATGACTCACAAATAGTTGTTCTTAAGCATAATGTGTGGCGTGTAAAGGGTTTAATACAGGTAAAATTCAGGCATAAGTGGCATCGAATGTGTCTATTTGTTTACCACATTCTATTGTAGCATAAAATGCATACTGCATGCCTGCTTCTTTTGCTGATTGATGTTGTTTTTAGTGGAAACTACAGAACATCAACTTCTCATTGTCCATTTCTTGAAAAGATAAGTAAATATATAGTTGACTCATTAAAATACTTTTACTGCTTTGCTTTGTGCTTCCCAATAATAGTTTATTGTCAATTTTTAATTATATTGTTTATGAGCAAGAGCAGAATTACTGTTTGGATATTTTGATCAGCTTCCTGTATCTTTCAGGTTCCCTAAGCTCTGTGGTTCGATGGGATCTGCTGATTTACCTTTGTAAATATTAATTGAACTATGGACTTTTCCCCTTTCTATGCATTTACTTCAACAAGAAAACTATATAAATTCTCATCTATGGCACCTAACTTCCTAATTGTTATGTATGATAAGTTTTGCTGTTAGAAGAGGCAATCCTGTTATATATTACATTTTATGTAGCCGTGTATCTATTTATAACTGTTTATCTTAAAAGCTGTCACATCTGTTTCAGAAGAAACTTGTTTGAGTAGTTTCCAATTTAGCTTTGGGAGTTTGGACATCATTTTTGAGATTGTTTTCTACATGCAATCAGTTTGTCACTCTAAATACAGTATTGTTGGTTGGAGATATCCCGTGCTTTTAGTATCCAGCAATGATATTATACACATTGCATACATGGTGAATCTTCTGAAAATGGAAGTCACATTTGAGAAACATTTAAGAAATTATATGTGATTGATCCTATGCAACATAATTCATTAATCGAATCTACCAAAATGCTTGAATTTTCTCAGAAAGAAAGGTTTTTAAAGGAGGAAATAAAGAGTAAAAAACAGAATAGATAGAAGATGGTTTGCTTTTGAGAAGCCCTAGGCATTTCCTTTTATTATTTGTTTCTCTATCCATCACGTGCTTAACTGTCTACATGTGCCAGATGATATCCCATTTGTTTGTGAATTGTTAATTATTATTGTGGTACATTGTTTATGTGATGCCTGAGTTTTGTAGTGTTTCATTTATTGACATACTATTCTTATTCTGCTTGGATTCCTTATTTTTGTTTCAGAATATGGTTCCAAATTGAAAAAAAAAAAAAAAGGAATAGAAATTTGATTTAGATAAAAAGTACTAAGGAATAGAAATTTGATTTAGATAAAAAGTACTTCGATAATTCTCTGTTAGCTCTATTTGATTGAGATTAGGTTTTAGGAACTTGTACACCTAATTGTTGATGTTTCTATCATGTATTCTGTCCTTATGAAATGGAGATATTAAGATGTAGCTGTCAATTTGCATTATTTTCTGGCATTTTACATTATGATGTCTACAAGTTGTGTTTTTCCTAATGGTCAGCATTCACTTTTTGTAGGTGTCTAGATCCATCGGTGACGTGTATCTTAAAAAAGCTGAATTCAATAGGGAGCCGTTGTATGCTAAATTTCGCCTCCGCGAACCTTTTAAAAGACCTATATTAAGCTCAGAACCATCAATCTCTGTACACGAACTCCAGCCACATGATCAATTTCTCATATTTGCTTCTGATGGTTTATGGGAACACCTTAGCAATCAGGAGGCTGTGGATATAGTGCAAAATCATCCTCGCAGCGTAAGTCTTGGACTTACATTTCTGCCTAGTTTATTTGTTTTAATTTTTCTCTAAGAACTGGACTAATTCCTCAACCAGAATATAAATATCATCAAGTTGTCATTTCCTCGTTGCAGTAAGATTTTAACATTTGGAGGTTCTTTGCCCAAAATGCTATAAATGAGAAACAAGGATTAGCTTGTTCAACTATTTACTTATATTTGCCTTATGCTTGTGTAATTTAGTATGTTATGATGTTTTTTAGGGAAAAAAGGGGAGGCAAGGGAACTCGTAGCGTTGCTTTGTTGGGACAACAGGGTACTTGAAAATCCTGTTAGTTGAATAGGAGTGAATGGTTAATGGAAACTGCAGCTATGTCGTTGTTACACATGGTCTTCATGACCTTGATGCTTGATTATAAGATTTGCACCCTCATTATGTCCAATAGACCTTTTCTGTTTCATAAAATTGACCTTCAACCACCTGAGATTTCAAAACATTTTGTTTTAGTTTTTAATCAAAAAATTCTTAATTTCAGTTCATTTGAATGCTTTTTGTTTTTTGACTGTTTGGTTTCCATGATTACCTATATTTATGCAACAATCAAAGCAAATTTCATGTTACATCAGAGTTCCCAGCAGCCAAGGGTGTGCATTTGATATGTTGGTGAGGGCAGACACAGTAGAGTGTTCAATTCTTGGTCCCAGGATCGCTTAGTAGTAAGTTAAATCCAAGTTTGGTAGGGTTGGATACATTTAGAGAGCCCTGTCTTCCCAGCTTCTGGTTCTTACCTATAAGCTAAAGAAAGAAAAGGAAAAGAGTAATTTCACATTTATTGACCTCTAGTTTGCTTAGTTTCTAGATAAAATTTCATATTTTAGGAACTAGAAAATAATTTTGCAGAACATTTTAAGGGTTGTTGACTGTTTTAGTTGCAATCAGATCATTATCATCATCATCATCATTATTATTATTATTTTTTTGGGGGGGGGGGGGTGTCCGCTGGGGTGAAGAAGCTTCTGTGGACATGAATTGTCAAAATATTGAATTCATTCTTATTGGTTGAGATGCATAATCCATATGGGCTTTTTGAACCAGAGCCCTAAAGTAAGAGTTATACCAGGAGGCTGGTGAAAAGAATAAGATAATGACAGCGAAATGCTTTTCGTTCGTGCAGGGGATAGCTAGGAGGCTGGTCAAAGCTGCATTGCAAGAAGCAGCCAAGAAAAGAGAGATGAGGTACTCTGATCTGAAGGAGATTGATCGGGGGGTTCGAAGGCATTTCCATGACGACATTACGGTCATAGTTGTTTTTTTAGATTCAAATCTCATAAGTAGAGCCAGCACTTTGAGAGGCCCCACATTGTCCCTGAGAGGTGGTGGTATCAACCTACCAGCAAAACCTTTGGCTCCCACACAACTTGGGTAGCACATGAGTTCTACACCTGTTGTATACTCTGCTGTGTCCTGGAATTTCGTTTGACCATCTTTTGGTAGATTAAGAGAGACCAGAGAAGGTGTGGCACTAATTTAATTTTTTCCCCAGTGTAAAATGTAACGTTGACTTGGAACTGGTGTTCTGTTTAGTTTATGATCAGGTAAAAAGAGTGAAAGGATCAGGATGAAAATTAGAGCTTCAAAGTTCCTGTAGAGATTCTTTCTTGAGGACTATCATTTCAACTTGCATTCATTTCTTTCCCTTACCTTCCACCTTTTGAAGTGTATTATGTAAATGGTGTAAAACTGAATCCGTGGAAATCAAAAGATTGTTTATCTTCTTTCAGCTTGTGATTCATCATCTCAGATGTCAAATTCATGATTACTGCAGGCTTAGAGGGCACCATTGCGTTGTACATACAACATAATTCATATATTAGACCAGATGAATTCAGCTGTCAGGGCTGTAGGATGGACCTTGCGTCTAGATGTATTGTGTTTTTTGGAAGGGTAAATAGTGTAAGTTGATAAATTCAGGTTTATGATCAAGTTCAAAGATAGTGCTAAAGAATATGGCCAGGCTGGTTCCTAGGAGATATCCGTTGTGTGGCAACTGGCAAGCGTTCAGAAGCCGTCCATCTGTAGCTTTTCTTCTTTATTATTGTGTTCCTCTATCACTAAATGTTGGTCACGTATAAATACTTAGTCCTATGAAAGATCATACAAGTTCGAATGTTTAGATTATTGGTAATCCTTGGGTAGATAGAATAAAGCAACAAGGCTAAGGTTCCGCCAAACCCGAAAGGCCAGAAACCTTAACAGATGAATCTGAGATCAATTGTTGTTGGATGTTCAGAGCTGTAGCCCAGGCTGAAATATAATGATCCAATGATGCAATTGAGTTGCTATTCTGGATGCAAAAGACAATGAGAAATATATATGAAGCAAATTTTGAATTCTCAATATGACAACTTCGATTCTTACTACAAAATTTTCATTGCTATCCTGTCCAAAGGTATTGTGCTTTTTGCAGATTAAAATTTTCATGACATTCATCAAATGAGTGGGTTAGAGTTTCACATTCATGGAACTTGAATGTCAACTTGAGAGAGAACTAATAAACTGAAAATGGAGGAGAACTACTTCCGAAAGTTCTTTCTTATGTACATTAAAACCCCAATCCTAGCAACTGGATAAAAATGCAGATAATCGTCAAAAGAATTTAAAGGTTATAAAATCGACCTAGGCTCCAACAGACAAGGCAATTCAATCACCAAATAACCGTGTCCAAATATACATGCTACCTTGTTTTTTATTGCAAACACACAATGATTCTACTGGCGGCTTATCATGCTAATATCATTGGCTAAGCTGAATTCATCTGGCGTTGTAAACATATCCTCATCCATGCTTGCATTCATCACTCATCACCTCCGCTATGCCTCTTAGTTTTGCAGCAGCGTCAATACTTATGCTGTGCTCGAAACACCTCAAACTCGAACTATGGAAAGACTGACTGTCCATGTCTACATGAAATCTTTGAAGTCCAATGCCATCTATGCTTATGGAGCTCTGAGAATAACCATTATCTATTGATTGACTGTTCCCATAGCTCATTGATCCACTGCGAAATCCAGATAATTCCTGGGAATTTAATGATGAAAGTCGTTTAGGTATGAAGGTTTCCACCGAGTGAAGAGCTGTCTCTAGTTCTTGCCACACTTGAGTCATTGTAGGCCTCTCTTTTGGCATGTCCACCACACATCTTAGTCCAAGTTGTCCCATCTTCAACATCATCTGCATGTTACATTCTTCGAATAGAAGATTAACATCTATAATTTCATCAACTCTTCCTCGCTCCAGGCTAGCCCTTGCCTGTATTTTAGCACAAAAAGGTCATTTCTTTTCTCTACTTGATCATTCTGAATAATGCATAGTTTCAATGTAATAGATATCAAGATGGTCAGCTGTTTTTACTTACCCAGTCAACAATATGAACATTAGGATGTCGTCTAGATGAATCAACAGCAGGTCTAGCTGCAACAAGTTGTAGAAGAATGACGCCAAAGCTATAAACATCAGTGAATGGACTCAAATGGGAGCTTGCGCAATAGGCAGGGTCAAGGTAACCTGGTGTCCCTTTAACCAGACTGCTTACGTGTGATTCATCACCTACAGGACCTGATTTAACAAGGCCAAAATCTGAGACTTTAGCCTCAAAATCTTCGCTTACTAAGATGTTACTCGGTTTTATATCTCGATGAATTATACTTGGTTTGGCTCCTTCGTGCAGGTAAGCTATCCCTACAAAAATAAACAGATAATGTTGTGTTGTTTACAGGTTCACTCTTTTTTTATTCTTTTGCCAACGAACTGTATATTAGTACCCCATTAGAACTTACCCTTGGCTGCTCCAATTGCAATGTTTACTCTTTGTCTCCAAGTCAAGCTCCTTCCTCCCCTTCCTATATCAGCACTCATACATCAAGCATATTCATAGTACTACAATGTACGACAAAAAGTAAGTTCAAAACTTACCCATGATATAATCTATTAATGAACCGTTGCTGACATATTCGTAGACCATTATCTTTTCTCCTTTTGGCCCTAATGAAGCACAAGATTATTAAACATATGTTTGGGCTGCATTGTACTAATATTGGTACATCATATAATGAGTGTTCTTTTAGATGGCTATCTCATGTTTTGTTACATTGCTTTCCTAGTCTTAGTCTGCAACTGCAATTAACAGGTAGATATTTAATAGGGATTTAATATACCAGCTTGTTCGCAGAACCCCACCAGACCAACAAGGTTTTCGTGCTTCACTCTTGAAATCAACCTGACCTCTGTTTCAGACAACTAAATCTGTATCAGAATTACAAATTCAATAGAAAATAAGTGGTTTAAAAAGAAACAAATGGTTAAAGTACAAATTACTAAGCCTTGCCATTTCTAAATTCCTCAATACTTGTGCATGATGAAGGATGAAGCTTTTTAATGGCCAACATTCCCTCGGCTTCAAATGATCCTCTATAAACATTTCCAAATGCTCCTGTACCAACCAAGCATTTTTCGCTAAAATTTTTAGTTGCCTTTTGTAGTTCTTCTATCTGAAATCTCCTTAACAACAATGTTTCCGCGTCTAGCTTACCTAAACATAGCCAAGAACTGGATCAATTTTTTTGCGTTGAACATGTATTTAAATTGCATCACGCATATTATGCATTAATCAACTCACCTCTTCTGTTTCGCCATAATTTGCAGCCTGCATAAAGCTTCCTTTTGTAACAAAAAATCAACCAGCCAATCACAAATACAGTAATAATGACTGTGATAATTCCTCCCCATGCATGTTTACTCATAAGAAAGGAATGACGCTTTTGCATCTCTGCTGGTGCTAAGGCTAGTAAAGATGGTACTTTTTCTGTCATTCTGCCTCACTATTTCCAATCAGGAAAATGGGATGCAACTTTTAGATCTACACTATCATTACTATATCATCAATTGTTCTTCCACAGCATTAAGCATTGCTTGTTTATTCTTTTGCAATAGCTGTTTGACTAAGCAATGAGAAATTGAGCAAAAGATAGAAAGAAACAGAAAGGCAGATATAAGGGCCTGGGAGGGAATCACATTCTCAGCCGGCTAGGCTGCCCTTGCATTTAAACGTCAGAGTCTTGTGTCATTTCTGACTAGGTCACTGAATTCTTCTCTCCAGACGGCCAGCTGCATATATGGACAAGAAAGCATGCAATTGCAATCAAACTAGTATACTATTATGCGCAAAAAACAAATTAAACCTACACTTAATGAATAGTACTAAAAATTTTGCCCACTGGTTAGTTAACTGTATGCACATTCAAGATATGGAACAAAATACAGCTTGCATGGAATTGTAATGGATTCAAAAACTGAAAAAATGTGGCGTCTAGTAACTATTATAGTAGCTGGGTAAAAACGTTCTAGAATTGGCTTTGGACCCTTATTCATATCATCAATCCAAAGAATATGTAAGGTTAAATATTTTTTGTCATGCATGCATGGATTGGTAGAGGATCTTTTTTCATGAAGTAATGCAAACTGGATCACCTGTTTCCCTTAAAGAATCACTTCTGTTTTTCTTATTGATGACAAAAGGCCAGTAGTGCAACCAGCTATAGCTATCAGCTAGATAAAGGTTAGTTGATATTTGATTAATTATAGGACGATATGGAAAAACTACAAATTTTATGGAACCTTACTTCAACTTAACTTGAAACTGAAAATATGAGATTGACAAGGTTATGCATATGGACCCCTATGAAAATAATGCCAATACAAGTATAATAAATTGCAAGATTAGAAGCATCAATATGATTTACCATTCTTTTCCTAGCTTCAATTTAAATTGCTTCAGTTCTTGCATTTATTTTTGTAAATGAGAAATTATATTTAAATACTTGTAATATATATATATATATATATATATATATATATATATTGGAGGAGAGAATACCATATAATGTCTCAGTTTATAAAAACTACAGGCCGCAACATAACAAAATTAAAGTGTTCTTTGTAAAAATGTAATCAAGGAGAAAGTTATTTCATGTTCTTGGCATCTCGGACCAAAAATATGACTATCAGTACTACAATGAGGCTGAAAATATACTATTTTTTTTTAATTTTACGACCGCACATATAATATTTGAGCTTCACTGACAAGAAAGACCTAAATAAAGTAATGCATAATGTATTTGATATTATAAATTCGAACGTCCGATACACTACTAATCAGGGTCAGTTTGTCGTGATGTCTAAGCTTGCCAAATCATTAAGAAAATTAACAGAGGCTTTTGTATGAATTTAAGATGTGAATTTTGCAAGCCATGGATATAATCCTTAAGGTTGTTTTTTTACAAGGTTCCATATATTCTTGAAGAGCCATTGGCGCTCTTGTAGATTATTAATTTGATTTTTTAAATTCAATGTACAACAATATATAACATAAAATTCAGAAGTTGATGATGATGTACTAGAAAACGCCACCAAGGTTTGATGCCACCCTGCGTTTATTTTCAACCTAAAATAATGATGGGTTCTTTTTAAAGAAAAAAATGATTGGTTTTTCATAGTTAATTTCTATAAAGTATCTAATGCTGTGTCTGGATGAGTATTTTTTGGAGTGTTTTTTAAAAAATATTACTGTAGTTGTTTTAAAGATTCTACTTGGTAAATATGAATGTGAGATAAAAAGGTAGTTGAAAAACATATGTAAAATTTCTAAGAAACAGTATCAAACAAACAAAGCCTAAATATCCGATAACCGAAATCACATATCATCTTTGGTTGCTTAATGACTCAGTTAAATTAATTCAAGTTATAGCTACGCATGAACAAGACAACCCACCCCCCACCCCCCCTCTCTCTCTCTCTCAATAAATAATTGATATACACACATCATTAACAATCAATAGATAAAGAAATTATGGCCTCAAGGGGCATTCAAGATTGTGATTGATAATTTTAGATATATGCAATAGGCATCCAAAACAGGAAGGAGGGGGTGGGGGGGAAGTAGTCATTTGTTGACATGTGTAGATCACCAGTAGCTTCCCAGAAAAGTATGCTTTTGATGACTGATAAGGTATTAGTAATCTGGCTATAAACTACAACAAAAATTGTCTGTAGTCTTTTTTGTTTTCAACGAGTCCAAGAGATGCAAAGACGAAATGTTCATGCCCGTCGTGTCCAAAAAAAGAACACAATAGTTTGAAAATTTAAGCTAAGGCCCTGCTTGGTCAAGTCATGGAAATGGAAGGCTTTTGACGGGCTCCTTTTTTTTTTTTTTTTTGTCGTTTCGGTTTGCACTGGGGTAGGTTCTTGACTGACATTGCTTACTGGTTTGATAACGCTCGACGACAAGGTTAGGCAATTGGGCCTTGGAAAACAATAGTATATAACATTTAAAACATGAAAAATTAGGTCTTAGTTAAGTAACTGTGAGATTTCTGGTTCGAGATATCCTTTAAACTCAATAATAATAATAAATTGAAAATAAAAACTTTGCAAAGTGGTAGTGGATACTCATTTCGTTCATCTTTCTTTCTCTTTTTTTTTTCTTCCTTTTTTTTTTTTTTTTGAAGTGTGTACTTTCACTTAATTAGCCTTTCCACCCATGAAAGAAATTTTGAAAAAAAAGTAGAAAAATTATATTATACTTAAACAATTAATCAGTCTCAAATTCATAATAAGCTCAATCTGATCACACGCTTAAGGTCAAAGTCAATCCAGCTCCTCTAAATTTGAAAAATAAAAAGTTGTAGTCTAGAGAAATTACTTATATCAGACAAAAAACTATAATTGAATTAGATTGCATATCAAAGTGATTTGTGAATTCTGTGTCATTGGAAGTGTTGGCCTTCAAATTGATTAGGTTGAGTCCATACTCATTTACGAAAATCCTAATATGTTTGTACTAGGATTGTACTACTAGATTTCAATTGTATTCCAATTCATAGACCAACATAAGATGTGTTATTTACTTAGTTCAGTTTTCTTGATAAGCCAACATAACCAATGAGCTTATGCATATTTGCCGACACAAATTTTTTTTAGGTTCGGACACGTACAAACCCAAAGAGTAAATTTTTTTTTTTGACAATTCGGGGAAAGGGGGAAGGGAAACCTAACCTACTCAACCCAAACTGAAAGCCAGAATGAGAGAGAACCTAAACTTTACCCCACAAACTCACTCCAAAGAGTAAATTTTTATTCCCTCAATATTTTATAGCTGCATTTAATGTGGGCAGCTAAGAGCAAAATGGTAGATGTACAGAATTTGGTGGGACAGGTAACCTTACTTAGGTGTAAAAGCTTTAGACTTTTTGACACTTTTTTTAGCTAACACCTTTTTTTTTTTTTTGGGAAACTGTAGGTAATATTTGCCTTTTGTATACTTGAGCTGTCAATTTGTTTAACAATTAGCATTTTTTTTTTGTTCTTAGTTTTTCCACTGCTATTTAATCTTGGTTACAAGGTTTTTGGGGTCATATTAATTCCAGGGAGATGGTTTTAATCCTGGACTTATACTTCATTTTTCTTTAAAAAAAATAGCTAATTATTTTTTTTGGTTTTTTTTTGGGGGGGGGGGGGGGGGTGTTGTGTTTGTGAATTTAAAGAACTATACATCTAATGCTTATTGGTCTTCCTGTGGGATTTGAGATTTTTGACAACACCTTATTATCTGCCAAAATTTCTTGATAAATGAGGCTTTGACAGTGCAAGTATCCTATTATAGTGTAGTTAGTGCCAAGCATGTTTGCTGCTGGAATGGTCATTGATCCTTGTACGCTTTCTTTAGGTGAATTGCAAGTTTCTTTCAGGGATGCAAAACTATTGACACAAAAAGGATCATTACTAACTGCATTGTATCAATCACTTTGTTCTGCAAATTGAACTATGCAATGAATGCAGTGAAAATCACATTCAAAATCAATCGACTTGGCCAATTATTAGTCCCGAAAGTGCAAAATCCTATTTATTGAACATGTTTGTACATCAAAAGAGTTCCAAGTGACTAATGTATGGTAGGCCACCTTGACATTTTGAGGAGTGATGCTTAATATGGACTTGCAAACTTTTAACATCTTTTGGTCAATTGAATCCCTCGTGTAAGAATTTGGTAGCTATGCTTCAAAGGATTTGAGCTCTATTATTAGTGAAAGTCATGTAAAATCCTTTATAATTCTTGACTACTTATACATTGTTTTTCATCAACCAATATAGTTTGGAAGTAACAGGCTTCAAATCTAGGAGCTATTCCAACTTGTGTTTTTAACTCGGATCGGACCGGTCGGTCGAACCGGTTGAATCGGGAACCGGCCAAGTGTCCGGTCCGAGTTAGCATAAAAAATCGGTTTTAAAAAACCCGGTCAAACTCGGTCAAAAACCGGGTTTGACCGGGCAAAACCGAAAACCGGAAACCGCCTAGGTTTTTTTTTTTTTTTACAAATCCAACCACATTAATGCTCCACACTTCATTAGATATGGGCTATTATACATATTTGTAGGCTTCTATATTCATTGTCTGAAGAAAATAGATTCCAACAATTATTTGTTTTTGAGTTTTGACAATGACATGAGCCCATTGACATACATCCAACAAATGAACATCAATGCTAAATCAATACATGATTTTTATTTGCTTGGCCCAGTTATCTGTCAAAAGGCAACCAACTTTTTTGACCAATTACAAAATATTAGTGGTGCCTCACTTCTATTTCTTTATACTAATTATATTAAAAAGTAAATAATTTAAGTCCATTATATTTATTGCTAATTTTTTCAATTCAATGCTTTTTGAACTATTAATAGCAAGATATTAAAATGGTTATTGAGGGTATTTTGGCTATAATTTTTTAGACTAACAACTAAAATTAAGAAAAAAATTAGTAAGTGTATATATGTGTTATATATATATATATATATATATATATATATATAAAATATTTATGACGTCATCCGGTTCGATCCCGAATCGACTCCCGGTCGAACTCATTGACCCCTGACCCCTGAGCTCGGCCGGGTCGATACCCGGTCCGAGTCTGAAAACATAGATTCCAACCAACTTCTGAATACTTTTGGTAAAATACAAACTTAACCCAAAAGGACAATACTAGGAGAAGAATAGTCTTTCAACTAGACAAGACTTAATCATCTACATTGGCCTACACGAATATGTCGTCTTTCAATCCAAAACACAGTAAATAAGCTTGTCTCCAGCCGCCAATTAAATGTAAACAACTAACAGCAATTGTAGATGCATGTACTATGGTCCCAGTACCAATGGTTCATAATTGTATTTGCTCAGTAGTGCTGACTTCTCTGTCACTGAAGGGCAGACACCAGAATATTGAAGCAAGTTATGGAGGGCTGTAAATAACCCCCAATTATTGGTTTTCGATACAAGGGAAGATATTTTTCTCCAGTGGAACCACAATGAGAACTTGAGATTGGGTAGAAATTCGAATGTAGTACTCACACCCTAACATATACCAAGTACAAAAGAAATTCCCACTTTGAAATGGAATCTTATCATCACTATGGTCACAAGATGATATAGGTTTTGTAGGAAGGTGAAACGCAGGAATGTTAGGTAGAAAATCACTTTCCTGTCCTCATTTGCTTACCAAAAACAAATTTTTTGAGAGAAAATGGGAAGTTCGTGATTGTTAGACTTAGTAGTTGTTAAAATTCTTCAGTCTAAGTGACTGTTTTCCTTCAAAATCCTGCAAATTTTGTTGAAGCAAAATGCCAAAAAAGAGCAACAAAATGAACGAAATTTATTTAACTATTCTGCCAACCAAAAAAGCAACCAACTTTCCTTCATTTTCCTATACAAGGATGATAGTAGTAGCCTTGCAGGGGACCTAAGGAAAGAAAGATTGCAGGGATAAGTAATGAAGCTTCCCTAACATGTATGCAGGAAAGTATAAAAGAAAACAATTGACGTCTCTCTCTTGAAATATTAAGTTCACCTAGTACAGTACAACGCCAGTCGAGTGTGTGTTATATCTCTCAACCAAGAACGCATCCCTTAGCCAGGAACACCCACACAGTGGTCCTAAAACTTATTAAAATACCCAATAGGACCAACTCGCCTCAGATTTTTGAGAGCATAAACATTCTGTTGATTCCTGCTTATTAATTATGCTCAAGATCGACTCTATCTACATTACAAAGGTACAGAAATTTGACATTAAGAGTGATTTGAGATTTCAATCAAAACAAGACGTATGAAAAGGAAGCACCAGAGAATCGAAATCACTATCATAAACCTCAAAATTTTTATACAAGACTGAAGATCAAGTACAACAACTAAACTAAGCGTGACAAACTCGTGCTAATTACATGTGGCTATTTTGGAAAAATGGTATAACAGAGGGTTTAGTTGAACAAATAGAAACTCTACATACTACCGTAAAATTTACAATAAGAGAGAGTTTACAGATCCCTTCTGCACAATGGACAAGATCCGTGCCTGACCAACCATGTGTCGATGCAAGGTAGGTGAAACATGTGGTGACAATGAGGTAAACTTCTAACAGTCTCCCCAATCTGAAAGTCCTGCATAGAGAAACAGCGACACTTTAGATGAGGATTTTGCAGTCATTTTGAACTGAGTTAGTATACGTGAAGAAGGATTATAAAGAGTGTAACTTTTTAGAGTACCTGAAGGCATACAGAACAAGAAACTCGCTCGCCAGAATCATCGACATTGTTATCATCAGTGATCACAATCTTTGGTATCTTTTCAACTGAATCTCCTGGCAAACCCTTGGAACCTCCAGTGTCAAAAATATTGGGGACCTCTTCAAACGTTGCTTCAACTGCTCCCATCTGATTAATCACAGAAACTATGATTAAACAAAAATTGAACAATGAGGCATTCCAAAGTTTCTAAATAATAGGAATTTGATCTTACCTGACTTTGAACTGCACTTAGCATAGCAGGACCAATCCGCTCACGAACAAGTCTGCCGCTTAACAAGCTTGCAATGACATCAATCTGAACAAGATTCAAGATATTTATTCAAATTAGGTATGAAACCAAATATATTTTGCAGGAATAACAAGGTTGCACCCCTCACAATTTAACAAATTATAAAATCACTAGCAGCTCTATTGAGACAAATTAATATCTTCATATCACAAGAAAGATAAGCAATGTTTAGTACCAAATAAAGGAGGCACCCAATGCCGGATTCGTCAGATTTCCATAGGAGAAGAGATGACTCAAAGACCTCAATAGAGAAAACAGCTCCAGATATTGCACCAACTGCAGCCCCTCTAACAAATCCACTCTCTGTCTCTTGGCCTATCAAGGCTCCAGTCATTGCTCCTAATAAAGTACCCACTGCAAAACCAAAATTAATTCCTCCATTAGTTAACATTTATCCAACCAAACAATTCAGCTCCATAGATCATGGATAACCATGGATAATTACTTAAACTCAATCAACTACTATAAATTTGTACATATGCATATGGATTCCCTTTATTGATGTGCCTATTTGGAAAAATAAGAACTTTAACAGAAGAGTTGTCTATTAGCAAATCTTTAAGAATATTTCAGAATCTTTTTTCGGAGATTCTGGCTTTCCCGCACAATTTATCAAAAATCTGAAAACAAAACAGCAGTTTTGACAACACTATGATGGATCAACCCCAAGATCTAAGGAAAAAAACAAAAATGAGAAAGAAGAAAAAAGGTAGGTAAAATTCATTTTTTGACAATAAATGTAGGAAAATTCAAGAAGGTAATTAGTTAGCATCACTTGAAACGTCCTCAACAACCCAGATCACATATATGCAAATTCACATCAGTAACACAAGTAAATCAAGAATCACAGGCCATTTCACCACAAAGTTGCAAACTTTATGACAAACAGCGAAGAGCAGAAAGCAAGAGAAAAATTTATGATCCAAATAATCAGATTAAAACAATAAATGAAGGATTAGTATTCACCTAATGCAAAGAAAAATGTGAAGATAGCAGAGAAGACATTGCCAATAATGGCAGAAACTGCAAAGCTAAAATATTGTTTGACTTTATCAGCCAAATCCCAAAATGAAAATGAGAAAGAAGAAGCAGTGGGAGGAGGCAAAGAATGAGATGGGTATGCATAAAACTCCATGGATTTGGCCTCCAATTTCAAGAATTTCCAAAAGCGTCCTATTTTTGTGAATAAAAGGATGATTTTTCTTGAGGGCTACAAATAAACAGCTATACACAGAAATATCCAAGTATAATTAAGTTTGTGCTGTTGGATATATATAGAGGAGAGGTTAGAGGGTGGATGTCCAGATGGTTGCATTTTGGCTTTGCTTAGCCCTTAATGAGAAGGTAAAAAAAGAAACCACAAAAACCAACTAGCATTTATAGCTCTTCCTCTGCTTTTGATCCTGTGGGACTTGCTAGAATGCCTTTTTACTTCTGATCCTGTGGTACTTTTGGATGGGTGAATTTGGGTGGAAGTTTTAAATAGGTTAATTTGAATTTTGGTGGAAGATTTGGATTCGAATTCTTTGTGCAAATTTCATTGGTTGTCTATATTGTTTTTGAGAGATTGAATTTACCGGCTAGTTGAAAAATAAATTTGAAAGGTTAATATTGATAAATTTGAAAAATTACTTAAGTGAAATATCATTTCATATTTTTTCTTTCTCAAAATCGGAACGAATAGAGAATCGAGCGGTTAGGGTTCTACGATAGTCAAATTCTACTAATATCAATTTCCTTTACTCATTGTAATAGTGTAAGTTTAATTTTGAAAAAACCTATGCATTAAAAAATCGTTTAAATCCTAATAAATTAATCCGACCCTTTAACTAAAAGATGAATTATTATGGTCATGTTAGAATATGTAATTAAAATGACCTCCAAAAACGATTTTAAGTGTTTTTCCTCTTTTTTTGGAGAAAACCTATGTCACACAGAGTCAACAATGACTCCTTAAAGTTTATCATAATTGCATACATACCCTTCTTGTGACTTTTGAGTTTTTAATATCTAATTTTATTTTTTATTTTATTTTATCTCGTTGTTTGGACTAAAACGACCTTTGTGACGCAAGGTATTAAGATAAATTTTGGATTATAATAATATTCCTTCTACAGATATCAAAACGGACGTAATATACTGGAAAACAAAGAAATATTTGTTTCAAAAATTAGACAAAATATTTTTGCAATTATTTTATTTATAGGATTAGATGATTCCATTGTACAAGTTGCTCTGCTACATTTTCTAAGGCACGAGATAGAAAGCGAATGTTCACTTTTGACAAAATTTAGTGTTCATTTGGCTTTGGAGGGCTTAATTGGTCCACAAATAATCACAGGCCAAGACTCAGTTTTCTAACACTGTTTTTCCCTCATTTCCAAAGGAACAATAAAGTGAAATTAAAAGGAGAGAGTGACAGATTTTCTATTGTCATTTTCCTTCTCTTTTATTTTTGCCTCTTTTTTTTTTTTTTAAAGAAAAGTCATTTTTGTTACTATTAGCTTTGGGACAGTTTCTGTGGAGCTAGACTTGAACTGTTGTAAATCATGGATTCGGCTAACCTAAATTTTATCGTCAAAATAATATATCTCAAAGAAATGTTAACCGAAAAAATCTTAAAAAAAAAAGGTCATTAAACCACTTATTATAAAAATTATACTAATTAGTGTCAATTTTATATTAATCTTGTTGAGCTCTAATTACAATCATCAGGGTTTGCTAGATTATGCTATATTTCATATAGCTTTGACAAATAGAAAAGATTCTTTTTTTTTTTTCCAAGGACAATTTCGAGCACTTAAGATTTCTTTTTTCAATATTTCTGTTGACATGGGGGCCCTTGGGGGGTTGGGGGTGGGGGGGGGGGTGTTTGGGGATGGAGTCTTGGCGGAGGTCCATTTCCACGTCCTATATAGGCTTTATTATATTCTCTGTTTACTACTACATCGTGAGTATTCAGAATATGCATATCTCCTTTATTGTTTATGCGGAGTTGGCAAATTTATATAGGAGTTGGCAAATTTATATAACAATTGTAACAAATTATGCCATCAGTCTTCTAAAATAGTTTGTACAAAAAGTTTTGTTTATATAAAAATAATGTTTTCAACAATATAATACTCCACATGAATTTTAAAAATATCATGTAGTAATTGTCTTCAAAGATTACAAAGATTCCACTATTTATTTAATCTAAATATTTCATTATTTGAGTCTGACTATCACGATGGGGTCAACATCTGTGTACTCTCAACTGGGCTCTTAATTAAAGTTTAAAGAACTTTTTAAATATAGGATGGTCTCTCGCAAGTGGCACAATTTTTTTTTTATCTTTTGGGTAGAAATTAGCACCATTTTTTTAATACTTCTTTCTTTTTCCGGTGGGGTTGTCTATTGCAAAATTTACATGTCATTTTGTATAGCTCAGGACAGAAATTGCAGATATTGCACGTATATGAAGTCAAATGCATAGGATTTTCCTAAAGGCATTAGCCATTAATCACTTTCAATTCTGAGACTTTTTTGAAAGCTCTTATTGAATTCGATCCAAAACTCAAAATATGAAGCAAGACATCTGTCAAATTTAACGTGACCCACGATCTTATTTCAAAAATGTATTTATTAGAACTTCTAATCACAAATGTAGAAAACCAATGCATTTTTCTAAATACATTTTGATGAAAGGACTTTATTACAAACCCCTAATTTGCATCTACTTATCGAAATACTTTTATTCATTTAGGGTTATGAAAAAATTTTTATGCAAGAAATAGTCATTATAATTCACAGATTTTAAATGATTTAAGCAATATGCTGTGAATTTGATGATATAAGGTCGTTAAATATTAAAATGATGCGCCCCCCCCCCCCCCCCAAACAAAAAAATAATTATTGATAGTGTAGGATGTAAACCTTAAATTTATAAGAGTTCAAGTGTGTATATTCCAATTAATATTTCTCTATTTTTAGGATACACTCGAGAGCCATTTCGTTCAAATTTCTTAATCATTTTCACTATGAATATCTATGGGTTTAACATGTTTGATTTAGTAATAGAATGGGCATCATTCCCCTCCAAAAGAGTTAATAGTTTGATAGAATAATATTTTGATGGAAATCATAGATCCTAATTAATTACTTTCATTTTGATTGAAGGATAGTAATAATTGTTTTTCAAATATCAATAATGAATGACATTACTAATGATTACTGTTCTCCTAAACTAAATACTCCCTCAGTTTTACTAAGAGGTCTTCTAATCAAATTACTCTAAATTAAGGTCGAAAAACTATCAGATTATTATAAATTAAGGTCAGAAAAAATATTGTTCCTTGGTAAAAATGCTCATAATAATTTATGTTGTTTAAACGGCATTAACTTTATTTTCCAGCTTTATATATTAACATATCCATATTTACCAGGCCAATAAGATGCCATGACACGAAAATAAGCGTACAAAAAGGAAATTATTTAGAAAACTTAAAACAGTATCTACTAATGAAGGGTTATACTAATAACAACGTTTCTTTATTTTTAATTATTTTCTAGGTTAAGTTAATTATATGATACTAAGAAAACATAAAATTGACACCAAATTTTTTCCTGTGTGGGTGTGAACAACGTTCCTATCCGTTAAAGTTACTAGAGCACATTAAAGTTACTAATGTTAGATGAGAAAAATCCACACGTCAAGAGTTAAGAAATAAAAAGCATTATTGCTAGTTATACTAGCATCTATCACTTTGCTTTTTTTTTTTTTTTAAATGGAAAAATGATAAGGACAAGATTACCAAATAAAGTGAGATACTAAACTTCTTTGAATACAGACCAAACCAACTCGAATAAACAATCGTAATTAGGCAAAGCTTTTGACTATCACGCAATTGGCTTCTAATTAATATGGCTCGAGCTCTTTTGCCTCGTCATTTGTACTCATCAACAACAATAATTAAGTAAAAATGATAGGAGCAATGAACAAAACATGACTCAATTGGAAAGGATCCGGTGTCTCAACAATTACTCAATTATCAGTTCTAATTGTACAAGACAATGTAAAAATTAACACAAATATATATAAATACTAACGCGATAATGGAAAAATTAACACAAATATATATAAATACTAACACAATTAATACAGATACTAACACAATTATTGAGTATACGTGTATTATTCGTCCGCAAGATTTATCTCATTTTAAAAAAGTCTCTCAAATATGAATCTCCATTATACAAAAATTGATATAATGAGGTCTTGACGCTGAATCATCTCCCACAATATTGCTCATGAAATTGTTGATAAATCGGTCTCGGATGTGGATGGCTCAATGTTCCAGCAGCTATATATAATGTATGCAAGTATTGATAACAACTGGTTTTTCCACGTCTGCATTGGGAATAAGTCCAATAAGCAAAAGATAATAAAACAATGCTAATACTTATCAATTAAGCTCAGTTTTTTGAGTGTATTTAGTAATTCATCACTAAAATAATCGTAAATGGCCTTTACAAGTACGAGAAGAAGCATCTAACACAAGTGCATTTTGAACAAAATTTATTCATCGAAAAAAATTATGGAACAAAAGTCACCAAGTCTATTTGAAGAGTGTGGGAATAATACATGTGCTAGCTGCTGATATTTATGACCAAACACAAGTTGCTTCACAAGTAACGATTTGATTTGTTCAGTATTTATTATTTTTATGGCCCATTACGCAATGAGTTTTGGACACAATTCTGAGCCTAATAATATTTGTGAATCACGGTACAGACAAAAAAACTGAACTATTTCTCCTACATATATTACTAATTTTTGCAATATAAATAGAATTTTTTTATATAAAATAAATCTTCAACTATTGTAGTTTGGAAAGATCACTTTCCAACATGGATCAATCATGTATTTCCTGAGGTCTTTACCCTATTGTACAGGTTTTTGTGAATATTTATACAAATACAAATTGCCGTTTCTGACAAAAAATAAAAATAAAAAATCTTCAACTATGAAAACCACTTGAGGCAAAAATGCATACACGTTTGTCGTTACAATTGCTTCGAGCAACTGCATCCGATCATATTCCTATATTCTTCCCCCCATCCACCATTGTTTCATGTTGGCTGAGGTTGAAGTTGAGGCTTTATAAGAACCAAGAGTAACAATTAGTTTCTTGGACCACAAGCCACTTGCTTTTGGGTACATGCAGAGACTGCAGATTCATTCATCTTGGAATTAATTTAATGATTTGGAAACAATTAATTACATCCATGGAATGTAATCATGTTTTCTTATCAACTGATATCCACATTTTCTTCCAACTTGTTTCGATTGATTCATGGAATTTGGTCACCTAAAAGAGATGACAATTTCTAGTTACTAATTAAGTTTTAATACCTGCTGGTTGTGTTTTCTTTCTTTTTTCGTTTTTGGTTAATCTTTTTTGTTGCTTTTGGAATCATATCCCATTTTTAAGGATGAAGTTATCTGTTACCTTTAACTTCTGAGAGACAAGCCAAAACCAACCACCACAGAACCGAGTCCTCCCCCCTCCCCCCCTTCTCCCCATAGAAAACAGCAAAACGAGATATGGGAGAAAAGAATTTGGGCGACTTAATTTATAAACATTACACAATGTGGGTTTGGTTTAACATTATCAAAAATCGACGTATTATGGTTTTTTCATGATTGAATGAATGTACTACAGCAGGCTATACTTCTACTTGATATTCCAGTTGATTGGCCAATTGCTTCAGCTTCGAGGTGGCAAATTGGTGTTCCTTTTCTTCTTCGTTTTCTAATATTGGCAACTTGTCGAACTTATTCGTGCCCTTGATCGTTGTACATATCTGGATTATCTTGCTATGTTTATCTGTTTGCTGACACTGGACAATGACAACACTTCTTCCCATAAACTTGCGTGTATATTCACTTCCAACAACCAACGGGTCCAAGATTACAAACCACATATGTTTTAGGCTTAGGCGAGTGCTAATTGATTTTTTGTTTAGCAATTAGTATTACATTTCTTATTACCGTTTATAAGGTGACACAGGTCCTTACATATGAAGAATCGTGATTCACCAATCATTCTTATATTATATACAAGGATACGAATCGCGAATCACCAATTAATGTAACCGTGAATCCAACGTCAATGGTATTTAGGAAATCCAAAGCCTTCAAGCTGATGCATATAGGAAGGTTTAGAGGCTGGAAGATGATGCACAAGAGAGCATGCTAACAGCAATTAAGCAGTAAACGATCGATACTTTGTGCTTACTTTCAAGGGGATGCAATAAACAATGGAAATACCAATTTGGGGACCAACACATTGATTTTGGGGGGATAATTATTTGTGTGGAAATCATATTGAGAATGGACAGGCATTAAAGAAAATCTTTAATGGATTATGTGCACATTTATCAGCAAAAAGCAAGTTGAGTTTGATATGTGAAAGAGCAACATCCTGAATTTAGTGCACATTTATCAGCAAAAAGCAAGTTGAGTTTGATATGTGAAAGAGCAACATCCTGAATTTAAGTCTTGAATAATCAAAGATCATGACAATTCCTATAAGGATCGTGCCTAAAGTATTCTGGCATAAAAGACACGCATCCTGAGGGGAGATGATATTAGAATCTCAACTCGATCTTAATCCCATTAGTATTGATAATGATTCTACTGTGCAGGATGATCTCTGTCACCAAATATACAAATTAAACCAAATTTGTTTGCTTAAACGGGTAAGAGTGATTACTCAAATGGCGTTTCTTTAATTAAAAACTATCTAACTTCAGTGCCGACACAGTATTTCAATGGAGTAGCATGCATGCATTCTGGCTCAAAAGCAAACCCCGCCCTTTTTTCTTTTTCAAGAAAGGAGAGAAAATATTATTACTGATAATTGAAAACAACATCAGATGTCTCGTCATTCTTTGCATCTCTAGAAACCTCACAAAGCATCTAATTTCCACATTTACTTAACTGAAAAGAAAAAATGAACAGAACTTCTGTTCATAGTCAAATTAAAGTGCATTCGACTTTTAGAAGTAACTAGAAAATGTGAGTGACACTGACTGAAGTCGAGAATATTTCTTTCTTTCTTTCTTTCACAAGTTGCTTTGATATGTTTGGACTAATTATACTTTGCCTCCCTGAATTGGCGGCAACACTTTATCCCGTCAACCCTGAAAATATACATTTTACTGCTTGCTATTACTACCGTTATTACTATTTAAAGGAGAGGAATGATGTGTCTTTTTATGACCAAAGTACCTTAAAAAGATACACATGAACACATTTTTTGCCTTTTATTTTTTATAGTATAAAATTTCATTTTTAACATATATAATTTAGTTACAAAGTTGGAATTCTATTTCCATAATATTATAAAATTATACATATTTACTTATATTTTTTTAAACATCTCATGTAATTCATCAAAAATTTTAAAAAAAATATTTGTTATTTTTATTTGATAATTTACACTTTTTAAGATGGACATAACTCATCAATTTGTGATTTCCATACTATATTAGAATTTACCTTAATAAGACGAACTTAGCATTTAAAAAAAAAAATTGCAATGTTGAATTAGTACAGAGTAGTTTTAATTATTGTGTCAAAATTTAAATTAGATATAATAATAATAATAATAATAATAATAATAATAATAATTGCAAATTAAATGAAACAATTTAAAATGTTTTTATGTTTTTTATATTTAACTAAAAAAAAAAAGCTTACCTTCACAAAATTTGGGGTGTGTGTATTTTTTATGTATATATTTTCTATGTTCAACTAGGAATATTTCAAAATATGAGAGATTCAGAGTAATTATGATATCAAACAGCTATTTACCTCAATAATTATGATATGTAAACATCAGTAATAACATTATACAAATTTTTCGACGGAGTTAGCTTTACCAACTATTGAGTGGTCTTTATAGGGGGTAAAGTATATATTTCAGAGTTGAGGGGCCACTCCCTTAGTTTACAGGGACAAACTATAATTAACCCTCAATGTTTTTCAATCACAAAGAATACAATAAAGTGAAGAATCAAAAAGTACTTCAAGCAATGGCCCATTGTTTAATCCTGGACTTTGTCTAGATATGGATACTCAAATACTAATCGAGAAGGTGGTACTGTGTCTCAATGTGATTAAGGGCCTGCAGTACAGTACAGATATTGAAAAGAATTGGTCACCATCATAGAATTTCTTATGGGATGATGTTTTTGCTCTCATAGATGCGAGGGTACTGTTAATCGGACGTTGAGTTAAAACATTAAATCATGAGAATTAATAGATTAGAACATCCTACCAAACAACATAAATTACAAGTAATTTATCTATCCAGAAAGGAGAAAGTATGCAAATATATGAATAAATAAAGTGTAATGTGACCGCAAACATAAAGCGATTGGCGGCTGCAACTTAAACTTGTAATATTGGTGCTTTGAAAATTCTTCAATTCCTAGTTCAAGATTTTTACACAAAATGTGTGATGTGTGGATGACAATTAATAATTGTTTACGTTAGTAAAGATTAATGTCTCATATTTTTGTCAAGTTCATGAAGCATCCGAACCTTCCCTTACCCACCACAAGGAAAAGGTTAACCAGATATACAATACAAAACCAGCTTGCTGTTTCATTACTTTTAGGAGACATTTCAAATCAAGTTTATTGTAGAAGAAACACAATGCTGGTAGAGAGACAAATGACGAATTTGGATACCTTCTCAAGCATGTGACCACGAAAAGAAAGTAATCCCTGTGTGTCGATGCAGATCACCTATCTAGAATAGCATATTACCTTGAGAGTAGGCAAACTTTGATGCATTAAATCCATGGATTTTCTAACATGACTAGCAGACAATGTCCGAAATCTCTATATGGCTGAATTTATGACTAGACATAAAAATGCTTACAAATTAGTTACCATATAGAGTTAGATTAACTACTGTTCCTAATGCAGTCTGATTAGTTTTTGGATCAAGAGATTCGAAAATGATCGAGGCCTATCTCATATTGAACACAGCTGGAATCGGCTCATATCAATAAAGTCGATTTTAACCCTTCAAATAAAACATTAAAAATATTTGAATTCAACAACTCAAATTGAGTAACATCAGTTCATATCTATCTTGTTGTAAACAGTACAAAGGCCAGAACAATTATTGAACACCCCATTCGGTTGGCACAGTCAGATTCCAGGACTCCACAGCCGTCCATATGAGTGTGTATATATGAAAGCTAAAAGTGATTTAATAGTTACCCCTTAATTAGAGGCTTTAAAATAATTTCTCTTTTCTCATCTCTTGGGATCAAAACTTTCCGAGTAAGAGTACGAACAACATCTGGACAAAAGGTGCTTTATACCAACCAATATTAATTTTTGAGAGATATTTCAATGTTTCCTTCTTCTTCATTTTTTTTTTTTTTTTGTTGGGTTAAGAAGACTTTTTCTAATGGTTGTTTATGCTGACTTAGAATTATCAGTAGTCTCTATTCTGGTAGCTGCAGCATGTTGCAGCCTGGAAATTGAAATGGGGCTTTTAGCCAGAAAAATTTAGAAAAAAAAAAAGTTGTTACTGCCTAATCGCGAATCTTGTGCTCGACAATGGCGTGGCCTGGTTTTATAATGTGTTTGTTTTTCAGCACCACCAAGAAGTCATAAAATTGAAGTTGCTCAACAAATATAATTTGGCTTTACAAAACATCCATCCATCAATTGATCCACATCTGAACAACATAAAAACTTCTATATAATATATATTGGTATTTAATGGAATCTTTGTAAGTTTAGAAAGTTGTCATTACATTTGAAATACATACAAAAAGATATTTTTGAACAATAAAAAGAAAATGCATATTTACCTAAGAAAATAAATTATCAACTTATAGAACTTAGTTTCACGCGTAACCCAAATGGTGTGGCACAATTTAATATTGAGCCGTGTTTTTAGTTAAATTGCCGCCTAAATTCAATGTTTAGAACCAAACTTTTTTTTTTTTTTTTCACCAAGGCTCTATGAGGAAAGAACAAAGTCATGTAGGTCGGCATGAGTTAAGAATGTAGATATTATATGCATTTTAATGCAGTTTTCAAATCGTTAGGAAGACCTACATCCAAAACACCTACATCCAAAACGCACCTTCTTGTTTTTTTCTTTTTTCTTTCTTTTTTTGAGAAAAAACCTACTTCCATAATTTCTTTTTCCTTTGAGTCAACCTTTTCTTGATTTGTTTAGATTAATTTTTAATTGGGTCTGTATATGCAAAGCTTAGTGCCAGAAAAATCTTTTGCTTCTAATTCTTTTTGTGCAGTGAGAATTTTGCAGACTTCGGTTTTGTGAACCAAATACCGGTAAATTATGCTCGTAAATGCTTAGACTCTTTCGGCAACCAAAATTTTCTCATGTTAACGGAACTATTTAAAAAGGAAATGAAAGTCATGAAGCCTTTGTATGGCGTCCAATAGGATTGCTTATAGACTCCATGAATAGAGTTTGTACCACATAAAAAAAATTTCGTTGGCTTTTTTTTTTTTTTTTTTGGAGGGGGGGTGGGGGGAAGGGATGATGTAATAATTTTAAAGAAAGAAGTGTGCATATATATGTGATAGAAAGGTGGTTCGGCAGCTTATTTTAAAAATTGTCGAAAAAGTTCTCCAGAAAAACATCAAACCAAGCCAAAGTTTGGTTGCTCTTATTTGAGACACCTTTTTTCCCAAACGTATATAGCTAACCTTGAAGTACGGGTTGAAAACTACTCTAGGAGACTAGAACAGAATGTTAATACACATATGTGCGTTTAAGAGGTTTTGAAATACCAGGAAATTTAGAACTCCAAAAATTGGTCCAAACAAACTTCTGGAATAATGGGAACTGACAACTTCTGCAGACCTGCTTACAAAAAGTTCAAACCCATTGAAAAAGCTTAGGGTAACGTGGAAGCATTTTTGGCTGGCGCATAAAGATTAACAATTTGCTATCTCACACCAAAAATAGAAAATGAAAAAGAGAAACTATATTTCAAATAGCAAAATAGTAATTTCAAAACCAATAAAATCTGTTCATCACATTTTTGGCTATCAATTTTTGGACCTAACTTCACGATGGCTTTTAGCAAAAAAAATAAATGAACTGCTAAATGAAAAAAATACATCCTAAAGTGCCAAGAAAATTGCAGTGGTAGGAAATACAATACAGGAATTCGTATAATCATTGACTATATTTGCTGGTCTCCACCTTTTAGCTTCTGTTATTGTTTGTCGGCTAATACCTACAACTCTGAATGATTAAAAGTGAAAATTCCCATCATCTTATTCTTTCTGACCATAACAGAGATGGGTGCAAAAGAAAACGACAAAACCTCAAGGAAGAAACAAATTGTACATGAAAGTATAACTTGGCTACAGAGTTAAATCATATTTTGATGGCTGAGCAGAAAACTCGTCAAACTTCCAGCCGCAGGTGTTACATAACCTACAACAAAGTTGGGACCTGCCAAACAGCATTTGTAGATTGAGAACAAAAAAGGATGGGTTGACATCTATGCCTTCGAAATTAAGTCTGGAAATTGAAAACACAAGCACCTTCACGAAATTACAATCCCTATCCAACAGATTCTTTCATAATAATGGTTGTTGTTGATCGCTCAAAAGCTTTCATCAACAACCAAATACAGAGACCAGGGAAGAGATCAGAACAATTAGACAATGTTTTAAGTAAAAAAAAAAAAAATTTCTCTTCCAGAAGAAGCCTATAACTCACTAGAAAGAGTAGATAATAAAAGTCAGAAAACTTGCTCCTTGGTCCTCTAAAAAACATGATATTTTATGAATTTGGAAGCTTCCAATTAATGTTCCAATTCAGAATCCCCATCTATATTATGAAAACAAACATCTGGCACCCTTTGAAATAGGACCAGTCCTCTCATGAGACTATTTAAAGAATTGCGGCATGCATTAAGACTACTTATCCAGTCATGCTCCTTGCCCCTTTATCCTCTAAAAACATGGTTTTTATAAATTTTGAAGTTTCCAGTTAATGCTCCAATTCAGAGTCTCTATCTGTATTATGAAAACAAACACTTGGCACCTTTTGAACTAGGACCAGTCCTTCCATGAGAATACTTATACAATTGTGGCATGCATTAAGACTACTTATCCATTTATGCTACACAAAGCATGGTTTGGGGAAACTAGTGTTAGATGCAGACAACAACTATGTTAAGAGGAGGTTGCTAGACCCAACAAATCGACATAAAATAAATAACAAGACTGCAAAGAACAAGTACTTAAATATGCTAGTGAAGACCCACTGGTGGTATATAAGACCTTGCATGCAAAATGAAACTTGAAAGATGAATATGAGTGGAAGTTTCAACCGGCTATGATAAACCATCTGCCAAGCACGTTTCTCCATTTGCAACTAGGCAACTAATGAATAAATATGCATCTATCAAGTTAAGAGTCCAACTAGGAGCAATATACACAGGTAATATGGCTGTGTTTGTTTGGGCATAGTTTTTAAAAAACCTGTTTTCAGAAACTTCTACGGATGTTTTCCCACCATCTTTTTATCTCACACATACAATTACCCAAAAGAACCATCAAAACTGCTACAGTAATGCTTTTTAAACAAAGAAGTGTAAAGGATCAAGAAAACAAGATGTACCCCTAAATTACCTCAAAGAGAACACCTCAATACAAAGTGTCCAAATATATATGCAGAGGCCATAAGATCTTTAACAGAATTTATTGTACCAGAACACAGAAATCTATATAAGAAATAAAATGCAATATACAAAAAGGGTTATGTGAAAAAAGTCTAGCATATATAGCCAAAAAAAATTTAAACTTTCTTAATAAACACATATACTACAAACTATGTATCTATAATATGACCAATCTACAATTACTACGCAATAATTTTAAGCAAGTCCAAGTCTACAACAATGTAAAAGAAGAAATACAACATATGGACATATATTAGGAACAATGTTCAGCAGACTAAACAACAAATCCTAATATCATCATCCATGTTAGGAAGAATACCTCTGTCACAGTAGATTACACTTTGTACTCATGGACGCGCATCCATTTTGTTGATGACCACTTGTTCCCTCTGATAACAGGGCAACCACCTACAGAAGGACGCCAGAAAACTCGTCAACAATTTTATTCATCCAATGACTCGTGACAACGATGTAAGAACTGCAGCTACTCAGTGTAGCATAAGGATAGGAAGAAAAAGACAAGCCTTTAAGACCAGTCAAGTACTATTACAATCAGGACTACTATGTTAACACTTATATGTATAATGTCCACAAGTTATCTTTTCCTTGATTATATCTACAACAACCAAAAAAAAAAATCATAATAATAACCATAACTAACCATGCAAACTTGAAGGATCAAGTGTGGCATCAGGCTTCATGCTCCAAAACAGCAAAGCATCACCCTTCTTTGGTTTCACAGAGAGCCCTCCTTTTCCACATTCAGACAGCTCATTCCACCAAGGTACAGCACTAATATTTCCTTTGGCTGCAGGAAAAACTGTTTCTCCACCCTCTTCAACATCTGACCTGCTCATAATTATGGGAGGAGAGGAAATTAGACTATTAAACTAAGAAATGCAAAAATATACTGTGGACTAAACTAAAAGAAGAAAGATAACTCACAAGTACATAAGAACTGTAGCCATCCGTTGGCCCCCATTCTTTGTATTGAACTCGTCAAGAAAGTAATCAAAGTGAGGCTCATACTTCTGACCAACCTCATAGTGGAGAACTTGAAGTCCCTCCCCGTGCTCTGTAGATTCCAAATGGACTCAAATATTTTAAAACAACATAGATATAGAAAGGCTGTCTTCAAATTGTGGAGAGGAGGGAAAAGTTCAAGACCGTCTATAAAATGTGTGAAAATAATGAATTGTCATCATAATAATAAAATTGAAAAAAAAAAAAAAAAGAGATTCAATCAATTACTGTCCCTTTCATGAACTTACTGAAAAAAACTTTATTATCAGCTTAAAAAATTGGCATCAATAGAAACTGAAGGAGTCAAGGAGACACAGCAACTACTATCCCTTTTATGAAATAAGTTCTTGAAAACTTCATTATGAGAAAAATTGGTACCGATAGGCACTGAAGGAGTCAAGGAAAAAAGTTACATAAGTTAGAGATTTCAAACACGATTAAAATTAAGTAATAGCTCTTAAATGATAGCAAAGAGATGGTGATGCAGGAAAGACAGTTCCATACATAATGAACACAGTAAGAAGGAGAATTCACAGCGATAAGAAACAAGAGCCTGAGGATCAAAATTTTAAGGAAGTTCAACATTGCCAAGATTAAATGCCAAGGAAAATACCAAGAACCATCAATTTCCCTAGACAGCATGACAACCACTGAAAGGCACAAAAGATGGGTCCAAAAATCTGACATCTCAAGATGAGAAATTAACAGTTCACATCTCTAATCCTACTACAAAGAGATTATAGTGAAAAAAATCCTGAACCAAAATAATACAAAGTCCAACATAGCCCAAACCCCTCCCCACTTTCCTTGCCCCCAACAAAGAAAAAAAGAAAGAAAAGACCAGTACAGCTGGTCAGATATTTGGTAACTTCATTAGTGATAATTCTGTTACAAGAAAAATATATTCATAGAGGCAAAAGGACATGTTTAATAGACATACCTACAGGTATGAAGGTGAAATCTGCAATTCTTTTCTCAATTTCCCTAATAGTTTTGTCACGTCCTCTAGCAAGAAATGTTCCGGAGCTTGTACGAACTCTACATGCCAAAAAAAAATCACGGAATCCATGTAAAAGATGATAGATAAAAAACTAGGCAGACAGATTCACCTCTTAGAAACAAACTACATGTGAGGGGAGGAAAATAATAGGAAGTACGAACCTACTATCTTTACTTTTGCCAGTCTCACTATCTACAACTGTTGACTTTTGCATATGAGGCGTGGCAAGATTGATCAGATAATCACATTCTTCATTTGACTGCATAAATAAAGAGCAGGAAAAAGTCAAAATTAGAAGAAAAAAATATTTGAAGCCTTCAAGCAAATCATCAATCTTAATCTTAAGAAAAAAGAACTTCCAAACAATCGACAACCATATAAGCATACGCTCAGCACACACATATTGAACATTATGTTCCCTAACCAAACTCGAAGACACACTTCTTCCTCATGTATACATACAAAAGCCGAAGATTGCCCACAAACTCAGGCAACAATCATTTCAAGGTGTACAGGATTACAGAAGGTGAACCTTCAAGTCCTAGTCCTGGCTACAAATCTACTTACAGGAAGAACTATCAAGGTATATCTCAGTTAAAGCATCGCCTAAATAATCAACTAGCTTAGATGCATACATAGGCACATTACCCTCACAGTCAACCACATAAACCAACTTGCATATAAAATTTAAAAAATTCCATAAACCCAATTAAACTGACTGATACACAGCAAAGAACAATGTTTTTTTGTCATTTCCAATCCAACTACATTCCCACAACCATTGCAAATCAACATCTCTAACCACCAAAAACACCCACTTTTCCACCATATGCAACACATCTACAATTAACAACTAAAAATTAACATATATTTAAAAAAAATACCAAGAAATTATGATAAATAAAGGCTCTAGGCTCCCAAGCGACAACTTCAACCCACTGATCTCCTCTCCCCTCATCCACTTCATCACCTCTGCACCAAAAAAAAAAAAAAAAAGCTTAAAACAAACACTTCAGATCGCAAAACTCAACCAAATAAAAGTAGAAATAAAAAATTCAAGGTAGCATTACCTATCAACACTGTTATGCGCGATTGTGCTCAGATCGTTCGCTTTCGGAGAATCCCTAGAACCACTACTGGGAATCGAGAGTAATCCAAGGGCTAACAAAATCAACAGCAAAAAGGAAAACATGATAAACATGGCGAAAATGAAAGTGGAAGACGACGTCGCTTTCCGCGACGGACCTCTCAGGTGCCGCCCCTTCACCGCCATTGCCGCAATTTTGGGTCCTTTTAGCTGAAATGAATTAAATTGGATTAAACGCGTAGGGTTTTTGGAGATCTACAGATCAGAGAGACTTTAATTGGGAGAAAATTTATGAAGGGACTAAAAAGTCTAGTTCAGTTTCTATGTTTTATTGGTTTTTTCCGTTGAAAAATTGGGCATTTTAATTAATATGTTAGTTAAATACGGACCGGCAGCATAGCAGTTTCTGAAAATGTGAACAAATTGGCTTTAAGCTACGGCATACAACTCATTTTTAGATACGTTATACATACATCTTCTTTCACCGATGCCCAATTGTCCCAGTCCAACTTAGATAATTGTCGTAGGTACATTAGTTATATAATCGTAAAATTTTTTATTCAACCTTCATGTTCTTTTTTTTACCATTTATTCGGATAAAATTTAATATTTTTTACCTTACAACTCTCTAAATCTAGAACATCGATGCGTTTTTTTGTTATTTTTTTAAAAAAGAAAAATTATTGAAAGAACGTATTTATAGTTCTATTCTTATGTTTAACAATGACGTGACTCAATAAGTAAAAACACCTTTTCCCTTTTTATATAATTAATTTGTTTTACACAGATTTTGAATAAGTAGCTTATTTGTGTGTTCCCATTAAGTATTTTCTTAAAAAAATACGTAGTACACGACCTATTCACCCATGAAAAAAGATTACCAAATACATCATATTTTATTTGGAGGTCAACTTCCCCCTCTGTGCCTTTCATCGTAATTGAGGTATGCCTGTGTATGTTGACAATTTCTTCGAACATGCATCTAACGTGTTACGGGCTAAAAAAATAAGTACGTAGTAGTTGGCATTTGGCAAGTGTTGGAAAAAAATTGATTGGATAAGATTTAGATGAAGTAACACAAGAAGAAGGCCTGACCATGAAATTGCAGACAGCTAATGCATCGCCTGCCAAAATCCAGCTTGAAGATTTACCAAGAAAAAACAGATGGTTTGGTAGAACGAGAAAATGTCCTTTTCACCCCATTTCTCCTCTGCCAAATGTTTTATTTTAAGACTGAATTATCAGGCGTGTTTGGTTTAGAAGAATATCAGAGAGAAATTAGTGTCAATAATAATGACATTTATTATTGATATTTGTAAAATAATCGTTACCATCTTTCAATCGAAATGAAAGTAATTAATTGAAATTTTTATGCTTTTTCCAAAATATTAAAATATCAAACGTATTAACCATTTTGATTTTCATTTTATTCCTAAACTAAATATGTTGAGAAAATCACTAAAATTCATACTCAAATAGGGTCAATGATATTCATATAATAATGATCGAGAAATTTGAACCAAACCACTTCTTAGTTATTTTTTGAGAAACGTATTAAGTTGTTGTTTGGTTCAAATTCTTCAATCGTTATCCCTATATGAATATCATTAATTATATTATGAGTATGTGTTTTGACAATTCCCATAACATGTTTGATTTAGTAATTGATAGATATCATTCCTCCAAAGGGCTAACGGTTGATATAATAGTATTTTAAGAGGAATCAAAATACTCCAGTTAATTACTTTTATTCCCATTGAAGAATAGTGATAGGTATTTTCTAAACATTAACCAAGAGTATTATTATCACTGACATTCATTTTCCTCTCTAATTCTCTTAAACCAAACAACCCCCAATGCTTTGAAGACTCTTTTGTTGTAGACTACGAAGCACGAACAGTTTGACTATATGTCCACTATCCAGACATGCAAAACACGGCATTTCATTCGTCTATTGACATTGAGAATTTAAACAGGTTTGACATTTCTCATACGCCCACAGCTTTCTCAGATACAAAGGCGGCCTATTTGAGAAGGGAAGCAACGCAGCGGTTTTGGAGACGTTGTTGAGTTTTTCACGCCTTCAGCGTGCAAAGGCGATCTTGCAAAGGAATTTGTTAAATTTCAAGCTTCAATTAGGGGGCTATGGCATAATGCACTATTTATTTGCAATTTAAAACATAGTAATTTATTTGATACACTATATAAATCATTGGCAGGAATTTTCTAAGAAAATGATGGAGAATGACAATCTTCTTGGACTCATAAGCTGCGTTGGAAACAAATTTTAATCCGACCAAATTAGTTCTACAATTTATAGAATATGCAATTGTTTTTCATGTTATGAAATAGTTAATATTTATACAAATATGTATACAAAATTAAAAACGTATTAGCAACATTGCAAGTTAAGTTGATTCTTAGCCTTTGCTTGCCTGAAAGTTTTCCATGTACATTAAATTTTCATCTTTAATAAATTTTGCCCTTTCAATTTCGAAAATCTAAGGTTGCCTCGAGTACCTTACAATAAATTTCAATAATATAACATAATTCTTAATTCAATGGTTTTTTTATTTAGATTTTGCACCGTGAAAAATTAGTTACCATACTAAAACAGAGACCTTCATGTGGTGCTTTGACTTGGTTTTAGAAATTTTTGGATATTCTCTATTGACTAAGGTGCCGTTTGGTATAACTGAAATGTGAAATGTGAAATGTGAAATCTGAAGTCTGAAATTTAAGTGCCGAAAGTATTAAGTTGCTAAATTGATAAAGTTTTACTTGTTTGATAATTAACTGAATATATGCACTGAATTTAAATATCTCTCCTCGTAAATATAATTATTTTATCTTAAATTTTTAAAATAATTTATTAATAATGTATATGAGAAAGAAATATATTCTTTGCTTGTGAGAAATAGATGATAAGTGTATTTATGTGTGTGAGATAAAGTATGTGTGTATATATAAAATGTATGTATGTGATAGGAGAAAAATTAAAATATGTGTATGTGTATATGAGATATAGAAAGTGTATATGTAAAAGTACGCGCGTGTGTGTGTGCAAAAGTGTACATGCAAGAAAGTATGTACATGTGTGCAAAAGAAACTATGTGGGGAGAGAAAGCGCGCGCGCGTGTGTGTGAGAGAGAGAGAGAGAGAAAAGGGAGGGAGAGAGAATATGTGTATTTGTGTAAAAGTGCGCGCGCACGCATGTATGTGTGTATGTGTGTGTGTGAGAGAGAGAGAGAGAGATTGTGCATGTAATAAATAGTATGTATATGTGTGTGCATAGGTGAGTGTGTGTAATAGGGAGAGGGGAGAAGTATCGAAATTCAAAAAATTAAGTGAAAAATTTTCACTGAAAATTTTATACACAAATTAAATAAGTGCTTAATGTATTAAGTGATAAAGGAATTTCGTTATCAAACACACTGAATTCAAAAAGCTCTTAATACATTAATTTTTAGCATTAAGTTGTGTTATCAAACACCTGAAATAGATTAAAAACAAGTCTTACAACCAAGATGTTGCAAACTTATAATTCTTCTCCCACGATGGTAGAATTAAATAAGTGGAAGTTTTATTTATAACAAATCTTCTCCCGCGATGCTAGAATTAAGGAAGCGGAAGTTTTATTTATGACAAAACTTTTTCATGTAGCTAAAAATCTATGCTTGATAAATTGATTCATTTTTTTCAACGCTTACAAGTGTGAAAATTTCATACTCTCTATCTCCTCATATATTTTTTGAGCTATTGCCATAATGAGTAAAGATCAAGGTAGTTAAAAAGCTAACAAAACAAAATTTACAATTCTACTAGAAAAAATTACAATTTTAGTTTCAAATATTTAGAGCATCGACAATTTCAATCTCTAAAGTTTGGACGAAAGCAAGTCTATATTAAATGTTTTAATTTTTTGAACATATTTAGTTCTATTGACTAGTTTTACAAAAATCTTATCAGAATTCGGTCATGTATACTCATATGTCGACTACAAAAGTTTTAAAAAAAGAAATAGAAAAAAAGAAAAAAAATTAAATTGCCATTATTTGTAATTAAAGGCACTAATTTGAGTTCGCACATAATAAATAAGAGGATAAATTTGAGAAAGTCTGCCTGGATAGTGCATTCATGTGTGCTTTTAATTACAATTATTACTACTAAAATTTTTTCTTTTTTCTAATTTTTTTTTGAAAACTTTTGTAACTAGCACGAGAGTATCATGTACATCGGATTCGTGTAAGATTTTGACAAAACATGTCAACAGGACTAAATATATGAAAAATTAAAATATTCAGTATTTTGTTTTCATCAAAATTTTAAGGACTGAATTCCCAAATATTTGATACTAAAAATGCAATTTTATCATTCTACTACTTTCACGTCATTTTTGTTTTATTCTTTGGGCCTGCTAATTATGGGCTGGACCTTTGCACAAAATAAAGGAGGATAATTTTCCTGGAGGTCTAAACCAAAATTAACAACCCATACTTGAAATGGGATATTGAAGTTAGATATAATTAAATATTTATACAACTGTTTTTACAAATGTAAAAATGTACTAAAAGATTCCAACTTAGGTAAAAATGTACTAAAAGATTCCAGCTTTGGTTTTTTTTTTTTTGAAAAGATGTTAATGTATTATAAATTATAAATTTTAAATTTAATAGTTCTTGCCTTTTCAAATTCAAATATATTACACACCTTTTAAAATAAAATTACTTTGAGTACCTTTTATGAAAAAATTTAAATTAATCAAACTAATTTCATACTTTTATTCGTTACTTTGAAAAAAAAAAATTAACAGAGAATGATTACAAGCAAAATTGCACCACATCCTTTGTCTAAATGAACGCCTTTGCTCCATTATATTTGCAATCCCTTATTTTAAGTGCAAAAAACGATTTGTAAAGGCCATTCCATGGGAAATAATTTAGGTGGACCGGGTTCACGGGTGGGGCCGTGGACCCCGTGGTTAACCTACTTCCAGATCCACCAAAAGTACCATGGGATTCACATAGGGTCAACCTACTTCCACAGGGTTCATGACCCCACCCGTGAATCCGGTCCACCTAAATATTTCTCCCATTCCATGAATAGGCGCCCGCTATCAGCACCACACGTTCTCACCTCTCGTGCGGAGTCACCGCTGAAATACGTTTTGAACACATACATGGCAATTAATCATTTTGTGCTAATTGCTACAAATTCGCCGCAAATTTTCCATGAAATGGAGTCCTTATAGGTTAATTTCGTAATACGTTGTTTACAGCGTAGATCATTTGTCCAATTTTTTTTTTTTTGGTCTAATGGTGTTGAATATAAAATTATGCTGCATTTATGTGAAACTATATAAAATTACATCGTTTCATTTAATAATACGTAGTTTCATACTGATGCAACATAATAATTTTGTAACAGACACAGTTGAACACTAAAAAAATTAATCAGAGGATCTGATTCGTGTTGTTTAGTTGTTGGATATTAGTTGTTGCAGTGAATGTTTTTTTGACTGTTTAAGGTTGTTGAAAATCTTGCATACGAAATTTTGAATTTTGATTTCAAAATAGTTGTTTATGATTTTTCTTCTTCTTCTGCTTTTTTTTTTTTTTTTTGCAATTTCAGAATCTGAATTGAAACACCACTGTATTGAATTGAGGAAGAAACCGAATCAGTTAAAAATGAATTCGAATTCTAATCAAGTCAAAAAAGTTAAAAATTCAGAATGTCAAATTGTAAAAATCATCTATTTCAAACTACAAATTCATCGACCAAATTTACTTATGCTGTCTCCAAGATGCATGTTACCATATTATATAACATGATACTTATTTATACCATGTATAAAGCAAGAGTCATGCTTTTGATTGATCAAATTATGTTTTATGTTATTCCATAAACAACATTTTCTACTTGCATTTTAAATTCGCCACCTCCTCTAAAATAAAGCAAGAGTTAATGATTTTCTATTCTCATTTATAATGGAAATCAGATTTGCGAAAAATGGGACGAATGAGATCAAAGATATTGAAAACAAATATTTTATTGTTGTTATTTAGATAAAAAGGTAATCACTACCTGAAAATAATCACGTAAAATAGTAGCTAAAAAAGAATATATTATTTTTGTATTACTAAAATTTATTTATTTATTCAAATAAATTACAGTTGAAATTAATGTCAATATCTTAGGCTATGATTTTCGTAGGTTGCAAATTGAAATAAAAGGAGTTTCTTTTTTATTTTCCACCTGCGATTTTATTTTTCTCCTTGGATAATAAGCAATATGACCCGGCCCATTTCGGCCGCCTGGATAGGTCCGTTAACAGATGGCGTGAGATTGAGGGAACCTCCTTCTATAAATACCCCCGTTCCCCTCATTCCTCAGATTTCCCAAAGTCCTCTTGCCTCCCGAGCGAGAAGAGAGGGGAGATAGCTGCAGATCAGTTACTGAAATCAACTAAAACTACTGAAAAATAACAGAAAAAACGAAAAAGGACTGATTAAATTCGAATCAAAGTAATCCCAAAAACCGCCATAACATTTTTGTACTGGTTTCAGAAAAAAACCCTAGAATTAGGTCATCGCACTTGCTACCATGGATATCCGATTCCCGTACTCGCCGGCGGAGGTAGCCAAGGTCCGGGTGGTCCAGTTCGGCATCCTCAGCCCCGATGAAATCGTAATTTCTCAAAACTCCAAGCCCTTTTTAATAAGTTATTTCCCTACTCTAGGTTTTGGATTCGGACTTACTTGAGCTGAATTACTGATTTTTGAGCTAATTGCAGAGGCAAATGTCAGTGGTGCATATAGAGCACAGCGAGACGACGGAGAGGGGGAAGCCGAAGATAGGGGGTTTGAGTGACCCGCGGCTGGGGACAATTGATAGGAAGATGAAATGTGAGACTTGTATGGCTAACATGGCAGAATGTCCCGGGCATTTTGGGCATCTTGAGTTGGCAAAGCCTATGTTTCATATTGGTTTCATAAAGACTGTGCTCAGTGTTATGCGCTGCGTTTGCTTTAACTGCTCCAAGATACTGGCAGATGAGGTATCTTCGTTCAAATTATTACTATAATTAGCTCTGAATGTTTGGAGTTTTCTCATATTCAGTGATAAATTCTGGCTCTCTTAATGTTGGGAGTTTTCTCATATTCAGTGATGAATTCTGGCTCTAAAAGCATGAGAGTATCCTTGTAGTCGTGTTTTTTTGTGCATGTATCGACAAAATGTGTTAAATTTTTTATTAATTTAACTCTTGAGGATATAGGCAGATGAGGTATCTTCCCGCAAGTTGTTATTACAATTTAGCTCTTGTATTTGAACTTTTTACACGTTGTATATTCGTTTGTGTCTATAAAAGCATAAGAATTTGTGCAGAATAATGGTGTATGTATCGAGAAGCTGCATTAAGTTCTGTTACCTATCCGGATGTTGTAAAGTGTTGGGTGAAAAATATACTTTTTATTTTTTATTTTTCCGCTGTGACATACATTTCCCTTCCATCTAGTGTGCATTTGGCTATGCTTACTGTCCCTAGCGCTAGGCAGACCTTTGTGCTATGTACAGATAATTATTATGGCCACTTTACTCAATACTACTGACCAGCAAGTTTTGTCCTTCAGAATCTATTTGAAAGTTATCTTTCCATACCAATTCCACTCCAATGGAAATTATTTAGAAGGGTTTGCGTGGAGGAATATAAAGGAAATCAACTCAACAATAGTGGACAAATGGATTCCATTATCTTAATTGTTCTCTCTTCGTACCTAGTGAGGATTTGTTGTCAGATTGACTGTCTCTCCTTGTCGTGTATACAGGAGGATTCCAAGTTTAAGCAGGCATTGAGGATAAGAAATCCTAAGAATAGACTTAAAAAGATTTTGGACGCCTGCAAAAACAAAAGTAAATGTGAAGGAGGTGATGAAATTGATGTACAAGGTCAAGATTCTGAAGAACCAGTTAAGAAGACGAGGGGTGGTTGTGGTGCTCAGCAGCCAAAACTTACTATTGATGGTATGAAAATGGTTGCTGAATACAAGGTTCAGAAAAAGAAGAATGATGATCAAGAGCAGATGCCTGAACCTGTTGAGCGGAAACAAATACTTTCTGCCGAAAAGGTAACTTATTTTGGAATCAATCTAACTTTTTGAACTGGGTCGTTATCACTTTGTTGGCTTTTCTTTATTAGGCACGGAGTTTTTTTTATCTTTCTGCCTGTGATGACGTATGAAAATAAATATTGGTTTACCTGTTTTCAGGTTCTCAGTATTCTGAAAAGGATAAGTGATGAAGATTGTCAATTACTAGGTTTCAGCCCAAAATACGCACGGCCAGATTGGATGATTCTTCAAGTTCTTCCTATACCTCCACCACCTGTTAGACCTTCTGTAATGATGGACACTTCTTCAAGGAGTGAGGCAAGCCAATTTATTTATGTGTTGTTCTTTGAATTCTCATTACAAGCTTATTCTTGCTTTATGTTGTATCTTGGATTGCACTAGTCGAGTTACTCAAATGATAGCATTGCCATTAGTCACAGCCTTTTCTTTCTTTTTCCTTTTTTTTTTGGTTGGGACTGTGGATAGATTTTAATCTTCTATTTCATAATGCAGGATGATCTTACACATCAACTAGCTATGATCATCAGGCACAATGAGAACCTGAAGAGGCAAGAGAGAAATGGGGCACCCGCTCACATTATCTCAGAATTTGCACAGTTATTGCAGTTCCATATAGCTACATACTTCGATAATGAACTGCCAGGACAGCCGAGAGTAGGATTTTTCTTTTATTAAAGCATTTGGAGTATGACTATTTCTTTATTAAAGCAATCGAAGTTAATTTGTGTGGGGAGATTTTATTGAGTTGATTCTTCACTTTTCAGGCTACACAAAGATCTGGTAGACCCATCAAATCAATATGTAGCAGATTGAAAGCAAAGGAAGGTCGGATTAGAGGGAACTTGATGGGTAAACGAGTGGACTTTTCTGCTCGGACTGTGATTACACCTGATCCAACGATAAACATTGATGAATTGGGAGTGCCGTGGAGTATTGCACTCAATCTGACGTATCCAGAAACTGTTACCCCTTACAACATTGAAAGGTCTCTTTTGTTGCTTTTCTTCATTCTTAATTTTGCTAGTATGTCATGATTTGAATAGCCAACTATACTGGACCATTAAACAGGTTGAAGGAGCTTGTTGAATATGGTCCACATCCACCACCAGGAAAAACTGGTGCCAAGTACATAATCAGAGATGATGGGCAGAGGCTTGATCTTAGATATTTGAAGAAAAGCAGTGATCAGCATCTGGAACTTGGATACAAGGCAAGCTTCTGCAATTATCTTGATGCAGATTGGGATTTATTTGCTACTTCTGGTTAACTTTATTGTACTGATGCAGGTGGAGCGGCACTTAAATGACTGGAGATTTTGTACTTTTTAATAGGCAACCTAGTCTGCATAAAATGTCTATAATGGGCCATAGGATCAAAATCATGCCATATTCTACGTTCCGCTTAAATTTGTCGGTTACTTCGCCATACAATGCGGATTTTGATGGGGATGAAATGAACATGCATGTTCCGCAGTCATTTGAAACTAGAGCAGAAGTGTTGGAACTTATGATGGTCCCTAAATGCATTGTCTCACCCCAATCAAATCGCCCTGTAATGGGAATCGTCCAGGATACGCTTTTGGGTTGCCGTAAAATAACTAAAAGAGATACATTTATTGAGAAGGTACGCATTTTTGTTTCATTTCCTCTATTTAGTAAAAACACTAATCTTAACTTTTCCTTTGTTCCGTCCGAATGGTTATTCATGTTTTGCAGGATGTTTTTATGAACATCTTAATGTGGTGGGAAGATTTTGATGGGAAGATACCAGCTCCAGCAATCTTGAAACCAAGGCCTCTTTGGACAGGGAAGCAAGTTTTCAATCTGATTATACCAAAACAAATAAATCTCCAGAGAAATGCAGCATGGCATCAAGATGATGAAAAGGGACCCATAACTCCAGGAGACACCCAAGTTCGTATTGAGAAAGGGGAGTTGCTATCTGGCACCCTGTGCAAGAAGGCACTTGGAACTTCCACTGGAAGTCTTATTCATGTTATTTGGTATGATATCTGAAATAATACGGTTTCTGAAATCATTGTCTTTTTTGTCTACAACTTGACAGTGACATGCTTGGTAGATATTCTATTGGCTTCATTTTTCTCTGAGATTCTTTAATTCTCGTAACAATGTATTCGTCGTCCAGACAAGCAAGCCATCCCTAGTCAACATTGTAGCTTACATGAACATATTGTGTCAGTCCATGAACTGTTTCATGGTTTTTGACCTCGATCATACACAGAACATGAGATAGTGCTCTATTCAAGTATGGAACCATGAGTGATATTAATGGACTTACATTAATGCAAGCAGGGAAGAGGTTGGTCCTGATTCAGCTCGCAAGTTTCTTGGACACACGCAGTGGCTTGTTAATTATTGGCTTCTGCAGAATGGTTTTAGCATTGGAATTGGAGATACTATTGCTGATGCTGAAACAATGGAAAAAATCAATGTTACTATTTCAAAAGCGAAGAATGATGTGAAAGATCTCATCAGGCAAGCTCAAGAAAAGAAACTGGAGGCCGAGCCCGGACGAACTATGATGGAATCCTTTGAAAATAGAGTAAACCAGGTAGATATATTTGATGGACCTTATATTTCTTTTATAGTCTCTGCTATCTTTTGAGGTCTGAGATGTGCGTCCAACTTGTCTTAGGTGTTGAATAAGGCTCGTGATGATGCTGGAAGCAGTGCCCAAAAGAGCTTATCCGAGAGTAACAATCTTAAGGCAATGGTTACTGCAGGATCAAAGGGAAGTTTCATCAATATATCTCAGATGACTGCTTGTGTGGGGCAGCAGAATGTTGAAGGGAAGCGAATTCCTTTTGGATTCATTGACAGAACGCTGCCGCATTTTACCAAGGATGATTTTGGTCCAGAAAGTCGTGGTTTTGTAGAGAATTCATACTTGCGAGGGTTGACTCCTCAAGAATTTTTCTTCCATGCAATGGGTGGTAGGGAAGGTCTTATAGATACTGCTGTTAAAACATCCGAGACTGGGTACATTCAACGACGGTTGGTGAAGGCCATGGAGGATATCATGGTCAAGTATGACGGAACTGTCAGGAATTCCTTGGGGGATGTTATTCAGTTTCTTTATGGGGAAGATGGCATGGATTCGGTGTGGATTGAATCACAGAAACTGGAATCGTTGAAAATTAAGGAAAGTGAATTTAATAAGATGTACAAATATGAGATTGATGATCCGAGTTGGAACCCAGATTACATGTTACCTGAAGCTGTTGAAGATCTAAAGACCATCCGAGAAATCCGGAGTGTGTTTGATGCAGAAATTCAGAAACTTGAAGCTGATAGGTTGCAGCTGGGGACAGAGATTGCAACTACGGGTGATAATACCTGGCCTTTGCCTGTGAACATCAGGAGACTTAATCTCAAATGCACAGAAGACCTTTAAGATAGACTTCCGAAGGCCCTCAGATATGCATCCAATGGAGATTGTTGAAGCAGTGGATAAGCTACAGGAGAGGCTTAAGGTTGTTCATGGTGATGATTATCTTAGTATGGAAGCTCAAAAGAATGCTACGCTTTTTTTCAATATATTGCTTCGCAGTGCATTGGCCAGTAAAAGGGTCTTGAATGACTACAGACTTACTCATGAAGCATTCGAGTGGGTAATTGGTGAGATAGAGTCACGTTTCTTACAGTCACTCGTCGCTCCAGGAGAAATGATTGGTTGTGTTGCTGCACAATCCATTGGTGAGCCTGCTACTCAGATGACACTTAATACTTTCCATTATGCTGGTGTGAGTGCCAAGAATGTCACCCTTGGTGTACCTAGGCTGAGGGAGATCATTAATGTGGCTAAGAAGATAAAAACACCATCTCTTTCTATATACCTGAATCCTGAAGCAGGTGAAACAAAGGAGAGGGCAAAAAGTGTCCAGTGTGCTTTAGAATACACCACTTTGCGCAGTGTTACACAGGCCACTGAAGTTTGGTATGATCCAGATCCAATGAGCACCATAATTCCTGAAGATGTTGAATTTGTGAAGTCTTATTATGAAATGCCGGATGAAGAGATTGATCCCGATAAAATCTCTCCCTGGTTGCTCAGAATAGAGTTGAATCGGGAAATGATGGTGGATAAGAAGCTAAGCATGGCAGACATTGCAGAGAAGATCAATCTTGAGTTTGATGATGATCTGACTTGTATATTCAATGATGACAATGCTGATAAGCTGATACTTCGTATTCGTATCATGAATGATGAAGCTCCCAAGGGGGAGCTGAATGATGAATCTGCCGAGGATGACGTCTTCCTCAAAAAGATTGAGAGCAACATGCTAACTGAAATGGCTCTTCGGGGCATTCCCGATATTAACAAAGTTTTTATCAAGCAGACTAAATTAAACAATTTTACCAAGGAGGAAGGATTTAAGGCGGACAATGAGTGGATGTTGGACTCAGAGGGTGTTAATCTTTTAGCTGTCATGTGCCATGAAGATGTTGATACTAGAAGGACAACAAGTAATCACTTGATTGAAGTTATTGAAGTTCTTGGAATTGAGGCAGTACGAAAGGCATTGCTGGACGAATTGCGTGTTGTCATATCCTTCGATGGATCTTATGTAAATTATCGGCATCTTGCAATATTATGTGATACCATGACTTACCGTGGTCATTTGATGGCAATCACTCGTCATGGGATCAATCGAAATGATACTGGGCCATTGATGAGGTGCTCCTTTGAAGAAACTGTTGATATACTTCTTGATGCTGCTGTCTATGCAGAAACAGATTACCTCAGGGGTGTTACTGAAAATATCATGTTGGGTCAGCTTGCACCCATTGGCACAGGGGACTGTGCCTTGTACCTCAATGAGGAGATGTTGAAACAAGCTATTGAGATTGCTCTTCCCAGTTACATGGAGGGCAACCTAGATTTTGGCATGACGCCTGCCCGTTCACCTTTCAGTGGAACACCCTATCATGATGGTATGATGTCTCCAAGTTATTTGCTGAGTCCAAATGCCCGGTTGTCACCTCATGCAGATGCTCAATTCTCTCCTTTTGTGGGAGCAATGGGATTAGCTTTCTCTCCACAATCATCTCCTGGTTACAGCCCCTCGTCTCCTGGATACAGTCCCTCCTCTCCTGGTTACAGCCCCACTTCCCCTGGATACAGCCCCACTTCCCCTGGTTACAGCCCCACGTCCCCTGGTTACAGCCCAACTTCTCCGACCTATAGTCCTAGTTCTCCTGGATATAGCCCAACTAGTCCTGCTTATTCTCCAACTAGTCCTTCATACTCGCCCACATCTCCTAGCTATAGTCCCACATCACCCAGTTATAGCCCAACATCTCCAAGTTATAGTCCTACTTCTCCTAGTTATAGTCCGACATCTCCGAGTTACAGCCCCACCTCACCAGCATACAGCCCCACCTCACCCGCATACAGCCCAACCTCCCCCTCTTACAGCCCAACATCACCTTCTTACAGTCCAACATCACCGTCTTATAGTCCCACCTCGCCTTCTTATAGCCCAACCTCACCCTCTTATAGTCCAACTTCTCCATCATACAGTCCCACATCACCTGCATATAGTCCAACTTCTCCGGGTTACAGCCCCACCTCCCCAAGTTACAGCCCAACCTCGCCAAGCTATAGTCCTACTTCTCCTAGCTACAATCCCTCAGCAAGATACAGTCCTTCACTTGCATACTCTCCAACTAGTCCCAAGCTGTCACCTTCAAGCCCATACAGTCCTTCCTCTCCAAGTTACAGGTATATTTCTTGCCTATTCGACAAATGTCAAACTTGCAGGACGCTTATCCTGCGTATATGCCTGGCTGTTTGCCCACAAGTATTGGTTTTGCATTTGCTGCAATTAGGCAGTGCATGAATAGCGTGTTTGATTTGTAAATCCTGTGTCATGCATGGTGCATTATGTCTGATTACTGTTGTTGATTCCCTTTTCAATTTTACATGCCTAAATTTTTGTCATGCAGCCCAACATCGCCGTCGTACTCTCCAACATCTCCATCGTATTCTCCTTCTAGTCCGACTTATAGTCCAAGCAGGTAAAGTTCGTATCTCAACAATTCTGTCTTCACTTTCTTTTGGGTTCTTTAATTTCTTTGCTCCTTTTTTATTTTTTTTTGGTTGCTGCTAATTGTGAATTTTGGAGAAGCCATTGAGCTTCAGACAGAGGCTCCCCTTTATTTGATACTTGATTCTCATCTTGTGATTTTTGGCTTTATTTTTTTCCTTCCATGACCATGTTGTTGTGTGACATGAAGTTACATTTTGTTCGTTTTTCAGATTTAACTCACTCGTGAATATTGTGACTTAATTTTTATGATTTTTCGTTGGTCTGTGCTCAAGCATGGTTATTTTGGTTTATGTCCAAGTGTTTATTATGGTCAAGTTACTGAACCGTCTTGTATAGTGTTCCTCTCAAAAATGTTTTGGCAGCAGCTGCATGCATAGCCTATTGGATAGGTAAAAGAGCTTTATGGGTCAGTTTACAGAATGCGAACCCAAAAGCTCTTTTCTGTATTTACACTAAAAATACATTTTTTTTTCCCTTTACATGATCTCTGACATTAATTGCTATTTCAGTCCATATAACTCTGGTGGAGATCCAGATTATAGTCCAAGTTCTCCACAATATAGGTAAGAATTGGAAATCCCCAGTTCCAATTTGGGATTGAACTGATGCTTTATTGCCATCTTTTAACCTGTTACTCCGGTGTTCAGTCCAAGTGCTGGATATTCACCTAGTGCACCTGGGTACTCTCCATCATCTACGAGCCAATACACTTCCCGAACAACTGATAGAGATGACAAGAGTGTCAAGGATGGTAAGGATCGTGGTTAAAGGTGGAGGACAGCGAACGCTATCAACAGATTAAGCTCTCAGATCAGACCTGAGATGTCATTATTAAGTTATTGTACAATCTCAAGTCCTTGTCTTTAATGGTAGCCTATATTTTGGTTCTGTATCCGGTATTCATGGGGTTGGTTGAAGTGGAACCTATACAGTATATAATCACAAATTGTATAATACCTTGTGTGTTGTGGGACAATATTTTGCATTATTACTTGTTCGCCTTGTGCTGGCATTTGAAGGATTTCCCCTTTCTTATGACCCAAATAAGTTGTGCTGAGATTTGCCAAATAGTTCTATAACAGATTGTACTATGACTATAAAAGGAACTGTTACAACAAATAGTGCCGTAATGGCTTCAAAAGGAAATTTCGTGTGAATGTGCTTAAAAATTTGGGGAGGACAGGATTTGAATTTATGTTAATGAGAGTGCTGTAACTTGTAACTGATGCTTTCAGCTGTCTCAAGTTAACATTGACTCGTTTTTAACTTGGTCAAAATTTAACAAATCTGAGACGCAAGGCTAACGTCAAATCTGCCTCGGGGTTCCTCTTGCTCTTGGAAAGTGACGTAAAATAGGTGCATGTCTAATAGTTGGAATAATCCATGTTGTAACTGACGCTTTCAGCTGTCTCGAGTTTTTTAACATTGACTCGTGTTTATAACTTGGTTGAAATTGAACAAATATGAGACGCAAGAGTAATGTCCATAAAACTACAATCCCTCAAGGCTCCTCTTGCTCTTTGAAACCGACGTGATTTAAAATAAAATTATAAAAATATCATTATATCACTTTTTTATATTAATATATACTACTATATTTATATAACACTTTTTTATATTCTAAAGTCCAAAGCTAAGAATCTCTCCTGTTTGGCTAACCTCAGTTTAAGGCACTCGTATGCAAGAAGGTTGACTTTGCTGTTCAATATAACACGCGGGGAGGGGAATACAAAAGAAGTCCAAATTTATACAGCGAAAGCAAGAGCCACACGGTTATCTACGAAAAAGTTGAGTTGACATGGACTAGCAACAACCGCGCTGCTAGATTAAACGTGCCCATCAAAACAGTTTTAGCACTCTATCGATACATTTAATGCCATTGACAAACAAAATACATTATGGATTTCGAACAACTATTAGAAATATTTCCAATATTGGTGTACATCTTTCTAGACTCCAAAAATGTGTGATAAGATGTCGCATCAACAACGGCTAAAAAGGGCATGGAAATATCCTTCAATATGATTCAAAAAAACTATCATAAAGATGTCATACGTGTATACATCTGTCTAGTCCTAGCTATTTCTGATACTCCGCACGCTGACAATAGCCAAAAAGGGGATGTAAATACCTCCTCGAATATTGTCATCATCATCTCAGTTCTCCGCTTGGGAAAAGAATTTAAGACCTTATATCATCATCTCCAGTAACATTGAATTTGAACAAAGTTAAACAGCACTTTTCTTGTTTCTGAAGTTCTCTTTCAGCAAAGCAAATTTCTTCTTACACTGGACAACAGTTTTCCCCGGCACTGCAGCAGCAACTCGTTCCCAACGCTGGTTTGTCTCCTTTGGGAAAGTTTTTAATGCTTGAACCAACGCTCTTTCTTGAACAGCAGACCAGACATCTTGATCTCCACTTGATGATACTTCGTTTTCAATTATCACATCTTCTGAGTGTTGCAAACTATCTGACCTACCAGGATGCCTCTCTGGCGCATTGCTGTTCGATACTCCCTCTACTTCATCTCTAGTAGTTAGAGGGGATGCAATGGATGGGGATGGCTTTCGTTTCTCAAGAAACGAGTCGAAAGCTTTAGCTGAGTCTGGTTTCTGGAGAAGAACAGTTTTTGTTGCCTTCAAGATCTCTTCAACTGATCTTCCAGTACCGACATACTCCGAAATAACTTCCCATCTTCGAGATGTTCCTTTTGGGTACTTTTGCATCCCCTTTCTCAATAGCTCAATCTCTTCTTTGCTCCATGGTTTCTCTTTTTTCTCCGTGGTACCTGGTGCAATTTGTCCATCAGCCACCATAGCGCCGTTCTGCAGTGGACCCCTCACATCTTCTTTCTCATCCTTCGAGTTGTGACTACGTCCAAGAGCATCTTTCACAATTTTCACTCTCTGCACGTCTTCAGTTCCTTCAATCTTGTCGCACAAGTTTCTTAAATTCTCCATATCAAGTGACATGCACAACTTTTCAACATCCTCTTCAGTAAGATCAAGCAAGTGCTTAGACAAAACAGGAGCCAAAAATGATCGAAGACGGGTTCTCTCTTTGCGCAATAACTTTTTTTCTTTCTCCCTCACTTTCTTCTGATGTAAAGCAGCTTCAGCAGCTTTTTTATCTTCCTCCTCTTTCCTACGTCTCTCCTTCTCAGCAATCCTAGCTGCTTCTTCCTCTTGCAATTTCTTTGCCAAAAATTTAGCCTCCTTTTTTCTCTGCTTCTCAGCTTTCTCCTCCTCTTTCCTTCTCAAAATTCTGGGGTCCCTTTTGTAAGCATTGTCGACAAGAGCACGTATCCGAGCAGATTCTTCTTTCCTAGCCTTCTCTGAGAGCTTTGCGTTCTGCCTTTCCATCCACCTTCTGTGATCCCTAGATTCTGCCTGCTCAAGGTCAAACTCATCAGCATGAGGAAATTCCCTCCAGCTTTTAAAGCTGTACCAAAAATTGTAGAAGTTATCAACTTCTTTGAGCGAAGTAGTTTCATTCCCTAAAGATGGAACAGGATGGCTAACAGACCAACGGCCATTCCTCAAAAAAGCTGGTCCAAACACCTTGAAGAAGTCCTGTGGGGCACAATCGGTAGGTATTTCATCATCAAATTCATCAGTGGAGTCATATATTCTTCTTCTAGTAGGGTCAATTAGGACCTCATATGCTTCTTGGATGGCTTTAAAGCGGTTCTCTATTTCATCTTTCTTTGCTTGTTTTGCAGCTTCTGTTTCCTCGGCAAGGAGAAGAGCAGCCTGCTTATCAGGGTGATGCCTCAAAGCAGCCTCACGATAGCTCCTTCGAATTTGGTCCTCCGTAGCAAGATACCTTAAATGACCCAATCCCAGTAGTGCATAATGATCCTGTTGCTTCAGTTCAGAACCAGATTTCTTTTTACCTTTAGTGCTGTATGAATCTGCTGACTGAGTATAAGACTGATCCTTCTCACTTGTAGTATCGCTCTTTTCATCGTCAATATCTTCATCCTCTGAAACACCGAAAAGTCGAAGAGCAGCAGAATGAAATGCATGCCCAGCTGGTTCAAAATTTAAGGCCTTAATAGGAGAGCAGTTGGAGGATACATAGATTGGCTGTCCATCTATAATCTCTTCTGAGTATGAAATAAGACGCATGCTACTACTGGCAGCCATTGATTACAAACAACTTCAGTTCTATAATCTCTATAACATAACACAAACAAGGGGAAGATATTGTTTTGATCAACAACCAGAGCGTAACCTTGGAACCAACAGAACCAGGCAACTTGCTCAGAAGCGTCAACCTACAGTTTGCACCCAAACAAAAAAATCTTAGCTCATTACAGCACTCTTAAGTTACAATTAGCACTTAATAATCATGAAATTCATGTACCGAATATGACATAAACCTTTAAAAGAGTAACCTAAAGTTCACATCTTTCATTGGTTTTCCTACTTAGGTATAGATTCAAATGAGAGGATGGGTAACATTTCAGCCATAGGTTAAGAAAACAAACATAAATGATACCAGCCACCCCAACATAGAACTATAGAAGTAGCCCTCAATGTATCAATATTAACTACTTCATACCCTGTTATGATCAATCTAATAAAAAAAAAAACTAATGGATCAGAGTTCCGAATTAAGCAAGTCCTATGCCCATTTCCATTGGGCATGGGATAAAAATAAATCAAACAATTTCCAATCACCTTCTTTCAAAATAATTACTTTAATCACTATAAAATCTGTCCTACACACAAAATAAAATAAAATAAAACCAACTCCCGAAAGAACCATTAAAAACTGATATATCATCTTGACCAAATTTCATTTGTAGCTCACAATTACACACACACAAAAGCCCTAATCCAAAAAAATTTAAAAATAAAATAAAAAAGGAAACTTCCAAGGAGGAGATGGAGGCGGCAGGGGACGAGCAAACACTAAGTAAATTTTCAATCTTTTTGCCTTAGAACTCCTAAAATAATAATCTCAAATTAATCAGAATACGTAATCCAACTGATGCTACTGCTTGGTACATGATGATAATAATAATGATAGCAAGAATTGGTTAATTACTAGATTTTACCTCAGATAGATGGATTGCCAAGTGCCGGGCCTCTCCGCCGGAGCTGGAGGAAGACGCGGCGGATTGGTGGGTGGTGGAGCAGCTGGGCGGAGGGCGTGGTGGCACCTTTGAGTACTACAGAGGTTGAGGACCTGATGGATGTTAGGGCTTGTTTTCTTGAACTTTCAGCTCCAGCTGCCAAATATAAAAGCGTTTAAGGTCGGCTAAAACTCCGGTTGACTGGTCAATTGGCTTAAAAGCGTCAATAGTTTAACACGCGTTTTTTTTTGCTGCAAAAAAAAAAAAAAAAAGTGAAAAGGGGATTTCCACCTTCTAGGAAATGTTTAATTTGAACTACAAGTACTTGATTTGCTGAAAATAATCTTATTCTTATGGCCCAATAAAACATGTTCTTAATATTTTTTTCCTCTATTTATCGGTTATTGGTTTTTCACTCATCAATGCTAGATTTTCAAATTTTTTGTGTACATTTCTCTTTTTAGCACTTTTTACAAGATAAAGCTTCATAGGCGTGATTTACGTGAATTAAGACATTTTAGATGTTTGCGTTGTGTACTTACCTTTTAAAATTGTATAAATCATTAAGTTACAATTCTTATGTATCCGGAAAAGTATGAAGTACGTGATCAAATATACCACGTAACAATGTCACATGGAGTAACTTGATTATTTATTTATTTATTTTTTGATCAAAATTTGTCCATACTAGTATGAGCCCAAAAACATGCCTGCCCATTTCTAATGATATGAGTACTAATTTTCTAGAACGGGAGGTTTTACAATGTACAAACTTGTGATATTAGACCCTTTTGTACAACTAAAGCACATGGAACAAACAGTGAATCGACTGATTAAAACTCTACGATTCCACCCAAAGTAAGAGTTTGAACCCCACCAACACCATTTACTTCTCTAATGTAATAGTAAATAACAAAAAATAAAGAGCATTCATTCTTCTGTTAATCCGCTATTTCACTGAGCGTGAATTTGACCAGAATCAACATAAATAACAATGATCATTTCCAATATTGCCCCCGCCATTGTCTATTTCCGACTTCAAAATCTAAACCAACTTACCAATTAGCCCAAGGTTTCTACCAATAGAGGAATGAAGCCCAATTCAAATCTAGTGTATCAGGCCCAAGAAATTCAATGCACGGTTGGGTCCAGCATGAAAAAGCATACAAGGAAATGATTGGGTTCGGATTCTACCGTCAGCTACGACTACTGGCGCTTCAAAAGGCTTAGATTCTAAGGGCAAGAGACAAGTGTTTCGGCGGGGAGAGAAACTAGGCCCGGTCGTCGGTTAAATGTCAGTAAGGTCCGATATTCATTCCTTACTCAAAGGATTCCATTAGCACAGATGATCCAAGGAGATGGGCGACACCGAAACATGCCACTGAAAGACTCTACTGAGACAAAGATAGGCATTCTCTACTGTAAACCATCAAGAAGCAATCCGGCACGTTGGACGGCTTAGCTGGTTTACAGAATCTACCACGACCGCCATCCGCGGTCCATTTTCGTTCTCTTCAATAAGGGTTAATAACACTTTGCCCCCCTGAACTTAGTGGGTAGTCACACTTTGTCCCCCTCAACTTTAAATATATACACTTTGCCCCCCAAAGGCTAGTCAAAGTTAATAATTTAAAAAAAAATGAGTGTTATGACATTATTGCCCTTTTATTAATTAATATATTTATAACTTTATATCATTTCTTTTTATTTTTAAAAAATTATTTCTTCATTATCATATAAATTATATAAAAATATCAAACTAAAAAATTTAAAGAAAGTTAAGATTTAATTTACATCTTTAAAAATTTTTCTCTTGTATCAATATTTACTTCTATATATGTTATTTTTAATTTATTAGACTTTAAGTTAAACAAAATTGATAAAAAACACGACAATAAAAGATAAATTCAATTACCAAAATTTATATAAAAAGGTAATACCAAACTCATTTATTTAAAGTAATTTTTTATCATTTTAATTTATTTAAACTTTTAGACTAATATTATTGTCATTTTTATATTTATCAAATTATTCCAATATGAAATTCTTAATTAAAGAATTTCTTATTTTTTATTGTTTTGGACTAAATGTTATATATATATATATTTGACTTATTTATTCTTGTTTGCCCTAGTACTGTATAATGGGCTAACTGTTCTTTTTTCCCAAAATATTCTTTGATTAAAAATTTCATATTGGACTAATTTGATAAATATAAAAATGACTATGATATTACTCCAAAAGTTTAAATAATTTAAAATAATAAAATTTTAGTTTAAATAAATGAGTTTGGTATTACCATTTTTATACAAAATTTGACAATTAAATTTATTTTAGTGTCGTGTTATTTATCGGTTTTGTTTGACTTAAAGTATAATAAATTAAACAAAATATACATAGAAGTAAATATTAATTTAAGAGGAAAATTTCAAAGATATAAACTAAATATTAACTTTCTTTAAATTTTTTAGTTTGATATTTTTATATAATTAATACGATAGAGAATATATAAATCTTTTAAAAATGAAAAGAAATGATGTTAAGTTATAAATGTATTCATTAATAAAAGGGCAATAATGTCATAACACTCACTTTTTTTTTGAATTCATAACTTTGACGAGTCTTGGGGGGCAAAGTGTATATATTTAAAGTTGAGGGGGGCAAAGTGTGACTACCCCCTAAGTTTAGGGGGGCAAAGTGTTATTAACCCTAAAAATAAAAATTGATATATCCACTATCAAAATAATCTCCTTTTCTATCTATCCTTAAAAATAAAATTGATAAATTCACTATCAAAATAATCTCTTTTTCTATATATATACATATACATATATATATATATATATATATATAGAGAGAGAGAGAGAGAGAGAGAGAGAGAGAGAGAGAGAGAGAGAGAGAGAGAGAGAGAGAGAGAGAGAGAGAGAAGAATTACGTTTAAAGGTGAAAGAAACTTTTTAGTGTGAAATCAACGTGGATTTCTTCCAAGGGAGAGAGCGTAAAACCATTTTGGCTTCTTCGTACTAATATTTTCTTACTTCCAAGTGAGGGAGAGCTATTAGCTTGATAGAAAATCTATCATTTCTGGTTGGTTTTTAGTGCAAAAGATTATTCTTACTAGGCCTACTTTACAAGGTGGTATACGAATGAATGGTGCTTCCTTTCTTTCTTTATCGGTGGAATCATTGGCGTGCTACACGTTGATCACGTTGTCACCCAAGAAAATCCCTTTTTTTGGTTCTATCCTTCATAGTTATTATTACAAAACTAATCAATTGTTCACTGGAAACTAGTCAATTCCCTTCATTCACCATCATCCTTGTATCTCCCATCATCCTGGTTTTTATCTTTAACTAGAAGAAAAAAGAACTAGAAACAATTTCAAAATTAACACGTGATAGCAAGAACAAATAGTCAATGAGAATGTGAAAGCGATACGAAGATCAACAATTAGTGAGAATATGAATGTAAAATCTAGTTTTTGACAAAAAAAAAAAAAAAAAAAGAATGTAAAATCCAACATTGTGGTGTAGCTACTTTTTTTATACTCATTTTTTACTTTGTTGGTTGCATCTCATCTGTCTATTTTTTGCACTTTTAATTCGGACCATAAATTGGTCCCAACTGAAACTTGTGAGCCCCCTCAGTGTAAAATATGAATTAGTCGGAATATGATAGTAGTGAGAGCAACTGTTATTTAATTTTGTATTACTATTTCCTGAATAAATTAAGGAAAGACCATTGCACCAATTGAAGACCATCAAACCAATGTGCTTTCCTTTCTTGGAGATTATGGTTCCATGCTTCCAAGTATGGGTGAAATCAATGTTAGAGTCGTTGGAAGAGGTGGTTTGTGACATTTCGTGATTCCTGTTTCATTTTCAATTTTCATATCAAGACCGACTGCCCCATTTCATTAGGTTTGGATTATTGTTCCTGAAATATATTTTATAACCTTCTTCTTATTTCATATACCTACATACATAAAAATTGTAACATAATTATATTTTTTTTTCAAAACTCTTTTAATAGTACAGATTTTACAAAAGGATAATTTCACATATCTTCTCTCAGGTTTTGAAAATTATACTTGCACCTTTTGTGTTTGTATCTTTGATAACAAGAAAAATTATTTTGCTAATATAACTCAAAAATGCTAATCAAACACCCTAAAATATCCTTTAAAAAAATTAATTAGTTAACACATAAAAAGGTCAAAGTACTCATATTCTTATACCAATTGTTCAATTTCCACTAGATTCTATTATTCAATACCTAGTTATTTGACTAATCTAAATAAATCTAGTTAATCTTTTTAAAAAAAAAATATTAGTAAGAAAGGGATGATCAACTTAATAAAAAAAAGCTTGTGTAAATAACTTGGAATGCCTAATTAAAAGGGCAAAAAACTTTAAGTTTTGGATTTTTTTATTTTTTACTTATTGTTTGTTTCTTGATAGCAATTAAGGATATTTTACGATATTTTGTTGTTCTTTTTGAATTATATTATCAAAATAAGTTTTTTTTGCTATAAAAAAATATAAACACAAAGAATGTAAATGTAATTTTCAAAACACAATAAGAGATTTTTACAATTACGACAAACATCAAGGAGGTATGTGAATCATCCCTTTACAAAATTTACAGCACTGTGACTAAGCAAAGTATAAGCATATGTTGCCAAAGTGCGACACTCCAATCCATATGATGGGGACTAATATGCTCAATAATTGATCCACTAATAGGGTGCCGCGATGCTTTCTTTCATGATTGGAATCGAACTTTCAAATCAAAGCATAAAATTCCTACATGCAGCATCGGTGTGCGCATAGATAATGAGTTAAATACCCAAAAAAAAAAAAAAAAAGGGAAAAAAGAAGCCCAATCTCCAAGTAACCGATATATTCCCTCTCTCGAAATATTTTACAAATTGGTGGTCCAAATATTTGAATCCTTTTGGACTCAATTGAGACTAATTGAAGGTGAGTTCATTATGGCTTGAGGCTGTTTGGTTTAGTAGTATTAGGGTAGGAAATTAGTGTCGATAGAAATATTATTTATTATTGATATTTAGAGAATAACTATCACCATCTTTAATCAGAATGAAAGTGATTAATTGAGATCTTCATAATTCTTTAAAATATTATTCTATCAACTCATAACACACTTGGAGAGAATGATACTTATTCAATTACTAAACCAAATGTTTGAAGAATCGTCAAAATCCATACTAATGGTAAAAGTTAATAAATTCATAGTGATAGTAATTGAAAAATTTAGAGCAAACGTCTCTTTAAAATTTGTACATTATATTACTTGAATTTGTGAACGGATGCATCTCAGGAACGTAGTTGTGGTTTTTCCCGTTTTAATTCAGGTTAAATTCCACGATTTCATTTGTAAATCACGTGAATAATTACATGAATTCTTTTATTTCAGGAGGGAAATATTAAACAGAGAGACAATTAGTCCGACAAACGAGAGAGAGAGAGAGAGGTTGTCCGAGCCAAAAATGTTAAACTCGTGAAGCCAATGGAATGCACGTGCATTTCTGGGGCCATCCCGTTACTCAACCGTCACTCTTCTCTCTCCTTTCCCCTTCCCTCCTCAACTGTTTAGCCAAAAAAAACCAAAAAAAAAAAAAAAAAAAAGGCCACTTCAAATCCCAGCCAGCTTGAACAATGCAACGGCACCCAACTAACTTCCAAGAAACAACGTCCCACCATTTCTTTCCCCACCACTACCATCCTTTTGTATCATTCTAATACTGAACTGGGATTTTTGTTTGTTTTATTTTTTTTCATTTTTGTAGTTTGCAGAAAAAAGGAAAGTAGGAGAAGAATGGCTGAGAATTCAGTCAAGAAAATGGTGTACTTGTACGGAGACTTGGAATTACACATTATGGAAGCTCGGAATTTACCCAATATGGACTTAACAACCCAGCGTCTCCGCCGCTGCTTCGCCGTCTGTGAACCCTGCTTTAAACCCCCCGCATCCCCCGAACGAGAAGGAGAAGACCACCACCACGAACACCTCGACGGTGACGTATCCGATAGCCCCACCACAGATAAAAAAATCCACCACCACCACCATCCCCACCCGAAAATCATCACCAGTGACCCTTTCGTCGTTGTCTCCGTACCTCATGCCACTCTCGCCCGCACACGCGTGTTGCGCAACTCCAAAGACCCCAAGTGGAACGAGAAGTTCTCCATCCCCATAGCTCACCCGCTCGAGTTCTTGGAGTTCCAGGTCAAAGACGACGACGTTTTCGGAGCTGAAACTATAGGGACTGTGAAAATCCCGGTGGATGAAATCGCCTCGGGAGAGAGAATATTCGGGTGGCGTCCGTTGATTGGAACCAATGGGAAGCCGGTGAAGCGGGACACGGATCTCTGGTTGCAGATGAAATTTATTCCTGCTGATAAAAACCCGGTCTACAAACATGGTATTGCTGGCGAGGGGGATGAAAATGGGGTGAGGAATACTTATTTTCCGTTAAGAAAAGGCCATTCGGTTACCCTTTATCAAGATGCTCATATTAGCAACGATGTGAAGTTGCCCGAGATTGAATTGGATGATGGGATGATTTATCAGCAGAATAAATGTTGGGAAGATATTTGTCATGCCATATCAGAAGCCCATCATTTAATTTACATTGTAGGTTGGTCGGTTTTCCATAAGATTAAGCTGATTCGAGAGCCCACTAGGGCGTTGCCGCGAGGTGGGAATTTGACTCTCGGAGAATTGTTAAAGTATAAGACCGAAGAAGGGGTTCGAGTTCTGCTGTTACTTTGGGATGACAAGACTTCCCACAATAAGTTCTACTTTACCTCGGTACGAAATGATTCGCTAAATGGATCGTTTGTTCTGATTCTTTGCTTTTATGTTGCATACATAACTGCTTGCTTGCGAGGTTGAGTGGCATTTACGTTGTTTTTGGATTTAAATATATTAAGTAGGATTTGGATTTGTGATAAATGTAATTTGTTGTGAGCCGCCGCCAGAATATCATAATGTTTATTTTATTTTATTTTTGTCAACACGGGGGTGTTGGACTAATCCCCTGCGTGCATCCCGCCCCATAGGATACACAACCGGCATTTAGGGGACTCGAACATGCGGTCACAAGTTTGTAAAGACTTGCCCGTGACCATCCGAGCCAATCCCTGGTGGCAGCGTATCATAATGTCTATGCTTGGTAGTATTATGCTTCAGTTTAGAACTAGGGATAATTTCACATGCTTCCCCTAAAGTTTGTCATAATTATACTCACCCCTCTTCAGGTTTTGAAAATTAAATGTACACCCCGTTTGTTTATATTTTATAAAACAAAACAAGTTCATTTTGATACCGTAAACCAAACACCTTAAAATATGCTTAATTGCTTTTAAATTAGTAATCTCTTTCTTATTAATATATTTGTTTATAAAATTTTAATAGATAAAGTAAATTCATTTAGATTAGTCAGATAACTGAGTTTTGAAGAAATAATATTTGGTGGAGATTGAAAATTTGATGTAGAAAATAAGTGTTTTTGACATTTTTATGATTAATTAATTAATTTTTAAGATTTATTTATCTTTTTTAAAAGAAATTAATCATATTTTAATGTGTTTAGTTGGTGTTTTTAGATTATATTATCAAAATGAACTTGTTTTGTTATGAAAAATATAAATACAGGAGGTGTAAGTATAATTTTTAAAATCTGAAAAGAGGTGAATGTAATTATGACAAATCTCAGGAGAAGTATGTGCAATTATCCCTTAAAACTATAAGGGCGATTCTTTATTCTCTGAATTATTATTTGCTTAAACTTACTTAAAAATTCGCCGGTTGAGAGTTTAAAAAGGCATTTTTGCCGCTTTTGGTAGTCTAAACAATGTTATTCAGATTTTGTTATTCCGGGTATTGATTCTGTATTATTTGCTTTGCCACTTAACATTTGACCTATACGCTGTCTGATGCCTTTCTTTAGCCTGCCTGCATTAATCATTTTCATGATATGATCGGTCTACCTCAATTCACATTTGCCTCATTGATCAATTCTTGATCAAACTGATATGTAGGTAAATTAATTTGCAACATCTTTGCTGCATTTTGGATTCCCAGGGTAAATATATTGAGAGCCTGTGTTCAGTATCTTGTCTCTGGGGCAAAAATTAACACATATTACCTCCTGTTCATTGCATAAGCTCAGGGTCTAGTTCTCTAGAAACCCTTGGAAACTGTCCGGTAATTTTCACATCTGAAGTTAGTTTTAATATGGCAAGTGTAGCACTTTCGGCACTGGAAAACTGACATTCAACTCTGCAAGATTTTGGAATAGAACTAAAGCATCAAATTACCTCAGTGCAGGTTGTGTATGGACATATATTTTTCCTTTAAGCGTATCATAACCGGAAGGACATCTTCCTAGATATGTCTTACATGTCAAAAGGTTGCCATTAATCCTGGGCAACTTATTCTGGAAACTCTGGATGATACATATCTGTAAATACCCATATGCAAATTGTTTACATATATTAAATCTATAATTGATGTCTCTGAGCATCTTCTGTTTTTCTTGGAGTAATGTTTGAAATGTTACCTGATGCAGGCAGGGGTGATGCAAACCCATGATGAAGAGACAAAAAAATTTTTCAAGCATTCATCTGTGATTTGTGTTCTATCACGACGTTATGCCAGCAGTAAGCTCGGGTACATTAAACAGAAGGTAGGTTTGTATACGTTGCTCCATTAAGTTGTTGGTCTGCAGATATTTCATTTGTCTTTGATACACATTAAACTAATCACATAAGTATTCAGTGATTAAGGCACGCTCAATGAGTGTGCTCATAATGAATGAGAGTGGGGAAAAAATTGGTAGAGGGAACAGAGTGGTTGATTAAAAGAATAGAGAGGAGAGTAAATGGTTAGTTTATCGAGTGAAGGCTAGTTTTGAAGTTTGCATAAAATGACACTACATCATCCAACTGTATATATGTATAATAGCCATAATAGCATTCCACTTTTTGGAACTCTACTTTCTTCATATTCATGTTCAAGAATTACTAAGAGGATGGAGTGCCAATGAGAACAAATGCAGTGTAAATATTGCCACCCTTTTGTTTTATATGTTGTAAATTATAGTAGAACGATTGTATGGAAAAATTTTAAAGTCTACATACTATTATGGTGTACAGTTGGTCAGCATTATACTTTTCTGTTTCCAACTACTTCTGGTCAAAAAAGTTTGCGTATATGTGGTAGAAGGCTTGATAGTTCTCTAAAATTTTTATCCTCAGTTTTTTCTTCCTTGACTTGCGTCTTCAAATGACTGCTTTCAGGTTGTCGGCACTTTCTTTTCCCACCATCAGAAATGTGTTCTGGTAGATACTCAGGCACATGGTAACAATCGAAAAATTACAGCATTTTTAGGTGGCCTTGATCTCTGTGATGGTCGCTATGATACCCCGGAGCATCGATTATTTCATGGGCTTGACACTGTATTTGAGGATGATATCCATCAGCCTACATTTTCTGTGAGTTCTCCTCTGGAAAACTGTACAACTTTCAGCAATTTGGCAATAAATATTCCTTTAGCCAAAGATACTATAATACTTGATAGAGTAACTGGAATACTACAATAGGTTTTAGCTCAGAATGCAGACAAACAAGGATACGGTTCACTTAGAATTATCCACATCAAGTTCTCGTCATCATCCTGGGACCTCTAATAAGTTGTGCTCATTCACATTTAAACACAGATGAGAGTACAATGTCAAGTGCATTGTTAAGTTTCTTCGATGATGTTGAATTTAGTTGCTGGCAATGTAGTTAATGCTGGTAAATTGGATAACAAGGGTATGGGTAATTTGCTAATTATTTTTACTTACATGTGCAAATGTTGAATTTCATAATCATTTATGGTAGGCTATATTAGGCCACCATGCTTCTCTTATTTACCTAGATTTGTTGCCTGCTCTTTTGCTGTACCTTACAGCAAACAATGGTTTTTTCGTTTTTTTTTTTTGTTTTTGTGGAGAGTGGTAAACAATGCTTTGAGTCCTTATTATTGAGATGTTAATATAGTTAAGATGTTTCAATGAACATCAATATCAGATACAATAAGTTTGGTATCTAGGAGCAGCTTTATCACCTTCTCAATTTCTTTAATCAACTTAATATTTTGCAGTAAATTGGACCCTCGGAAGATGGCTTGGATACAATAACCTGGTTGAAGTTTAATGAATCACACTACTGTACTGCGTTGTACATCCCATAATAGTTACAGTTCCTCTACCTTCCCCATTAACTTCAACACTATAAACCTTGAATTCATGGGACGTGACTCAACTCTTGTATTTGAGAATGTTTCAATAGGCATCTCTGAAGTAGAAGTAGTTGCCAGTTGATAACAGTTCTGGTATAAATACTGTCTCACCAAAACAAATTACGAAATGGTTAAAAGGAAGTAGACAAAGAGTTGAGGTCTGCTTTGAAATTATATGAGTTTCAAATTGGGCAGCTTATCTTTTTTGATTAATTCATTTTATGACAAGTGCTGTGATGGTTCTTACTGTATATTTTTCATTTAATTCTTTTTAAGTTTTTCCTCTGGTGCATCTATTAGGTCGGAACCAAAGCTCCTAGGCAACCATGGCATGATCTACATTGCCGAATTGATGGACCTGCTGCATATGATGTCCTCATGAACTTTGCTCAACGTTGGAGAAGAGCAACAAAGTGGAGAGAATTTAGTTTACTAAAGAAAAGGATGTCCCACTGGCATGATGATGCCATGATAAAAATTGAACGCATATCGTGGATACTCAGTCCAGCCTTTTCTGTTTCAAAACAAGGTACCGATGAGGTTCTAGAGGACGATCCTGAACCATATGTTTCTAGTGTAGGTCACCCAGAAAATTGGAATGTGCAGGTAGGGTAGTCTGTTGCTACGAGTGGTTGGTGTTTCTCTTGAAGTGATTTAAAGACTCCCATATCTTGTATTTTCCAGATATTTCGGTCCATTGATTCAGGATCAGTGAAGGGCTTCCCTAAGAAATTTAATGCAACTGAGGCACAGGTCACGAAAAGTCCCTGTTCATACTCTTCACTGTTTTACATCATTGGGGCATTAGTTAAAATATAGAAGTATTTGGCCTGAAGTTAGGACTAGTTTGGAGTCATGGGCTTCCTCATCATATTTCCCCATTTTGCATTCTTCAGCTTTTTTGACTTCTTATTGCAGAAGCTTATTTGCTCAAATAAACTGATGATAGAGAGAAGCATCCAAACAGCATATATACAGGCAATCAGATCTGCTCAGCATTTTATATACATTGAAAACCAATATTTTCTTGGTTCGTCATATGCTTGGCCATCATGCAAAGATGCAGGTCATATTTAAATTTCTTGCTGCACTAAATTTTTAATTCCAAATTACAGAGATATATTCTTGATTGCCATAAATAGCAGATTTCATACATGAAAAAACATCAATCTCCTCATGATTGCTTACATTATACATCTAGGAGCTGATCATCAAATCCCAATGGAGTTGGTGCAGAAAATTGTTAGCAAAATAAGAGCTGGGGAGAGATTTGCGGTGTATGTTGTTATACCGATGTGGCCTGAGGGTGATCCTAATTCAAATCTCATGCAGGAAATTCTCTTTTGGCAGGTAATATGCCCCCAACTCTTGTTCAAGGATGATTATACAACTATAGACAAAGGGTGACCAAATATCTCATCAGTAGCTTAGATGGATAACTGGACATATTCATCTTATTCTTGACATCTCTACTTTCTACAGAACCAAACAATGCAGATGATGTACCAGATTATTGCAGAGGAGCTTAAAACCATGAAACTTCTTGACTCCCATCCCCAGGACTATTTGAATTTCTATTGCCTTGGCAAACGGGAGGAGATTCCAGATACAATTAGTGAGTCTCTTGGAGATGCTGATAAGGTAGTTATCCAAAAGAAAATTTTCTCGGTCTTATTTAAATATAGAAACGTGTGTTTTTTTAAAATATGTTTATTGAGTTGATGGATATTTATTCACTAAATACCTGTAAAGATTGACGTAGAATCATTTTGGTCTGGTTCTCTAATTTCTTTTTTTAAGCATGCTATGCTTCTGTTCTATTCTTTTGCCTAAACTGTACTTTACCCTGAGAATTCAGGTATCACTTGTGCCCCTATAAAATTGTTCCCCTCCTAACTCCCCTTTGGTGGATATTAACCAATCTGCCTTTATAGGTGGTCTACGTAGGGAAGAATCTAATGACTCTGACTACTCTGTGTTGCTTCCATTCTGCGAGAAGTGCTTGGGGTGAACCATTGTCGTTGCTTTTGTACAATTGGGAGGGGCATCATTTGGTTGGGTACAAATTTATATTAGTTCTGTAACTTTTAAACTGCTACAATCTTGTAGGTGGTGCTATTATCATACACAAAAATAACGTAAATTTTTCTCTAGCAAGTATTCATGAGCAAAAGAATTGTAATGCTGGAAGATTTTGCCAACATAATTCAATTTTTTCAATCAGGTTCTCAATTCTGTGAAGTATCAGCGCTTTATGATATATGTTCATGCCAAAGGAATGATAGTGGATGATGAGTATGCAATCATAGGATCTGCAAATCTTAACCAAAGATCTATGGATGGCGCAAAGGACACCGAGATTGCTATGGGTGCATATCAGCCCCACAACACTTGGGAAAAAAAGCATCGGCATCCCCGTGGGCAGGTTTGGTCATGTGCTCGTGCATTATTACACATCAGTCTTTTAAGAGAACTTTGTGATGATTGTGACTGAAGCTAATTTTCTGGCAATTTTATGACTCATGAAACTGCAACTATATAAAGCGATACAAGTCTTTTCCTCTTTTTTTTTTGGATCCCTGTACACCTCTGCAGGTATATGGCTACAGAATGTCACTGTGGGCTGAACACCTTGGTCTGGGCAAAGTGGAGAAACATTTTGAAGATCCGCAAACATTGGAATGCGTGAAAAGAGTTAATGAGATTGCTGATGACAACTGGAAGAGATACACGGATGAGCGCTTCAGGTTATTGCAAGGCCATCTTCTCAAGTACCCAGTACAAGTAGATGCAGATGGAAATGTATGCCCGTTGCCAGGATGTGAAACTTTCCCCGATGTTGGGGGTAAAATAACTGGAACTAGTGTCACCACTATCCCTGACATTTTGACAACATAATACCCTCCATCATTTTGTGCCGGTTGGGACCCAAATTTCTGAAAATCGTAATAGGTATCCAGTTGCACATGTGGGTAATTTATCTGAAATAATTGTGGCTAGTTTTGGGGGTAAACTGCATGTGTTTGTACATCTATTCGATATACCAAATGTAAAAAGGAAAAAGGTAAAATGAAGTTGTACATGAACAACATGATTGGGGGGATCTATCTGGTTGATTCATTGCTTCATCCAGATCTGTAAGGGCATAGATTTCAGATAATCGTGTAAACATGACTAATGTTGGAATTGACCATTTGTGATTGCTAGTTTACCTTTTTTTTTGTTTTTATTTTTTGGGTCAGAAGATTGCCAGTTTGCTGATTGCAGTAGAATCGGGGCTTGCTTGATTTGAGCATGGAAATCAAGCTTCTGCGTTAAAACATTTTTTGTTAAATTTTTAGTATAAGTGGATAATTTCAAAAACGTCCCATGAGGTTTATGATAATTAGACTTAGTTCCCTCGTGGTTTCAATGGTTTCACTTCCCTTGTTAAAAGCAAATGCAAATACTAACTTTCACAAAAAAAAAAAAACTAAACAAATATGGTATTGTGTAATTATTCAAGAATCAAATTAATACTGTTTATAGTAAAATCATGTATATAGAACATTGTCTATTTGTTGGGATATCTAAAAAAAGAGTGATATTTCTCTCTTGCAAAAGTAAAAAATAGAAATAATAACACAAACATTACTAAGTTAGTGATGTTGCATACTGTGATTTGTGAGCTACATTTTAACTTGATTCAACTAAAAACTCTAAATAATAGATAATAGTTTCCATAATATTTTATAATATAGTCCTCGCCCAAAAAAAAAAAATCACATGAAAGTAAAACAGACACCATGGATTATGTTTTCATTTTATATTTATCCGTTTAAATTAAGAGAAAGTTTTTTCAATAGATTGTTAAATAAAAATAAAATACTCTTGATAACAAAAAAATAAAAAAACCCTTAAGGTGAGTATCTTTATAAACGGTTTAGTTTGTGTGACTCTACCAATCTCAAAATTTGAAAGTAAATTTCCAAAAATTAAAAAAAAAAAAAGGCTTTGGACTGGGTACTAGTAGGAAAATTTGTAAATTTATGGGGTCGGGATTACATATAGTTAAAGTCTGAGGATGCTCCAGTAATACCTTATGTTATGAAGTCCTCCACATATATAAAAGGCCCGACTTATTCAGCGAAATTCCCATTTAACTTTGATCTTGCGATTCAGGGTTTTGTCTTCAACGAAATGGTAAGCCCTCCCTTTCGCTCTGATCTCTCCTCTTTCCAAAATATATATTTGTATTCAGTAGAGATTTTTTTTTCCTGGTGCATTTTATTTCGTTATGATAAGGAAAATTTTTTTTGAAATTTGAAGTTTTTCTTTGCGTTTTTTTTTTTCTTTTTTCTGTTCTTTGCAGGCTGGTTCTCCTCACAAAAGGTAATTCAACCTGATTTTCATACAAGGTTTCGTTTTTTATCTTTTGTTTGTAATTTCCTGAATATTAATTTTTTCAAGAGATTCGTAGCGTAAGATGAATTTATTGCTTCGTTTGTCTCTGATCGAGCACCTCCTTTTTCGTTAAATTTTTGTTGGTAGTAAAGATCCTGAAGGCTTTCTTTGGTTTAGTTGATGAACGCAATCTCGAGAAATTTTAGGAAGTAATGAACGTTTAGGGAACTAATTAGGATGGGATATCTTGCTTCGAGATGGGAGCTGAAATTTGTTTTGGAGCTGAGAAAGAGTCAAATTCAGGAATTCCTTGCTAATGCTAACTCTATTCAGTTTTATGGGATTGATTTTGTTAATTTGCAAATTTGGGCCGTGAAATTTTAAAATGATGGGTTTAAAGTAATCTTAGGTGTTGCAAACAAATGAACATTTGAAAAGATTGAAGCTGAGAATGATTATCCCTGCCACAACAATGTAATGGGAAATGTTTTTATGAGTCTATCTTGTTGTATTTAGCTATGTTACTTGGACTTGAGTAGGTGAGCATGTGGAAATAGATACAAATGAAGAGTCTGATACGGGCATAGCAATGCAAGTCAAGAATACGGTCACCGAGACCCAAACCCATAGTGACTTGACACGACATGGGTATGGTGGCGGGTGGGGAGAGTCTGTGTAACATTGGCATTTAGCCCTTCTTTTAATTGGTTTAGATGAGACTTGGCAGCATGGTTCTATTGTAATTAAGCTTACTGTGTGGTCTGTGTTCATACTGCTTTGTTGTCGTTTACACTTTGACTTTTTTCAGCTACTCAAGGTCTCCCTCTCCATGGGAAGAAAAATCGAGGTCTCCGTTGCGGTCAAAGTCTAGATCAAGATCCAGGTCTCGATCGTGGCCAAGGCCTAAGGCTAGGTCCCGGTCAAGGTCCAGGTCCAGATCTAGGTCGAGGAGTTGTGGGAGGTTAGTATTAGCTTTGCAAGTACAACAGATAGGCAGTGCTACAGAATCTTTTTCTTTTAAGGCGGCATACCTTTTTCTAATGAGTGTGGTAACATTTTTTATGTATTTTGCAGGACTGAGAATGTTGTAAATCCTGGGAATACACTTTATGTGACTGGCCTATCTTCGCGGGTCTCAGAAAGAGATCTTGAAGATCATTTTTCAAAGGAAGGAAAGGTTGGATGCTTATTTAGTTTCTCCAAGACTTGGTGATCATGAGTGCTTTTGTTATTTGTAGTTGTTAATTCGTGTGTTATTGGACCTTAAAGTTGGTAAAAATTGGTTAAATATATGAGTACAACTGGGAACATCTGTTATATATTAGATAATATGGGCTGATCGTGAGTGTAGAATAAAAAGATTATTTTTGATGGTTCTTTAATTTTTTATCTTATATCGGTGAATGCACATGGATTTGACTGTAAAGCAATGCATACTGCACGGTTAACTCCCTATCTGTTCTCCAGGTGAAATCAGTTTTTCTTGTTGTGGAGCCACGTTCTCGAGTATCTCATGGTTTTGCTTTTATAACAATGGACAGCGTCGAGGATGCTAATCGCTGTATCAAACATTTGAATCAATCGATTCTGGAGGGCCGCTACATAACTGTGGAGAGGGTAAGTAACCTTTGTATTAGTGGTGAAAAATGAAGTATTTTCTGGTTATCAGCCTTGACTTGGAGGTTTTCTGGTTATATTCAGAAGATATTGCGTCAGCTATGTTGGCAGCAATCAAAGATGATGAGTTCATCCATTGCAACAATTCAGTCAAACAGCTTGATCAATGGCCAGCTAAAACAGCTTTTCTCTTGCATCTGATCAACTAAACAATGCAACTATGTTGCCCAACTTTCAACTATACAACCTCAGCAAATACTTTCAACTAATCAATGGTCATTATCAACATTCTAATCAGGAATTATGGTATCTAATACCTGTCATTGTTTTTCTTATCTTCCTATTTATACTGCTTTGGAAACCTTATAATAGAATAAGATTTTCACAAATGCTATTAATAAACCTGGTTGTTATTTTTGCAATTCCTTCACCCAGCCCAAAAGTGGGCCTCTGGGTGAAGGTTTGGATAAGAAAAAGGGGATGACGGTGGGTTTTGTTAGTAATTGCTAGAAGTCCATTTGTTTTTCACAATTCCAACTCTCTTACTTCTGAAGTTCGTAATTCATGTGCATATTTGTCATATATATGATCAAGTGTGGTAATAACTTGTGCCTCTTTTCAATCCATAACTAGAAAAGCTAGATTAAGTCCTGCATAGGGCTATGTATTCTGCTTTGTTGGTGTTTCCCATGTACCCTGCAGATTTATAATTTTGGTGGAATGAGGCTGTTTACTCTTTTTTCAGTCTTGGAGGAAACGTCCCAGGACACCAACGCCTGGTCACTATCTGGGGCTTAAAAGCAGTAGGGATGATGGTGAGATCTTGTCAGCTACTGTCTTAGTGTTGTAGAAATGCTTGTATGTTGGTTTTATGAATATTAACGTCTTGATTTGTTTGTGTGCCAGGTTATCGTGGTAGGTATCGTGGAGGATCAGATCATGATGACTATGGGTACCGGAGGTCTCCAAGGCGATCACCTTATCGCAGTGGACGTGATTACTCTCCCTGGAGATCACCATATAATGGAAGGTCAAGAAGGGATAGATCGAGGTCTTATTCTCCGTACCATGCTCGTGGCTCCAGGTGAAACTTGCTACCGGGTTTCAACATCTTCTAGATGGAGAAAACCGTTCTTAGATCTTTTTCAGTCGTCTTCTGGATAGAATTGCAATGCAGACCCATTTTTTGATTACCGATGTTGTTGATTGACTGTGTGCACTTTTTGATACACTACTAGCTTAGTATGGATGTCTTGGAATGTTAAAACATCTGTATTAGGTTATTGTTTGACCAGATTCATGCTATGTGCTTATATTTTGGCTTGGGTATCATTATTTTGTTGGTGATGCTTGAGTGAGCAGGGTGATCTGCTAACTAGTATGAAACAGGCTAAAGTCATTCTTCATGCATTTCAGTAGGCACCAAAAGTGGAAAATGCAGTGTCAGTAAGCCATGGCTGAATGCCCCTTTCTTTTATAAGGCTCTTGTCACGTCTTTGCTAGCCACTAAAATATATGTATAATCAGCCTCTTAAAAACGATTTTGTTTTTCAAATTAGTTGTGTAAACCTGTAAGGTATGCTGTGACTCATTGCGATTTATGGCAGCAGCGAGCTTCATCCCTCTTCTAGTGCTGCTATTGTACAATGGCATGCTATTATTAACATCTTGCCACTCGTAATAATTCTCCTTTCAAAACCGTGTGCTTGGAAGAAGATGATGAGCCACATTCATTGTCACTCGTAAAAATGCTCTTTTCAGAACCGCGTTCTTGAAAGAAGAAAATGAGTAAAAATTCATTCTCACTCGTAATAATTCTTTTAATCAAAACCGTTTTCTTCAAAGTTGATGTTGATAGGGCTGTCAACGGTCCGGGTCTAGACCCGGACCCGACCCGGACCCGTTGATTTTTTCCGGGTCCGGGTAAGAATAAAATTCCGTTTACCCGGACCCGGACTCGGACTCGGACCCGGACCCGTTTTTTCTTAATAAAAAACGGGTCGAATCCGGAATGTCATGTTCCGACCCGGACCCGACCCGAACCCGTATATATATAATAATTATAAATTATATATACGTATTTTAAATTTTTAATACATAATATTCAATAAATAATAATTATAATATACATACATACGTATTTTACAATTCTAATACTCAATACTTAATAAATAATAATTATAAAATATATAAAAATATTTTATATTTTCAAAACCCGGACCCGGACCCGAATGGACCCGGACCCGAACGAACCCGGATCCGGAAAATCAAATGCAAGACCCGTTGAGTCCCGGGTCCGGGTCCGGAACCTCAACACAAAAACGGGTCCGGATCCGGAACATTCAATTCCGGCCCGGACCCGACCCGTTAACACCCCTAGATGTTGAGCGACATTCAACTGAGGACCGCTGTCATTCACTCGTAATAATTCTCTTCGTCAAAACCGTATTCTTCAAAGTTGATGTTGAGAGACATTCAAGGGAGAGGGGTTTAGATAGATTTTGGAAAGTTAAACCTTCAAATTGTATGTGATAGAGGGGTTTAGATAGATTTTGGAAAGTTATACCTTCAGATTGTGTGTGATAAACAATTGTGTATGATAAAAAAAGAATGAAAGATAAAAATAAGCAGAAAGAAACGGTTTACGACTCCCGCTTAGAAGTGAAAGAGAAAAAAAAGCAGAAAGAAACGGTTTACGACTCCCGCTTAGAAGCGCAAGGTTTAAGGCGTCAAGTTCTGTAGTATGACAAAACATGCTCTCATTTGTATGTCAAAACATCTCCTGAATTTCTTTTACTCAGCAATCTTCAAGATTCATTTCTTTCGAAAGACCATGTTAATTGCATTTTGTCAGAACATACCTCAATTTCTCTTATACTCAGCCTGTCATTTGGATTGATTCCAATATGCCTGAATGAGACATATTTTGCTGACTCCACAAAAACCACGTCTTCAATAGCTGCTCCAGTCTCAAGTCTCAACCCATGGTTAATGCCCGTTTAATACGAATATTTAAGACCTCACCATTTTCAAGTATCCTTATTATGTTCTTCAGCTTGAAAACGTGATATTCAGTCGTGCAACCTCTCAGCGCCTTCTGAACCATGGCCTAGTTTATGGTTTTTAAATCATCTGCTCTGCAGGCACTGGTCCCGTTCTCTTTTTAGTCTTTGCAACTGCTTCGACTAAGAGATAACCATGTCACCACCTGCAACTCTTCTCCTTCCCAGTCCCACCTCTCCAGCACTTTTTCTCTCTACCCCTCGCAAGCTTTACCAAGCCCAACAAAATTTGCATCTAAACCCATCATTTTTCAGAAGGGTCTCCACTTTGTCCCCTCATCCTCCCCAGTTTTCCACCCAAAACGGCGCCGTCGAGGAGGAAGATGACGAAGAACCCGTTATAGGCGACTGCCTTGTCTTCGAGGAAGGTATATTTGATGACCCTTTTCTCCAAGATGAAACCTTTCATTCCGATGACAATCCAACGGGGAAAGGAAAAACTTCAACTAAAATCGAGCCTGAGAATTTAATTCCTGAAAAATGGTTGGAAGTTCAGAGGGAAATTAATATTACCAAGAAAGAAAGGCGAAAGCTTGCTCAGGAGTTGGAATTCGGGCGAAGATTGGAGAAGAAAAGGGCGGGTTTAAGGCCTATTGCAAGTGGGACTGTGGGGAAAGTTAACGTTGAGGAGTTCATGAAGCATAGAGATGAGAAGTTGAAGCAGTTGAATCCCATTGTGCTAGACAAACCCGAGTTTTTGAAGGGTGATGAGGAGGTGAAGGGAAGCGGACAAGGGAGTTCTGCTGTGGCTCTGAGTGATTCGGGTAGTAGGATGACACCGAGGAATCCAAGGTTGGCGGTTTATGGTATAGGATTGGAGAATATTTCGGAGTTCTTCAAAAGTGGGAATTATGATCCTGATGCTGCTAAAAGAACTGAAGGTATGCATACTTGTTCGTGTGCTAAGAGTGTTCAGATTTTTGTTCTTTGATTTGTTATAAAGTGATAGAATAATTAGCTCTCCGCTAGTTTGACATGAATTTGCAAATAGAGAATTATGTTTTCTTGTACTACAGCATTACTTGTCAGTTTTTGCAAGTCCGATTTGAATTTGCGTATTAGAGTGCTCATGTTTGCTGGCCTTCGAGAACTTTTTTTGGGAAGTGAACCAATGAGATTATGGTGTAGAATGAAGTGCTTTTGTCATACTATATTATGCTCTTTTGCATTGTTATGTCAATTGAATATGTGAGTGTTATGTTTTGTTATGTATTCTATCTCTAATAGATCTAAGTGCCTCCGAATTTGGGTTGCAAAAGTTAGACACTGGATTATGTGACTATAAAGTAGCTCAAAGCTGGCACTCTTTTGTATAACTTTGGGACCTTTGGCACAAATCTAAGCCTTGTAAATGGTCTAAAAAGAAGCATCTGGATTACTAGTATAATGTATGTATCTACATCACCTGAAAAGTTTTGAAAGTTCTGATGTGTCACTTTTTTCTGGTTCCATCATGGTTCTTGAATTCAAATTTGACAAACACTACAAGAATTATATTAACGTTCGAATATTACCAACTTGACTTCTCCATTTAATTTTTCAAGTAGTGTGTAAAAGCGGAAAGTTAACAAAGAGGCAATTCATGTGTATATTTGTACATCTTCTGTAACAGTCTCGTGACATATAATCTCATAGGTATCTAATTCATTGGGCTGTCGTTTCTAGTGCGGGTCTGCCAATTTATATTGTTTGTAGTGTTGTTCTGCCAAGTTTCCTCTCCTTGTTTCTTACATCGCACTTTTCTTTGCATGGTGGATTTTTCTGTTTTGGCTCCAGTACTATGCTATTTTTTATTGTTGATTTTGTAGGCCGTCGTAAGTTATTCACTAATGATGAAAAGGTTCTCTTGAATAGGCGGGTTCCTGATCTTGCAGTTGCTTCCTCAGTAAGTTTTTTTTTTTTTTTTTTTTTGTGTATAATTAGACTTGGAAATTCAGTGGTATGCAACTGTTTTTTTTTTTTGGCTTGCAACTTCACTAAACTGCTAATACGCTTCCCCAGGATTGTATACATTGTACTTCAGATACTGATTAATGAGAAAATTGAATTTAATTTCCACTAATTATGCTGTTTTTTGGACTGTAGAACACTAGGAATTGAATATATTTTTGATTTGTTGCATTCTTTTTAATTGGCCAAAATTTTGATGTGTCTATTCAGGTTTACTTTTTACGACCACATAAGATTCTATATCAATGAATAAGTAGTTATTTTTCACAGGGAAAGTGGCAACCATTACACACTCTTGCTGCCTCCGGAGAATTTCATCTCGTCAATGTTTTGTTAAAGCACAATATTGACATCAATGCGCCAGACATGGTATTTTGAATGACAACTTCATTGCATTCTCCAGTCTCAATATTTATGGCTGTCAACGGTGAACTTTTTAGTTTTCTTTTGAATGGTGGGTAATGAGCTTGTCTTCTATCTTTTTAACAGGATGGATTGATTGCAATTCACAAAGCAATACTCGGCAAAAAGCAGGCTATTTTCAACTATCTATTGAGAGAATCTGCAAATCCATTTGTTCGTGATAAAGTAAGCTACATATACTGTTGTAGAAAACTTTTTCCTAATGTCATTCGGATAAATTTTGTTGCCTGCTTCATTTATCTTGAAGTTGTAAAAGGTATACTTAATTCTTTTGACTTTAAAAAAGAAAAATGAACCAGCATGCACAAACTTTATGTTGGTGATGCTGATAGTGAACTTGTTGAATTGAAAAGCTTTCTTCCTTTGAATTCATGCATATAACGGTGATCGTTAATGAGGTTTGCATCAAGATTATATTGCATTCCATTCATAATTTCTTCTTCTCCTTGTTATTGTCATTTCTTCATGCTTAAGTGAGGGAATAGGAAATGCATTTCATTTCATTAGCAATTAACCATTAGCATAAGCTGTCATTTTTGTTATTTATCTCACAGTGGTACGTCTTTCATTTTGCATGGGGCTTACCAGATGTTTTTTATCTAAATCTTTTGCTGGCAACAGGATGGGGCTACCTTGATGCATTATGCTGTTCGAACTGCTTCAAGTCAAATGATAAAGATACTTCTATTGTATAATGTTGACATAAACCTCCAGGACGATGTATGGCTAAATTTTCTTCAAGTATGGATCTCGCTATATTTTTTACAATTCTACAAATTTGGACTGGTACTGTTCTATTCCCTTTTCAGGATGGCTGGACACCACTACATTTAGCTGTTCAATCTTGCAGAACAGATGTAGTGCGGCTTTTGCTGATCAAGGGAGCTGACAAGACCTTAAGGAACAAGGTATTATCTATCAAAATTGCTGACTGTGCAAAGTTCACCTTTTTTCTGTGTCATACTTGAATGCTTCATTTGTGTGTGTGAAAATTTCATAGCTGCCATCTATATTTCTTAATAGGTATATTTCCACCCAAAATTTTTCTATGTACATACAAAATCAAGTGACAACTACTCCCTCCAAGCAGATTTTCGTCACTAGACTAATATCCATCTGATACGCTTCAACACCTTTTATGTGTTGAAGAACAATTTTACCTCTGTCAGAGAGACCTATGCTATGGAGCTTGACATGATGTATGCTTGACTATAAGGATTATTTTCATTTATCGGATGCAATTATTGATTGTAGCGTGAGTCATGTTAAAATTGCTTTATCTTTTGTATGCAGCGACATTTCAAATTTTACCTTCATTTATTGCAGGACGGTTTAACTCCTCTTGACATCTGCCTCTATTCTGGTAGAGACGCAAGGACGTATGAACTAATCAAGCTACTGAAACAACACCCAAGAAGCCGCTTTGGGTAATAGAACTAGAAAGACTTCCTTAATGTATCCACAATTTTGAGCATCAAGTTGCTGTATTGTTTAGTTTGTCCAGGACTAGGTCCTGCAGATAGGTTTCCTATTGTACATAAACAGTGCAGCTGCTTCAAACTGGGTAAAAGCTCGTATTGTATTCACTCTGTAGTTGTGAGTTATCATGCAATGGATTTTGAAAACTAACGAATCTTTCTTTAGCAATTCCTCTATTTATTCATTTTTGGAACCTTCTTAAGGTTAGACATGTTACTTTGCAGTGCTAAACTGGGATGCATAGAAACATTGTTATAGACCCCTCAAGTCCTTGCCTGCTTCTGGCTAGGACATTGTTAATCACTTCTTATGAGTTGGTTATTTAGCATTAGTTACTATTTAGTTATCTAATGGCTATTGGGCCAATCGCGTAAAGTGCTCTGGAAGTGAAATGCAACCCGTGGGCTGTAGTCCGTGGGAACACGAGATGACGGTAATATGTCAGTCTCGATGGAAATTGATTTTAATATGTCACATCACTATTAAAGCTTGCAAGGCCTGGAAAAGTATACAATACACCACGTGCATTGCCACGTAGTGTACTAGAACCAATAATTTATCGCCATGTGGCAATGGTGGGTCATATCTTGTATTATTTGACGATGTGTGATTGGTTTTAGTGCACCACGTAGCACGCCACGTGGCGCGCGTGGTGCACGCAATACTCACTCTGCAAGGCCCTGCCTTTATGTATGTGAATCGTGGTGTTCCTGATTTAATTATCAAGCACTTTTCTTTCTTTCTTTCTTTCTTTTTTTAAATACTCTTTTCCTGATAAGGCTTAGTTCCTAACCAACATGGATTTTTATCTCTCTTTTTCTATTGTAAGACAAGAGTCTTTCTTAAACCCGAAAAAGATCAAGTTGATACAAATTTTATGCACCCAAAATAACAAACAAGTGAGGCCTTAGTTTCTTTTTTTTTTTTTTGTCAAAATGTCACTTTTTGTATATAATTCTGAAATAAACATCAGTTTGTCCACTTAACTGGACACTGCCAGAATGTCTAGATGTGTGGCTTTTGTAACCCACAACGGGAAGTCTACCTTGCACCTAATATCATCAGTTAACTTTCATTAAACGAAGTGGACGATAATATGCTGCTGTGCTAAGTGGGCATTTGCAGCTTTCATTTGACGTCAAAGTTACTTAGGTTTTTTGGACAACGTTGCAATGGTAAATGGGCACCTAAGTTTCACAATTATGTGACGTAAAGTAAAGTAATTGAGAATCTCAGTTCCAAATTCGATGTTATTAAGAAGAAATTTGCTTCTATAAAAAAAAAAACAAAGAAATTGGTACAGCGTATTTACACGCTAAATTTCAACTTGATTACTAACTTTTAAGATAAAATAGATTTTTTTTCCTTAACAATGTGAAAGTAACATGGCAATTTCTTATTAGTGGAATAAGTTTGGCATTAGAATCATGGCACTGAAGATTCTCACTGAACTGAAGTTAAGTTTGCAGTGCTAAATGGGTTAGTTTTACAATAAATTAATAAGATTTTATGAAAACTTAACACATTCTAAAGAAAATTTATCAGTAAATTGATGTATATTTCACAATGATAAGATTTTATGAATAAAATATTACTTCCTTACAAAATTTTCTATTAATTTTGTACCAAGGGGACCAAACTCCAAAGTTCATACAATGAAATGTCAAAATAAATTAGTAAAATTTTATGATAATTTATCATTATCTCAAAAAAATTATTATTAATCTGGTCACAACAAATTAGTAAATTTTTTTGATAAATTATCATCATCCCAAAAAAAAAAAACTATTAATTTGGTGACGTGTAATACCAAAGTGCACACAGAAAGAAGAGTTCATGGGTCAAGAAATATTTAAATGGATCCGATACACGAAATAATTTCGTAGATTCTTTAGTTTAGAAACAGTTAACATATTTATACAGTCAATCATGAGTGAGGTGGCAATAATGCCAAAGCGCACACAGGAAAAAGTATCCACGTGATATATATCCAAATTCTTGACATTTATCACACATCATCTGCTTAAACTTCCAGTGAGACTTTACAGTAAAGGACAAACAGCCTTTTATCTTCAGAGTACTAAAATCTAAGATTCTTTGTTCTTTGCAAAAATTAAGGTACACCAGAAAAGATAAGCCTTAACCGCATTGAGAAAAAATCTCCGCCGATGAGTCGTATTCATGCAATGCTCGGAACCCAGCTGATTTTCCCCACGATTGCCGGCGTGAGAGCCTCTCTTTATTCGACGGATCAAATTAAGTGCAGCGGCCGTCGTCCAATTTCGAGCTGGCATTCTTATTCTTCTTCGAGGGTTCAATTCTTTTCTTATGGATTCTTGAATTCTAGAGCCCGGCGTTGTGTTTCGTGTAAGTCATCTTTTGGGAGTTTTAGTCCAAAAAATGGTGAACAGAGCAGTTATGAAGATGACCATGATGATAATGATGATTATGTTGAAGCCATCCTCCTTATTTCAGGTCTTTCTTTCTTTCTTTTTTTCAAAGTTTTAATTTTGCTTTCTTTGTTAATTTTTTGGGAACCTTAGTTATGCTATTTGATTAATCATAAGTGTGATGAATATTACAATTATTCCTTTCCTGTATTAAAAGTGAAAACTTTAACAGGTGATAATGGTAACAAAATTTGGGGGGGGGGGGGGGGGTCGATTACTAAATAGTGCTTTTTAATGTAGTTAGGGTGTGAAGAAGTCTCATCGTGCCGAATACTGAAGTGTTTAAACTTGGTTTAATATTTTATTTTTTGTAACGAGTTTGAAACTGTGTTCAAACTTGACTTAAAGGGATAAGGTCCAAACAGAAATCTTCTCACACTTGAAGTTAATTTTCCACAGCTCCATGCTCCTATTTCTAAGGCTGTGAATCATTTATGTCTGAAGATATTATAATATTTTACACCTATAGTATTTATATATCTTGGGGATAATTGGTTACAGTTTTCTGCATTCTGTTCCGTGCATCATTGTATCACAAGTTATCTAACATGTCCTGTGCAATTATTGCAGAAACCATAAGTCACCACCGCATGCGCATGGATGGGTTCAAAGAAGAGATTAAATTGCAGTCATCTGTTCACTTAGGGCCCTTTTCTATTCAATCAAATGAGCTTAGATCTCAAGTTCATCCTGTAGGATCAGATTTTCTTCGACGCTTTGGGAGTCCAACAATCTTTCTAAAAGTTTCTTGTGATGGATATTTTGTTTTACCAATCATTGTAGGTATGATTTCTTATTCTCTTGTAGCTGCTTTTCGTGTGTGGATCTTTGTACAGCAGTGTGTGACTGTCTTTTCATACCACTGTGTTTCAGGGGAAAGTGCGGTTGAAAAGCTCATGGAAACCTTTCGGGAGGATGACAGAGGGGTAATTTTCTACCTTTATTCAGCGAACTTGTGATTGTTTACTTCTTATGTGTTGCTGAGTGATTAGCCTGCTGCAGGACTGCCCAAACCAATTCCAACTTGTTAGGAATCTAATGGAGAAATTTGGTTATGAAGTAAGTACATTATTTTACACTTATTACTGTTTGAGACTAATTATTGATAGTGCCACGTTTTTTCTAAGTCAGAGAAATCTTATTTGATCTTCTTTTTTATTTCATTATTGTGATATTTGTGCTAAAAGTTATGCACTTACGGGCAAGTTACTTTGGACAAATAAGCAAAGAGTTAAAAGAATTGCCTTCTGTAGTTATGAGGCTGTTTTCTTTACCCAAGAAGAAAAAATTGATGAATATACAATTGAAAGTTAAGGTAAAATGCAGAAGATTAATGTCCATGTCCATGTCTTCATTCGGATGTCCGAGGGTGTTCATGATGTCAAGTTGCATCCTTTACACCATGTTGTCTGCAAACTTTTGCGACTTCAGTTTTGAGAGCAGATGAAATATTGTTATACTGTTTCAGCTGCTTGTCAATGTTGTCCCTATTGCTTCCTTGTCTTATTTATACTAAAAGCTTGTGTATTCATGCTCAGATCTGATCCGTCCTGCTATTATGTTGTATTGTTTCTTATGGGTTTCTGAATATTCCAATTTCAGGTTAAAATGGTGAAGATCACGGAAAGAGTAGCTAATACATATTTTTCGAGAATTTATTTCCATAAGGTGGGTAAAGACTATGTATGAAGCATATTTAACAGAACAGTAATTGATGGCAAGTGTATTGAATAATATTTTGATTAAACTTGTAGCCGGGGGAAACAAAAATTTTATTTGTAGACGCACGTCCTTCTGATGCCATTAATGTTGCTAAGAGATGCAAGGTATGCTTTTTCTTACCTTTGATACCGAATATTCCTGCAAGATTTAGAAGATAGAGTGTCTTTGGATGATTACTTGTTGCCATTCCTTTTGTCTAATGTACAACGTGCTGCACTAGCATATTATTTTTGGAATCTTAGTTATTGGCAGAAATGGAGGATGTTATGGTTTACAAGCTCCAACTAACAATTTTAGAGCCCATTCCTTGGATAAGCCAACAAAAAAAAAAAAAAAAAAGAACTGAAGTTTGTCCTCTTAAATGGGGTGAACGAAGACTTCCAAGGTTGAAGATTGTGTTCTGACCTCTTTTGGCACTACTCTTGAAACTCTTTGCTTCACCAAGAAGTTATAGCTGTTTTTCGCCTTCTCTCAAGTCAGTCATGTTTATCCTTCCTTACTTTGAGGTGTGACATAGCGGATCAACTTTATGGTTCATTAGTCTCCAGCTATATGTCATATTATATTTTCAATTGATATAGGAACGATGGTTCATTCCTCTAGGCACCAATGCATCATTTGCTGACGAACTTGCATAATTTCTTCCAAAGTGGTAGTTTATTATTTAAGTCATTGGTGCATCTTCTGCTGACAAACTTGCATTCTCTCTTCCCAAAGTGCGCACTTGCATAATTTCCTGCTCATGTTTTAATTATTAAACTAGTTTTGTTCCACTGGTAAAGAATTTGATGCATGCAGGCCCCTATATACGTGAATAAACAGATTGTGTTGGCAGATGCAACTAGAATTTCCTATGTGCCAGGTAGAACAAGCACCAAATCTGTGTATAATGTATCTCTGGACAGGTAAAAACTACTTGTTAGAGACTTTTTCTCATTTTGCAGGTTCTGTTGCCTCTGAACATTAGCTTTATCTTCTGCAGTGCAGCAGATGGTCCAGATTTACTTTCTGAAGAACTTAAAATTTTGAGGAACATGAATTTGGCTGCTCAAGAGGAAAGATACAGTGATGTAGGTACTTGATTGAAATTTATAATGTTCTCATTGACGAAGTATACTAGTCAACACTTTCTTTCACTGAATAATTGAGCATGGTATCATGTGTTGTATTTGATACTTACTTCCGCATCTGCTAGTCTGCTCTAATATTGTTTATTTATTCTTTCAGCCTTGTGGAGAGACAAACTCATGAAGCTTCGTGAATAAGTTTGGGAGCTAGGTCATTTTCTTGAGGTATGTTTTGATTTCTTGCTCCATATGCTGATGTATAACTTGTTGATATTGAATATATTAAGTTTTTCATATAACTAAATTAATGAAGGCTGACTATGCTGTTGCTTTCGATTTTGCCATTGACAGATAAAATGTTTGTACAGAAATATGTTGTAAGCTGTCTTGCATGCCTGAAACAGCCTGAAGTGTTCTTGCATACAGGTTAGCTGGAGTCTGTTGTTACAGGAATTTACAAAGAAGAGTTCATTAGTCAATACATAGTTAGGACTTTATATGTACAGCTTTGAATTCTCACAAAAATCATTCCATCAATAGTAAATTCTGTATTCATGTATCAAGTTCATTGTCGTAAAAGTTGAAATGATCAATCGTCTTCTTAGAGCATCTATTTTCTATTATAAAATATTATTCTGTCAACTAACAGTCCATAAATCCAGAACGGGGAGTTATTTTCTGACCAAGGCTAGGTAAACAATGCATGTGGTTTTTAGACACAAGTCGTGTGTGTGTGTGTGTGTGTGTGTGCTGTTATTAGTTCTTTGGACAAAGTGAAGGATTTGGGAGTCATGTTGAATCGCAGAGTTGGAGGATGCCTCTTTCGATCACCTCACAGACCACATGCTTCCTTCTTCATGAACTGCACATATCTCAAGGTCGTCTTCATTTATCCTGAGATTTACAATGTTACTTGCCAAAATGCATATTAAAGTTGTAATAACTGCATTCCATATAATCTGGCCCTGCAGGCTGATAAAGTAATTGATAAAAACCATCTTGATTCTTTCCCTCAATCAAATCGTACAAAAATCATGGGCCGTAATTGATTGAGCCATAAAACTCTCTTACTAGATTTGCCTTTGAATGCCTGACACAAGTCCTCCGAGGGCACCAGCCATGGCGTGAGCGTGAAAAACGCCTAATGTATAATCAACCTTCAGGAAATATACTGATTTCTTTCGCAAAATCATCGTAGTGTGCCATGGTATTGAGCCTGACAAGACTTCCATGAACATTGCTGCCCGTGCGTTCAAAATTCCTGCCAAAACAAATATTGTTACTAATTGGAAGGGGACTCTCAGTGCTAAGAAGAGGAAATTCGACCACCGAATTATAATTGATACTTAGATTACTGGCAACAAACCTATTGCAGCCTTGCAGGGGGGATGCATACCAGTCCGGCGATCAGTGCCAAAACAGCCTCCCAATGATCGAGCTCTTTTTGCCCTTTTCTTTTGTACAGTTGTTCATGTCTATTGAGAACCATACCACAACACCAGTAACAGTGCAGAGATGGGTATTTAGGATGGCACGCAACGTAATAACACCTACTGCGAGTGGTGATCCACCATTGAAACCACTGCATCCCATCCAGAGAAAACCTGCACCACCTAGCATGTGAATTTTTTTGTTTGGTGGAAAATTGTTGTCTGTAGTCTAAAGGCCTTGGTCTTAGGTAGTAATTATCCCCAGCAATCAAATTAGCATGAGGGTGCAAAGACTATCAAATCTTTTGTATATATGTTGCATCAAGTTTGCTTATGGATCACACATAACTTTCCTCCTAACATGTCTTTTTTGAGGAGTGCGCCTGCTAAGTGAGGTGTCCAGAACAATAACACATCTTGTATGGGCGTATTAGTTTGCTAATTTGTTACACTACAAGCTAGAATGCAAAGGGATATAATGAAACAAATGATGCAAATAGTGAAAGTAAGATGATTTAATTACCGCAATAAGCAGCAGTAAAACCAGCAACACCAGAAGACAGATGAATAACATAGCCACCGGAGCAGTCAATAATGCCGCGAGATTCAAGAATTCCAGAGCTCCAAATTGTATGAACAGTGATTGTATAAGTCAAGGTCAATGACAGTGGAACAACATCTATGCATAAAATTCATCCAACTAAACAATGAACCTACCAGCAATATAACAGCGATTGCAGCAATGGCAAGTTCGTAAACTACATAGTCAGCTCTAAGCGCAAAATATTCTTTATTCTTCAGCTCTAGGCGCAAAATATTCTTTATTCTTTGTATTGGCTGTAGAAGTGTCTACTTCCATGTTGAAATTAGTTTGTGACATGAGGAAAATGGTTCTGGTCATTCGCGCTGACGATTCCTGCGCAGGAACGATCAGAATGTATTTCGTGGTTTCCTTTCTGATCATTATCGCGAGTGTTTCCTGTCTAGGGGAATGGTCAGAGAGTCATTTTTTCAGTTTTTAGAATGAACATGTGCATCTTTTTCTTGTGGTTTCTATTCATTTGATGACTAACTACCTCACAAACGGTAAAGTAAATGTTAGAACTATATATTAATGTGTTCTAACAATCAAAATAACTAGGTAAGTGCATTCTAATTCTTATAAAAGACAATCCAATAATTTGCAATTTGATTGTTTTGAGATATTCATTGTATCCTAGAAGTTTTTGCTTAAAACCTGGTAGCAAGATAGTGGGGGCAATTAAACTTCAAGAAAAGTGATTTATACACCTTGAGTTCTTCATTTTAACCTAAATTTCTTGGACGAACTCTTCAAGTGTTTATCACTTGTTCAAGTTTCTGCAACCTTTACTTGTACCTTTGTCATTTCTTGAGTATTACCCTATATATAACCCCCAAGTTTCCTGACATTCCATTCAGGAAGAAAGAATGGGAGACGGAAGAAGGTTCAACTTCAATAGGGGTCTATAAAAGATAGGGGACTATGCCCATCCGAAAGTTTTTTTAGGTGGACTAAAACCTAAGGAACAAATGTACTGTCAACTAATTTTTATTTTATTTTTTATTTTTTTTTATTTTTGGTTACAATATCATACCATAATGGGACTATAGAAATAGAGTTTTTGGTCTTGTACAGAATCTCTTATCATTCTTTGCAGTCGTTATTCACTTCCAGAGCCCGTTAGATTCATTCTCTTTCTTTTTTTTTTTTCCTTACATAACATTATGTTTAATCACACTAACCTGTACTAAGTAGTAGCTCTCAGTTACAATGGTCACACTTTCTGCACTAAATAATATATCTTGGTTGGAATTAAGTCAGAACCAAAATTCAGGATTCAAATGAAAAAAATACGGACATTTCCAAAAATGTATATGATCAAAAACTTTATGTTGTGCTAAGCCAACAGGAATTTTTGCCCATAAGCTTATTGAATACTTATAGATTCCATAAAATTCAACGGTTGCAGCTCTTGTATCATTCTAAGTTAGGTTTCACATATAGTAACTTCAAAAGCAAGCGGGCTTCAGAAACTTTCAATTGGCCGGACAGTAGAGGTAAGGTGCATGTCATGATGTATAGGGAGGATCGTTGCAAGAAAAATCTATCTCTGCCAATCAATATTGGGAGATTGTAACTAGAGGCTTATGAAACTGTTAAACATCTATCTTTCCATATTAAAAAATCATAGATACATGTACTATTAACATTCAAAATAAGAACCCGTAAATAAATTTGGTGATCAGATCTCATAGAGCGGGCAAATGCATGTACATGGGCAGTTCTGTTACAAAGCATAACCAATCAAAGGCCAAACTTTACAAAACAGGACTATTTTTTTTTTTTTTTTAATTCAAATCTTGCTATATCTATGCCAAAAGATTAGCATGATAATACACCTTCTAAAAATATAAAATCTGGATCGCTGTTCTTTCATGATCCCAAAACATGATCCACCACCTGCTGCTGTTGCTTGCTTTTTTTTGCGTGATGCCTGCTACTACAAGAAACCCTCTCCTGCTGGTAAAATTTCTGCGTGGAAACACATTGGCCCATAAAAGCAGAATTCAAATCCTAACCCTATAAGGCTATAACCCAAAACGTGCAAATATATGACTTCCTAACCCTCTCAATTATTTCTGATCCTATTCTTCAACAACCCTCTTCACAGCTATGAACGTTGATTGGTTGTTTGGCCAAGTACTTGCTTACAATTATAATAATAATATTTGGTCTCTGAAGAGAAAAACTCGGACCGCTTCTCTGGTGATTGTATTTATGTTTTATATACAGGAAAAAGCGGAAATTTTCACGTTTCGACGACTATAATAAATGGGAAAGCTAATGCAAATGCGGTAATAATGTGCGTCTTTACGAACTGTCCATCATTCGAATTTTAGTGCTAATTATGTGACTTATTCTTGATTTTGTTTCTGCAAGCAAGTATTGTTATACCGTCAATACATGAAAGGGTAATTAGTTATTCTGACAATGATAAGTAAATTTTCATCGTCATAACTCTCATAAAAAATTTGTAGGTTTTCGTAAAAAAATTAGCCGGTTTCAATAAAAACTTATTACTTTTGTTTCTTAAAAAAGATTACTGCTATTTTTTGATAATTCTTTATCACTGTGACAAACTCTTAAGTTATTATGTTCGTGAACCAAAAGTAGTTGTAAGATGTTAAAATCCTGGCCAAGAGTAAAGCATACAAAGAGTTAAAGATGGGGCCAAACGGTCTGCACCCATTCCCATTGGAGCATTTTTTTTTTCTTAAATATGTATTGGATGAGGTATTGAAATCAAACTATTATTTATTGCTGGCACTCGTATTTAATTCTTTCAAACATAGGTTGGTAACAAGTCTCTCGTAAGCCGGTGTGATTTGTTGTGTTCTAGGTTTCATAAATGGCTCTTCATCAGATTTTTGAGGTTTTTATTATGGGAAATGTGAGTTAAAGATTCACGAATTAGTGGAAAATTTTGAAGTTTCATGAATATACATATTTTTTTAACATTTATTTGAACTCTCATCGGTTGGTTTAAATGAGGAATAATACCAGTAATCACTCTCGCGCTGTTTTACACATTCTCATTTTGTACTTTAAAATTTTTATATACTAGTAACGTTCATAAGGAGGTGCCATATAAGAAAAAGCAAACAAGCAAAGCAAAAGTATCTTTCCCATTCCGGTATGACTTTTTTTTTTTTAACTACTAGTAATGTTCATAAGGAACTAATCGCATGATTCTACCCTGTATAGTTCCTAAATTATCTTTTACAAGATTTGAAAATAAAGAACGGTTGCAAATTCCCTTTGAATTTTGAAGTTCTCAATAATAGAATTTTTGAGAGGAAAAAGAGGAAATTATCTGAAATAGCTTTCTATTTCAATGGTAGCCACAATGCCAAGGCAATAATTTTCTAGCCAGAGCAAATTTTATCTAATTGTCGAGATTACCCTTTTTAATATAAAAATGGAATCTTATCATCTTATCATATTTTTATTCTCCATCCTCTATCAACTTTTAATATATATTTTTTTCTTTTCATTATCATCTTCTCATCAATAATCTATTCTAGAACCATTGGATTTCTCATCTCACCTTGTTTTCCATCTTCACCTTTGTCTCCTCTATTCCTCAACCTCGCCTTGTTTTCTATCTTCACATTTGTCTCATCTATTCCTCAATTCCACCCTTCCTTTTCAAATTTCCAATTTCAAGTTGCTCCCTTCCCTAACAATCTCTAGTACTACCCCTCCCCTTGGCTTCATCCTCTCTAACAAAGTCACTTCTGCAGGTTATATAACTCATAGCCACCAGTAATACTCTCTTGTTTTCCCTAATTTATTAGCCCCTCATAGACTAAATCCTTTTAACAATCCCTCCGCCTCAACCACATTTCTGGCTTCTCAACTCACAATTTTAAAGAAACTCAGAATAACTGAAGATGGAGAGAGTTTTATGTTCAAATTTATATTCGATAAGTTTTGTTGGGAACCAAATAGCAATGTAGTTTTTCTTTTATATCTCCATCTGATTTAATTAAGAAAGTATTATGCATATTTAATAAACGAAGATTAAATCATCTCACCTTCTTGATTCGCAAGCGATAACTGAGAACCAATATACTTCTATTTCTATGTGAAAATTGAAATATGACAGTGGTGGGTTGTGATTGTGGGGCTTGGTAGGTGGCCAATTAGGTTTTGACTTGATGAGAAAACGCTTGTTGGTGGTCAGTTTCGATGGAGAACAGAAGGAAACATAAGAAGCAACGTGAGGAGAGGGTGATAAAAAATTGGGCATGTTAGATTTTAATCAATTAGTGATAAGTTTAATGAGGGTAATCTAGGTATTCATGTAAAGAATGTTCTGGCAAGAAAATTCTTGCTTTGGTGATAACGCTAGCCCTATTTCAAGGCTAACAAATATTTTTGTAAATTATCTATATATATTCTCTGTTCAATAAAGATAAACTTACTTTCTTTTTATATTTGTTCCAAATGATAGGCCTATTTTTATTTTTAAAAATTTGTTAGTTTGTTATTTTACTAACATACCCATATTTAATGTACACTGAAAAACTAAAGTGCTCTATAGATATTAATATGTGTCTTTTATTTTGAATGAATAATATAATATTTATAAGAGATATTTGAGGAAAGTATTAACAAAATGTAATTGTTGTAACTACATTAACTAAATTTATTAATCTGTGTAAATAAGAGATAGGCCTTCTTTATGGAATGGAAGGAATAACCAATTTTATTTTGATGCGTGAGTAGTTCATCTTACAAACCCCCAAAAAAAAAAAAAAATTACAAAAGCAAGTTCACCACTTCACCTATTTGGATCTTGACTTGTTCTTTTTCAGTCAATAATCTTGAAGGAATACTATGGTCATCAATGTTCCACCAGCCATATATGAAAAGCACTATGTGTATTAAATATACTAGTGCAATAAATCCTTCCTTCAAATTAATGGAGCACCGATGCACATAACATGCCTCTTTTTCTTTTTTGAAAATTTTCATTGTCGTTGTTTTTATTTCGTTGCCTTGATGTTGTTGCACTATGATCTTTTCACAGTTAGCTTTAACTATTAAACGGATTGGCAAAAAAATTTAACAAAAATTTTTAGGTATAGCTAACAACAATTCGTTCATACTTCATTAATTCTTGATTTTTCTTTTGTATTTGGTACACTACAATGTGTCAAGGCCTATCTAGCTGACAACGCAAGTTAAACTCACTACAAGTCCTTGAAAATATATGCTGGTGCTATGTACTAACTTTCAAATAAGGTAACACCCTCCCATGTAAACTATATCTAATAGTAAACTAAGCTTATGGAACATATGGAGTTTATAGTAGTTGCATAACATTAAGGTGTACAAAAAACATTAGCAGAGGACTAAGAGCCAGTTCTCAATAGTTTTTCTCTATGAGATTTTAATTTCTGATTTTTGAAAAATCTATTTAATGATGTTCTCAACTGCTTTTTTACTATGTTTTTGAATTTTTCAAGTTAAAATCAAAAGCAACTGATTTTCAGCTTTTTTAAAATCAGTTTTTGTAAAAATCAAAAACCATTGAGAAAAAGTCCTAAGAGTGTGATAACTGCCAAGCAATTAAGTTGTAGGGAAAATGCTGTTGTACTGATTCATGACTAAATTGATTGTAAATTGTTTTTTTTTTAAATATTACCACACAAAAATTTACCAGTCTGACAGTTTCGTGTGTGAGAATGTAAATATACATGCATCAAAGCGACATTGCAACTTTGTCCAACGTTTAATTGGCAAGTCCATTTAGCTGGCTAGTCAAATATAATTAATTACGCCATCGATCCACTCTTTTTTATTTTAGTTTCTTTTGATCCTTGAATTCCAAAGCTGCGATAAATTTTCCTCGTATAGCAATTAGTGTAACAATGGTTTATTTCATATGTATGTAACGTACAGTCATGAATAATACGAAAGGGTCTCCTCTAAAATGGTTCTTCCTACTGGAATTATTCAATCTTCATTGCAAGCAAATACGGTTCCTTCAATAGCAGTACTGGTATAAAAGCACAGTGCAGCAACCTGATTCTCAACTGTTTGATTCCCTGCTGGTTAGTTTGGCATTAATGGTGTTGTGGGCTATCCGTTACTCTCTTCTTTCATGTAGTAAATTTTTTGTGTGTGTGTGTGTGTGAGAGAGAGAGAGAGAGAGAGAGAGAGAGAGAGAGAGAGAGAGAGAGAGAGAGAGAGAGAGAGAGAGGGAGAGATGTTATCATAAAGAGAGATTCCCTTCATTTATGGCAAGGCCTCACTGGTCTGCTAGCATACAGTGAGTATCACCATCACGGCCAATCCTTTTTGTTTGTACTAGTATAGTATTTTGGAGTCTCCACCCCAACTTCACCTTGGTTAAGAGAAGAAAAAGAAACCATTTTCTTGCTCAAAAGACTATGATGTCCCCACTCAACCAGATTACTTGTAATCTTGAACCACAATCGACAATCCATTCTTGCTATACCTATATGATGTTTCAAGTTTCAAAATTATATGAATCAAATTCAAAGTGAAGAATTTTTTTTTATACAAATCTTAGTTGCAAGAGTCTCATCTCAAGATTATGTACTTTTTCCTTTGAAAACAATTGTACTTTTCTAAAGCGTACAAGTTTTATTATATCAGTATGAAAAAAAATAGTAAGAGCTAGTCATTCCTTAACATTTTTAGATTTATTAGTTCATTTTTCCTATAACTAGTACAAGCTTTTGATTTAATATAATTCTTTTGCTCAGATATTACAGACTAGTCAGTAAATGAAGCTACTTTCCCAGTAGGAAAAAGGAAAAAGTAGTAAATGACTGACTATTTTTTTTTCCCGGGTCACATTGTAAGGTGACTTACCGAAAGCAGTTGCAATTAAGTGCTCAAAATTTCAAAGAATTCGTACAAGAATAGGTGAAGGAGAGAAATCAAGTGCCTGTTTCGAAAGAATTTCTACTCCTGTTGCTATTGATTGCGATCAAATCGTAGATATATATGGAAGCAACGTCACAATGACATGGTTAGTGACTAGGGGGTTACAGTATCAGAGGTTATTTTTGGCTTTTTAGGTTTGCTCAAGTGAAAGTGTGATTTATTCTACTAGCTACAGATGCTTAGTAAAACCATGTGACATGGCCTGTCCTGGTTGTGTGGTGGTTTAGGCGAGAGAGAGAGAGAGAGGGAGGGGCCGGGGGGGGGGGGGGAATGGGATGGGAAAGGAGAATAATGGAATTAAATGCACTGACCCGTTTTTCTGCTTTGGTAGTAGAGGGTTTTAAATGCTCTTTTCTGCTTACACCTTTTCCCTCATCCTTAAATTTCCCCCAGACATTCTTACTTCTTCTCTCACACACTATGCAACCAAGCTTGCAACATCTCATCACTGTCTTTCTTTCTTTCTTAGGAGCTTCTGCTTCACCCTATTCAATATAGGCATAACTAATTCATGTTTCTTTATGAATTTTTAAATGAGGGTAATGCTAAGAAAGGAGGAGAAGTTGATTTTGCTCAGGAATATTGATTTTCTTCATATGCATGAAATAGTAACTGCGATATTGGCCTGGTTCACTCAGACAAATTAAGTATAAACAATCTTGAAATAAATTTTGATTGTGATTTGATTTGATTGAGCCGTGCCAATATCCTAGTTCTTTTTCATTCCAGCCATCTTTTATGGAAATGATCAAAAGGTTTGGTTTCTTCCATCATCAGATACATGGGCATTTGGTCGGTCTTGATCACTGTTATTAGGGTTTTCTAGTATTTCCATTTCTTTATCTTTCTCTTAATTTTTCTTTAAACATGTACTACTCTGCACTCTAATTTAAGTATTGCTGCAGTAGAACGTAGAACATCTTGGATGGTTTTACTTGATTGAATATGTTAACAAGGATTTGATTTACTTATGCATTAGGGGTTTGCTTGATTGGTTGTAAAATCTCTTCTACGGAAATTCTTTTCCAATGAAAATATTTTTAATGAAAATAATTATTTTTCACCTCATTTTCTATAGTTTGATTATCTTACTGAAAATCTTCTTATAGCAATTGGAGACCATCAAACTGAAATTATCCCAACTTGAAAACCATCACGATATCCTTCTCGCCCCCTTCCCCAAAACCACCACCCACACCATAACCACCCTCTAGGCTCCAATCTTGGCAATACCTTTCGCCTTGTAGCCCGTCCCTACATTTTTTAAACTCACCCTATCTCAACCTTCCTAATTGTTACCCCTCACTTCTAGTTGTGATTCATGAAAATCAAATTGTGGAAAAGGCACCAAGACATTTCATCACTATCGGGCAAATTGCGGCAAAATGTTGTTGGCACAAGATGGTTGAAAATCATTGGTTAGATCTACGGTTGATATAGAGTTTAATGTATTTGTGGTGTTTGTTCAGTAGATTCGAGCTCGACATCGGAAATGTTTTAATTAAAATAACAAGTGAACATAGTTCCGCCCTTGAAAAAATAACTTCAGTTCCTCAATAACTGAAGTTGTTTTATGTCTACCGATGAAAAAAATTTTCTTTTAAAAATATTTTCTGAGACATTAGTGCAACCAAACACAAGAAAATTGAGAAAATATTTTTCAAAAAATACTTTTTGTCGAATCAAACAGACCCTAAATTAATATTGACTTTCTCAATAATCTGGTTGATCTTATTCATCAATTGAGAATATAGTTTGGCTTTGGATTTGCAACCGTACTAACCATTCTATTAGTGCTTTTCTTGTTTATTTACTTGTTTCTATACGACTCTTTTGCTAGTTAACTAATGAAAGATTTAGGAGAAGACATGTTAACAGCTTCTTTAAACACTAAATTTCATTAATTAGTATAAAATTTGACTTCGCTTACAAAAAAAAAAAAAAAAAAAAGCAATTTTACCTCTAGAAGGAGTTTTGTTCGGTTGGACATCAACAATATCTTGTATGTGTGTGCATATATATATATCATTGATATATTTTGCAAGGTGGAATATCTTAGATGGAGGTGAGTAAACTCACTGAGATAGAGTTTTCTACAGTACGTTCCAAAGACACTTTCATCTCTAACTATATCATTTAAACTTCCATTCGAATAGCATTTATGTTAAAAATCTCGTTTTTTGGTTATTTTAAAACTAGATGAGAGATTGAAATGGCTAACTGCTTGTCAACGTAAGGAAGGGCAGAACCAGAAAAGTATCAAGATTTGACTATAATTGCTACACCTTTTATCTGAATTTAACTTAAATTGCCTTTATTGCGAAGTATAAAGTCATTTTCACATTTCTGCCAAATCCATTCTACCTTATACTTATATGCCAATCATGTTTTATGGAATTATCGAGGTACCAATCTTATAATATATAGTATGAATACCAGGGAAAAACGTATCTCGCCACAACTTTCATCCCTTTGCAAAGAAGTCTGCAAACAGCTAATCAACACGCTTTCTATGTGATTATTGCAAGATAATTAATGTGCTTGCAAATGCGATCATAAAGCGTTAATATTCTCCCGTAGTTAAAAAGACATGATATGGACATAATACTAAAATGCCGATGTTACTTCAAGAATGGTTGTTAACAATTTTATGACCTATTAAAAAGCGGAATAAATTTTCGTTACAATAACTGTGTAAATTGTTATTTCTACACTAAGAGTGTGGATACATAGCATATAAGAATTTTTTAAGACATATGAGTCATATATGCACACGTCGTAAAAACATAAACTTGCTCGTGTAAAATATATTTTCTTTTTACATATTTGACATTAATTCTTAGAGGTTAATCGCTAAATTTGATTCAAAATTTCAAAAGTTGTAACAGTAGGTGCACTTTTAACCATTCCTCAAAAGTTTACTTTGCTAAATATAATTGAAATCCTAAAAAGGCACTTTTTAATATATTGGGAATAAAAAGTCTTGTTTTTGCTTTAAATGATGTATAAGTTAAAAAAAAAAGTGTAAAGCCAACAATATATGATGTATACTGTAGAAATGAAAATGGTTATACAACTGAATACTTAATAGAGACACCTAATAATTGAACATTTCCACAGAGAAACCTAATTATTCAACATTTCCATATAGATTACTCTTGAAGGTAAATATGTCTGCATAATACATATGCTTAAGTTTGTTCAAACCAATAGGGGGATATATTACTCAAATCTTAAAAGAAAATTACAAGCTTATGTTGAATTTGAGGTTTCTCAACTGTGCGTGTGAGATTTAGGGCTTGTTATTGTAATAAAAACTGATTTGAGAAAAATTGAAAATTAGCTGATTTTGATTTTGGTTAAAAAAAATTCAAAGTAAGGTGAAAAAATAATTAAGAACGTCACAAAATAGATTTTTTAAAATTAGAAGCTAAAAATAAGTAAAAAAAAACTATTAAAAACAGACATTAGACTATTTGGTTGTCTTATAATTTTAAAGTTACATAAAGGACTGTTTGGTTCAAGGTACATCAAATTGCGCGAATTTGTAAATTGATGGACGCATTCTCTGCAGCAGTTGTTACCCGGTGAAATAAGTGAGCGTAATTCTATAAGGCCTCATTGGGCTGCATTGATGACTATTTGGGCCAACCAGTGCCTTACCTTGAAGCAGACATTGGATTTGTGTTCATTGCTTGTATTGTAGTGAGAAGTATACAGTAGTGAAAAATTATGTAATGATTTATACATTTTACTTCTCAATTCATACACTTTGCTTAAATTAGCATATCATAGGTAATTAACATTTTAATTTTTATATAAAAATAGTATTATGCACTTTTTGATTCATGCACCCTATTAAGACTAATTTAGTTATAATACTTCAAATTTTCACATAAAATAATAGTTCAAATAATAAGATATTTTAATCTAAAAGAAAGGAAGTGAAGCAAGCTTATAAATCAAAAAGTATAATGTGTAAATCATGTCCTAAATTATTTAGTCCCTAAAACCAAGATCAACTAATATGGACATTAGTTGGGTGCCATGAGGTATTTAACTACTCTCAAACTCTTCCTACTCCTTTCGTTTAGAATCTCCTTTGAAAAAAAAAAAAAAAAAAAAACAGTAAGGTTTCTAAAGGTGTGTAAGGAACAAGAAATTATTTAATTAATATTGAATATTACCTTTAGTACGTTATTAAAATGTGGCATTATTCAAGAAGACTCACCCAAAGCTTCAACTGCGTGGAAAACATTTGGTCATCGAGGATAATTTTCCATGAAAATTTGACTTTCAGCTTGTTAATTTCCCTAGTTACATCAAAAGGCAAGAATGTGTCTATTTCTCCTCAGATATGACCTCTACAATCCCTATCTTTCCATTTCCATATATAACACTTCCACAACTTGAGTTCTGCCCCATTAATCAACTTGGACTGAATTTAGGTCATTCATGATGTAGGCAGGATCATAAACGACTATATTATTTGCATTATTAACGTATTAAAGTGCATACTTGGTCGCACTGCGACCATGGAATCAATATACAAATAACAATTTCTAATCTTTACAGCGATTTCAGTTTGCCGCATACAATGAACATAGCTGGATATTTTGGCCACCCATGTGGTTTGATCTTCATTAGTAATATACTATTATACTAGTGGCATTTTAATTTTTTTTTCATCTATATATATTCAATTTCAAGATCATATTGGCCACGCCAACCTATTTTTATCCATCTATCGACATGCATCCCACCTCAGCCTTTCGGATTGGCTCCAACAAAAATGTGTGCAATATTCCACGGATTATATAGCAGTCTTGGAGAAATAATTTTGTACTAAAATTTATCAAGGTTTTTTTTTTTTTTTTATTAAGAAGACCTTAGCAGTCTACCGACTGTCGGGGTATCTTCCTCTAGATGCTTTAGAATATTGAACCAGTCGAAATTTTAGTTGGTATTAAAATAAATTGTTCCATTACGTGTAAATATTTTCTTATCTTCAACTACTCTTTTATTTGAACCCATCATATGTACGAATTATTGTTATAATTTGTGGTCAAAATGAATTCGTCAACTGTTGTATATATGTGTGAACATTCTTTTCTCTTGAGAAGCGGCGGCTCCATTTGTTTGAAACTGTTATTTAGAAATATGTTTTTTAAAAATTTTAAATATATTTTACGACCAACTTTTTATCTTACAAACATATTTATCGAGAATAATCTTTAAAATTATTATAGTAATATTTATTTAAAAACACCCTAAAAAACAACTATTCAGAATTCAAAAAGATGTATAAAATCTATCTGAAAAAGAAAAGGTTACTTTCTTGTGAAGAAAAAGATGCAATCAAATTTCCCAACTCGTACATTGAAATGGATAAGAGAAGCCACGAGGAAAAAATGAAGTTGTCAAAGGGAAGGAGTAAAAAGACAGCCAACTAGAAGAATTCACGGGGGTTTGATTTATAAATAATTGAGAGAGACTAGTTTCATGGCAAGTTGACTCCACTTATTATGCAGCACAAAAAATATTTAAGTAATGAATAATTGAATTCGAGTATAATTCTTGTCTTGACATTGTTTAATGATCTAATTATCCCCATAGTTTTGGGCATGTCAATGAATTTAATAATATTAGAATGCTAAATAACAATAACATTAACTATTATAAGTATTTGAATCAACATTAAGGTTGCTTGGTTTGTATAGTAGTCTGTCTTTTTTTTTTTTCGGTGTTTGTTGGTGGTGGTGGTTTTTTTGTTTTTTTTGGGGGGGGGGGGGGGGGGGGGGGATGCTTTTGGTGGGTGCGAGGGAGGTTGTTTGGATCTAAGATAATAAAGATGAGTGCTTTTCCAAAGAAAGGCTTCAGTGTGCCTAGGATTGATTCCTCTTAATTTCCTATATCGAGTTACATGTTAGAAATGGAACCAATGCTTTATGTCCGTTGCTTTAAGCATATTTTAAAATCACTTTATAATTTTGATAAGTTACTTTTTTTTTTTTTGTTGAAAATTTGATAATTTACTTTTAGATCTTTCTTACATACATTGCTGATTGATATCTTAGCATCAAACTAACTGTTGACACCTTTCTCAAAGAAAATGAAAGAACGTTGTTGACAAAGCACATTCAAACATTAATAATATGGCACATTGAGAAATAACTAGTTCAAGATTTACTATATGGACCAAATGATATTATAAATCGATACACTATATCGTATGTGCTCCAAAAAAGGGCCATTTTGTATGGTCTTTCTCCAAAAAAAAAAAAATAGCATATATAATTAATTACTTAAGTCAATTGATTATCTCAAAAATATAATCCATTTTAGCCTGATAATACTTAGACATTGAGTTAAAATATCTTTTGGATAATGATTTCCACATTTCCACAAAAGGAAAAAATAAACAAAGAAAAACCCATAACTAAATAGTGTAGGTGTTTTATAACCACACGAGAGGAAGCATAGAATTTGGTTTATTTTTGTCATTTGAGCCAAGAAAACAAAAGAGCGAAGTGCAAGAAAGCGGAAGGGAAGCGTGAAAATCATTAGCTTATCCTTTTGAGTTGGATAAGAATCTCATAATGATTTCTTGCATTTTGTAGTATACCTAAAAGTATTCAAAAGTAAACCTTGCAACCATAGAAAGTACAATGATTTATCACGAGTAAACCCCAAGGCATTATTAGGGAATATATAGTCGGTTCAAATCCTCCAATTTCATGAAAATAAAAGATTTGAATCGCTATGTCACATAGCAAAAACTTATAAAGTTTCAATTACAATCCATAAAAGTTACTTTTTATAAATCGGTGATTTAATATAGTAATCATAGGATTAATTACAATTTGCACCTTTAAACTATTCTTAGTTTGCACTTTGTATCATAAACTATCAAGTGCAACATTTTGCACCCTTAAACTTCTAATTTTTTGCATATTAGTCGTTTGAGCATTTGTTGAATTTCGTTGAATAAGTGTGACCTCTCTCTATCCAAGATCATAATTTTGAGAAGAGTCACATGAATCGGTCCGAAAGATCATAATTCTGAGAAAAGTTCTTGATTTATGACTTTATATATAAATCATGAGGTACGAAAAAAGGCAATAAATTTACAAGTAAAATTCTCGATCTATTATCCCAAGAAGATCTCTAATTGAAATCGTAAACCCTATACATTACTAAGGATTTTTTTATGAAAACTCTTGACAAAAAAAAAAAAAATCTGTTGGTGAAGTTAAAAACAGTAAAATTGAGTGTTAGTTAGTGCTTAGCAGAGGATCTCTATTCCCTCTTCTAGTATTCCACATCGGTTGTTAGGTATGTGTGTGAGTAGTGCTTAACTTTTATAAATGCAACTTTAAGTCAGTAATTACCTTTTGGTTATATCTCGTGGGATAAAGGTTAATCGTTGTTTATAAAAACTCTTGACAAAAAAAAAAAAACTTAGACAAAAAAAAAACTGAGGATTTTACATCACTCGGGAAGGGTGTGGCCAATTGGATGATTAAACCAACCGTGAGAGGCAGGGAAACCTTGCTCTCCTCCAGTCTTTTTTTCTTTCTTAGTCAACTCTTCTTAAAGGATAAACTCGTAGCTGACTGTGTATAGGTACTGGGGCCCCCCATGGCTTGCCACGTCGTGCCGATCCCATCTTCGGTGTCAACATCCAATAGAATAAAAAGCGCACCGGCAAAAACTGTCTTGCAAAGCTGAACACTGAACCACCCGAATATTTCCCTCTCTCTCTCTCTCTCTCGATGATGTTTATCCATTCTTTTCTTTGCTTTCCCATCTAATAATAATCCAATCCTTTTATCATTACGCTAATTAATTCCTAATTATGATCATAAATGCCCTGATTAATTGCTAATCTCCAGGGATATATTATTACTAGCTCTTAATTTTGTGCTTTTGGTTTATTATTAAGAAGTACTTAGCAGTATTATCTCAAAAAATGGCGATGGATGATAATGAGAGCTGCGGCAGCAGATCAGTTGAAACGACGTCGTCGCCGAAGCAACAGAGCCGCCAGGAAAGACAGCGGCTTGAAGTTTACAATGAAGTTCTCAACCGACTCCACGATTTGGATTCTGAGGAAATTAAGCTCCCTGGCTTCGAAGACCAGCTCTGGCACCATTTCAATCGCCTCCCTGCTCGGTCCGTTCCTCAATTTAACCCTAGTTTTACTTCCAACGATAAAACGCAGTCGTTTCAGACCATGCATGTGTGTGTGTGTGTGTGTGTGTGTTTCCCGGACTATTATTCATGCACGATCATAGAGTATGACATGCAGTACACAAATATAAATTTAATTATACATATTTACTTGTTTATATGTGCCTAAGACTTGATTAGATCCGAGGATCATTCGCGTAAAGACGCGAATTTTGGATTTTTTTTAATATCTAGCGGTTGAATATGCTAAAATTTCGGTGAATTTTGAGTTTGATTTGAAATTTAGAAAGAAGAAAAAAATTGCAGGTATGCAATGGATGTGAATGTGGAGAGAGCAGAAGATGTACTAACACATAGGAGATTACTGCTTCTGGCTGAGGATCCGGATAACAGACCAGCTTTTGATGTTCGTCTTGTCCAGGTGTTTTACTTATGTGACCAACGATAGTGCTTTAGCTTTCTTGTCATGAGAGATTTTTACTAGTTATATGTTTGTTAGAGGAGGGGAGGGATGGGGGATATGTTTCATGATGTAATCACGCGGCAAGTTGCCTAACTGGGGAAGGTGAGAATTAAGGATTTCATTTAATATGAATTTTCCCTTCTTACATTTATAATCATGGTATATGCAGGTTCATCCCACTGCAGGTGAGAATGATTTGGATTCTTCTTCGATGCGGGAAGATGCTGAAAGTCATTATAATGAATCCAATAGACGGGGGTACTGGGATCTAAGATATACTTTTTTACTACTAAATGGTTTCGGGTCTATAGATTTCATTGCTCACTCTATTTTTCATTCTGGTATTTTGTTTGAGCCTGAATTTTCTGACTGATTTTTTTTTTTTTTTTTGTCTCTTTCCATTGTTGCTCGAATTCCAGAATCCACCCCCCACCTACATTTGGTTCATCATCTAATCTTGAGGCTCTTGGTCTTCAAACAAATGCAACGCATGTAGATGATGGGGAAAGCGATGTAAATACGATTTTTCGGACTTCACGGTAAAAATTGGAGACAGATTACCCAGTGCAAATTGTTGCATTTGAGTGTGAAACTGCGCAAAATGTTTTGTGAGATTGTTAAGAATGGTTTTTATTGCTATTGCCTGCTGTACTTTCTAGATATCCTCTTTCCATAAGTAACTTGGTGTTTTGTTTCACCTATTTCAATGCCATTTTTCTATCAGCTGCTATGTTTACATCATTCCCTTGAGGGCTGAAATGATAGCTATATCCAAAAATTCTTAGAAATCCTTCTAGTTCTTTTGAAATTTCTGCATCCCGTTCATTAGTGCTTCAGGATGTTTGATTGTTGACGATGGAACATGATGGTTTTCTTCACTCAAAAGATAGAAGATCTTATGAACATTTGTGGAAAAAGAATATTTGCATGGCAGCATACTGCACTGACAGAAGGTTAAATGGCTAAAGATGTCATGTGTGTTAGTTGGGGAAGTCTCTGAACTGTTACTTTTAATCTGCTTGTAAACATGAGCTTTGCTAAAAATTCGGAAAATAAAGATGTAGCAGAATAGTTTAATACGTGATTTGCCTTTCTGCCTTACGTCTTTTAACTTTTCTGCTGCATGACATGATCTACATGGAAGAGATCCCTTTTGCTTAATTTAATTTGTTTGTGCCCTGCAAGTACATTCTTATCTTATGCTCTATTAACAGATAAATTTCTTTGTTTGCTTCAAGCACATTCTTGTCTTATGCTTTTTAAACAGACCAGGTTGTTCAATTTGGTTATTGGTTATCCTGCAGGCCCATGCATGAGATCACTTTTTCAACAATTGACAAGCCAAAATTACTTAGTCAGGTAGTTATAATTCATTTCTCTTTTTTGTTCTCTTTTATTGTGCACTGCAGTTGAGATTGAGGATTGGAATGGAATATCATGCCCATTTTGGGCTCCTAAAGAAGACAACAATAGGATTTCCTAGCTTAATTTTCTCTTTTCTGACATCTTGAGTAATGGGGAGATAGGCCTTGCAGTAAGTATGTGTTCAACCTCAAATTTACAGAGAATTGCTGACACTATATTTAATATACATGCAGGCTTCTTTAAGCATTACATTGTTTTCTACTTAATGCCATATGATTATTGTTGCAACTCAAATACGCTCTGGAAGCTGCATCTGCAGAATCTCATTGGTTTGGGTATTTTATGTTATCATACATGGATGTAAAAATATAGCTTGCCAAACTAATTGTTTGAGAAAAGCTGCTCTTTGAGACTTTGCTTTCTGTTAAGACAATAGATGGAAACGAAATTTACGTGCAAGTTTACAAAATTGAGTGTAAATATCCGAACCATTTTGTTCCTAAACTAGATAGCAAAGATACCACACAGCCTTTGATTTAGCTCATGCCTTTCATCCATAATATCCTATCATAGTTAATCTTCATATTTGTTAACTCACAAAACAACAGTGTTATGGTAGCTTTTATTCATAGAGGAAAAGGAAGATTATGGTTCAAAAATTGTGTTAATAATTGGAAAACTTGCATAAATTGATCTATCTGGATCAGGGAACTTGTGCAGAAATCAATACCATTTTTTTATTATTCAAGGTTGGGCAGACCGATGAAACCTGCAGCTTCCTGTGGACAATCTCAAAGCACATTCCATAATTTTTGTTTTACTGTCTTGCTTTATAATCTTTGTAATTCATCTTGACTTTGGGATTGCAGTTGACATCATTACTTTCTGAGATTGGGCTGAACATTGAAGAAGCCCATGCATTCTCCACTACGGATGGCTTCTCGTTGGATGTCTTCGTTGTTGCTGGTTGGCCTTATGAGGTACAATTTTTTTTCCATAAGAACTTACAAATATTTATTTCTGGGGTGGCCAAATGTGTCCATTCGACAGTCTGGACATTTTCTTATGAAATTGGACATTTTCTTATGAAATTTTATAAGCATCATGCTTCAACAAATTGTGTACTCTGTATATTTAGTGGACTGTGTGCCCACCAATTGTATGTTTGATTGGTAGATCTCTATTAGGAGTAATTGTCATTTGCAGTTTGTTTTGCAGTCTTAGTCGAATAGTGAAGCACCTTAGATTTTTAAATTAACAATGATTTCCTTATCTTTAGATTTTCTCCGTTATGCTTCAGGATCAAGGTAGTTATTCTGGAGCATTCATCTCAGGTATATGACCACCACAACTTCCATTACTTCGTTTTCAAACAGGAGGATTTTGAACAGATTTTGGGTTAAAAATGCTTCGAAAAATGCATCTGTTGACAATATTCCAAAAAGGTTTAAGATATGTCTCAGAAGCATTTGTTTCATTTTAATCAGAATATTGGAAAGAGGAAACCATTATGGTTAATATTTGTCAACCCCAGGTGAGAAGAACATGATAGTAAATGTTGATTAACTTCTATCACATCAAAATAAGATCTCAAATCCAGTTAGATATTGAAATTTGATGCTTGTTCTTTTCTTGAGAATTTGTGTTAAGTTTTAACATGAAATCTTTGGGCCTTAAAAATGATTTCTAAGACCTGATGGTATCCTGCATTCGATTATCTTGACATCTAATGAAGTTCTTACATGATGTGCCAATGGGCTGAAGAATTTCATATTATTATCGTTGTGATCCAAATGACCTCAAACCACAAAGACTTGTGATTTCCTCATTTGGTTTCCTGAAGTTGGGTTTATTATTCAACAATATCTCTTTCTTTTTCTTAGTTCTGTTGTGGGCATGCACATAATTTAGGTTATTTTATTTGGCTGTATTTGGTTTGACTTCTTTCAATTGTCAAAAGATTGTGTCGAAAGTCTGCTTATCTGCTTATTTTCTTCTCACAATTTGTTCATCATTTTCTCACCAATGTCTCCTTCCACTCTTCTGTTTTCTTGAAGTTATAATACTGATTTTCGTTCTTATTGGCAATTTCTAGGAAACTGAACTGCTTAAGAGTAAGCTGCAAAAGGAAATTAAGATGGCTAAGGTATATATTGTTCATATTCTGTTAGTGTATTGTTCAGACCTCTGATGTCAAATTACTGAATAAGAGGCAAGGTTGTTGAACGTCTGCATCTGATCTTAGTAATCAGACACCAGAAGTTTTTGGTTGTCAGTCTGCATGTATGTTTTGTGCCTGGGAAATTCGTGATTTGTAGCTGCAACTCTGGTTTTATTCTATAAAATGGCATTACTTTTTTGAAACTGCTTGAAACATATTGTTTAGGTGGTCTCCTCCTGATAAATATTTTTCATTATATACTTTATTTGGTGAATTAGTTGTACCATTCCTTCTCTGGAAAAATGTTTCATTGTTGTTTCCTTCTGCAATTGACCTGCAAAATTTAATCTCTGTTGGCATTCATGGTGCTCACTGTGGAATGTTGTCTCTTGTTAGTTTAGCTGGCTATAAATTGTTATAAGTGAACAATCTTAAAGTTTATGTACAACTTCAGGTCATATATATTGTCTGTACATAGATTGGGGGAAAGTTAAGGCTTAATGCTAATTCGAATTTGAGTTGGCAAAAAATTTTATATTCCCTGGGCAGCCAATATTGTTTCTCATATTTATATCAATGAGAGTATGATTTTTTTATTTGCCACTAACAAGTCACCCAGTTTGAACCAGCAGTTTAATGGATGTTTTCTTATAATTCATAGTTGGAAAAATTGTACATTTATATGTCTAGTTCATATGAAATGGAAATATACATTTAATAACTTTTAGGAGTAAAGTGTTTGTTTGGGACTTGATGATGCTGTGATTTCTGCTTCTGGATTTAACACAATTGCCAGCATGAGAGAATCACTTTGACCCATGCATAGCTGAAGACTTGCTTAGAAACTAGAAAGAGCTAAGGGTCACATAGAATACTGAATATTTGGGCATATTTCTAAAACTTGCGCTGGTGTGTTTTTGTCTTTCTATAATCATTGCAAGAAGAATGACAAATCATTTGTTTGTGATTCTGTGGCAGCAGCCTTCCTCAGAACAACATATACCATCAACTATGATTGAGAACCATGAAAAAGGAACCCCGTCCATTTCTGAATATGTAGAAATACCAACTGACGAGCTTGATGTTTGGGAAATTGATGTCCGCCAGTTGAAATTTGAGAATAGGATTGCTTCTGGAGCATTTGGTGATCTGTAAGTCATATAAATCACTATTCTTTCTTCATGGTGGATGTATGGCCGGTGGGTCTCATCATTTTCTTTTCAGGTATAAAGGTATGTATTGCAGTCAAGAAGTGGCCATAAAAGTCCTCAAACCTGAGAGAGTAAACATAGACATGTTGAAAGAGTTCTCCCAGGAGGTTTTCATCATGAGGTTTGTCAAACTTTATGGTCATGTATATGCATTTGCTGATTCTACTTTAGTTTAGCATTGCCAAGCTACTTGTTTGAATTTATCATTTTCTCTTTTTTTGACTCAATGTCTGACTTTGAAAGTAACACTTTGGGTAGCTCTTTATGAATGTTGTTCATACTCTTGAAAAAAGATAGAACAGCTTATCTGAGCAATTTTCTAGGTTTTCCTTTGTCTTATTAATATAGTGGCCAATTGTCAGTTTAATTTAAATATAATTGGATCTTAATGCTTGTGTTTATGTTGTTGAATTGCTGGTGATTTCTTATTTGCTGCCCTTTTTCTGTATGTGGATTACTCTCGGTGCCTTGGTAACCACACCGTCATAGTATCAAAGAAAGAATTTTTGTTTTGTGCCAACAACTTAATGAATTTGAAGAAGGTAAAAGAGGCTGCAAACATGCAGAGAATCTAGAATGTAGACGGCATCCATCTTCAACAAGGCTTTGTAGTTCAAAATTTTGTGGCGAATTGGAATTACAATTAGGAATTACTACAATGGGATTTAATATAGGGCAAATTTTGATATATTTTTATATGGACATCATACCAGTGGATCGACTAGTTTTATCACATCCTATTTAAGTTTAACTCATAGACACGTGCTGAAAACAGTATCTGCTGAAATCCAAACACTCTAAAGGTTCATTCTCCTCTTACTGAAGCATGGACATCATTGTTTTTGGGTTGCTGAAAAATAGGCAGATATATGTGTGGTTTTAATTGGATAGCATTTCCTCAGTGTTGGTCCCTTTGTGTAAAAGCTTGTTTTATTTGCTTTTTGCAGGAAAATTCGGCATAAGAATGTAGTGCAGTTTCTGGGTGCATGCACAAGACCTCCGAATCTCTGCATTGTCACGGGTATTTGCTCTTGCCATAGTAATGCTTTATATCCCAAAAATCATGCCTTCTAAACTTGATGTTTGAGATCCCAATGTGTAAAAGTGCATTTTGAAGAAGCCAATTTTTCCATAAAATAGATAATATTGTCACAGCTATTGATTCTGTCTACAAGCAAAATTAGTAATGGAAACATGCCAGATTCTAAAAATGCATGGTCAGTAATTACCAGATTAGTTTGATTCCATTGTTCTGTGAACTTTTAACTTCTGACAGTTCTTGCTTTCTTATGGTTTTGTTCCTGTTATTAACAGAATTCATGTCCAAAGGAAGCGTATATAGTTTTCTACACAAGCAAAAAGGCATCTTTAAGCTTTCTACCATACTAAAAGTGGCAGTGGATGTCTCTAAAGGAATGAACTATTTGCACCAGAATAATATAATTCATCGGGATCTGAAGACTGCCAATCTTCTAATGGATGAACATGACGTAAGAAGCTTCTTTGTAGACCTGTGTCCTACTTATAGTATTAACTGTTACATGTTCATGTTAAGAGAAGCCTTTTTAATTTGTTTTGTAAATTACATTAAACAAATACACCTTAACAGCATCCCTTAAAAGTGGACCAGTGTTAGTAAAGATGACTTAGGCTCAAGTTTGCAGTTTTAAGACTCAAGGAATTTTGTGTTTTAGCAGATTAGCTGTTGATGAAGTTGGTTGATTATGCTTTAATCAGCATCCTTCTCTCTACTGATTTTTATGCCTTCTCTCTCTCTCTCTCTCTCGGTTGGGGCTTGGGGAATCCTGGTATCCTTGTGTAATAGAAAGCCTTCTGTAAACAGTGATTTGGCTTTTACTAGGGTTTAAATATCTGCTTTTGGTGTGATTTACAATTTTTTTTAGCATGTACTTTTCTAATATCACTCTCTTTCCCACAGGTCGTTAAGGTTGCCGATTTTGGAGTTGCCAGAGTGGTGTCCCAAACTGGGGTTATGACTGCAGAAACTGGTACATATAGGTGGATGGCTCCTGAGGTATATAACTAATAGATTAGCTGCAGACATGACAAAATTTATTCTAAAGTACTTGTATCTTGTACTACTTGATCATGTTGGTACAGGATAACTTACAAGATGAGTTGAGAAAGACAAAAAAGGATAATTTTAATGGGTAAAAGTAATCAAGAAAAGTCACAAGAATCAGGGACACTGATTTTCTGTCATTTAGAAGTGTCTTAGTTGAAAGGGAAGAGCGACCGAAAGAAAAGCTATTGAGCTTGAAGATTGTCCGTGATATTTAGTGCCAGAATTATGTGTTTAAGCCTTGTTGGCTGCGGTCTCTGAGTAAAATCTTACCTTGAAATTTCTTTTGATATAATGAAGGTAATTGAGCACAAACCGTACGACCATAAGGCGGATGTTTTCAGCTTTGGCATTGTTCTATGGGAGCTTCTAACCAGAGAAGTAAGCTTTTATTGCATTTTCCAAGATAGTTTTATATATCTCCTTATCTGTTATCTTACTCTTAACTTTGTTTCGGGGGATTGGTTACAGCTTCCGTATTCAGATTTGACACCACTGCAAGCAGCAATTGGCGTGGTGCAACAGGTACATCATGTCTAGTTGTGATTCATTGACATACCAACTGAATCCTTTTAAATTGTAAAATAGTGTCTGACCTTTCGCTCCCTAGGGTCTACGGCCTGCAATTCCTAAGCACACGCATCCAAAGTTAGCAGAGCTGCTTGAGAAATGCTGGCAGCAAGACCCAACTGATAGACCAAATTTCTCTCAAATTTTGGAGATTTTGCAGCGAATTGCCAAGGAGGTAGGCATTGTTGAGACCAATTTGTCGATGTTTGGTAAATTGATTTAGTTGGACTCAAATTAGCTGTCGTTAAAACAGGTTGTAGATGAAGGAGAAGATCGGCCGAAGGACAAATCAGTTGGTGGGTTTTTCTCATCTCTCAGAAGGGGCCATCATTGAGAATTTGTTCATTACGATTAATGTTGCGCGGACTTTTCTCATTTGTTATGTACAGTATTTCTTTTTTCCCTCTTAGTATTAAAGCTCGATGTAAATTAGCGATTTTAGTGAAAAGTTTCCTTTAGCCTTCTATAAATGCAGTTTTCAATCACTTGACCAAGGGAGTTAACAATCTTTTTTTTTTTTTTTTTTAATCTCGTATCATAAGCTGCGGTTTTTTGTTTTAGTTTCATTTTTGTCCTGGTTAAAATGCTACATACTCGTCACTTTGGGAGTGATGGTGGGTCAGGGGAAAATACTTAAATGGACCCGATTCACGGAATAGTTCCGTGGACCTCTTGGTCTAAAAGCAGCAACATCATTTATGGCCCGTCATATGGATGATGTAGCTGCTTCTGAACCAAGGGATTCACGGAATAGTTCCGTGGACCGGATCTATCTAAATATTTTCCTCATTGCAGGCTCCCGGTCTACAAGTATGACAAATGAAATTTGCAATAATACAACAAAACCAAGAATCAGAAAAAACAAAAGGATTAGAAGCCAAATGTTGAATTAGATAAGCTTTGTTAAGGTGCGGGTCTGTTGTCCCAATTTCTGAACATTAGCGTAGTCACACGAGAAACAAAATAGAAAATGAACTGAAGGAATCCAAAGTCATAAACAATAGAATCCCTTATATAGGAATTCTTATCATGATTTGTGGTCCGAAATAACATTAATGCACGAGAAGCTGTCGGGCTCGAAAAAGAAGGGATGCAGCTTGCAGTTTGCAAGCTCATGCATGCAGCAATTGGAGTGAGCAATTCGAGCCTGTCTTCTCACACGCCCCACACGAACAACAGCTTGCTTCTTCACAATAATGGTTTCCTGGGGAGATTGGAAGAGTTTTCTTCGGGCAACTCGGAACCAAATCTGTCCTGGCATTCTCATCTTCTATTCAAATGTTTGCCTTCTTCGCCTGAGCTTTCTTTTCTGGCTCGTCTTCTGATGATTTAACAAAAGTGCAGGTGTTGCATCAAGGTTTTGAGGTATGTGCAACATGTTTTTGTTGAAGAGGGACTATTTTCCGTAATTTGTTTGGATGTCGGAACGTGGCAGGATGAAGTTTTCTGCTGCTTCATTTGTGTGGATTTGAAGGTTTCTGACCCAGGAAGCCTTGGCCAATATACATTAGAACCACCTAACCAGTAGGCCAGGCTTCATAAATTATTTGATATCAATCCTCCTCGAATGTAATTGAAGGCAAAACAAGGAAGTAGCCAAGAGACGGGAGAAATTCAAAGGAGGTGACTGAATTAATCAAAGCTATCCCAAAAGACTACTTACCAGAGCCAGCTAGACCTGATCAGAATATATGATTGGGATCTAATACAGGGAAGTCTACCACAAGTCTGCTTATAGATGTACCAGTCCAAACTATCCTAAGGTATGCTGGGCTAAGCTGGTGTGGTTCAAGGGTTATATACCAAGATGTGCTTTCATTACATGGCTAGTCTGTAATTGAAAGCCAAGAACTAGAGCAAAACTGAAGTAATGGGGAATTATAGAAGATGGCAATTGTGTATTCTGTGGAGATGGTAGTGAAACAATAGAACACTTGTTTTTCTCTTGCTCACTATCATATGGTTTATGGAGGAAAACAATGGAGCTAAATGCTACATATAGAGGATCGTATTCTTGGAGCCAAGATATGGAATGGTGGTGTGCTCACGTTAATAAAAGAACATTTGCTGATCATGTTAAAAAGCTGACATTATCGATTACTATCCATATCAGCTATGGAGAACTAGAAACACAAGGATATTCAAGAGTGAGATGCTGTCAACAATACAGATTATAAGGGACCTAAAACAGGATGTTTGCGCAGCTGTTGGAAAGCTAAGGGTACTAAAAAACTGCAAGGAGAACTGGGAATTAGGTATTGCATGGGGTTTTGATCAGTCAATCTTCTTGTGTAATGATTGTAGATAAGATCAGTGTTTAGCTCTACAAATGAATGTATGTAACCAAAACGTAGAAGTGTAACTGATGTAAATGTCTATTGTAAAACATTGCATGAATCAATAAAATTACCGAACTTACCAAAGAAAAAAAATCTTCATTTTTCTCCTCTCTCTCCCAACCCCAAAACACGAACCAAAAAAAGATTTTAAGGCAATGGCAATGGCAAGCTTGAAATTATGATTTCCATTTCTGAAAATGTAATTTCCTTCGAACATAACTGGAATGAATCAGCCGTCAATATTCTTCTGTTCCAACATATCACTTTATATTTACCAAAACAGAGCTATTCTACTGTCATTTATGCTTTAAAATGAAAGATTTCAGCCTTACTCTCTCGAGGAAGTCTATTGACACTCTTCAGCTAAAAAATACAAATAATCTTTGGATAGCTAAGCAACCAGAGTACGTACTTGCATTCTAATGATCTGATCAGTCCTATGCTAACCATTGATGTCGGTGGTTTGTAGACATGGTGAATGGTCATTATAGCTTTTTCAAATTATCTAAATCAAAGATTAAGCAAATCCAGCAGAAACTGTTCAACAATACAAAGAGTTCTTGTTGATCTAAAATTATGAAGATTATCTTCTGGCATGTGAAGCAAACCTTCAAGAAATCAGTGTTACTGCCATATGTAGTCATGCGTGATAGGAGAAAAATGACCAACTTCTTTTATTTCATATGCCACAATGCTATTAAATTGCCGGACTTGCCGGACAACTTAGATTCAAAATGAGTGGCACTAATTGTTCTCCATGCTCATAAAATCTGCACACAGCCAATGTTATTTGAGTTACTTGTGCCTACATTAAGCACCATCATGACTCAGTCGGAAGTCCGTTCTGCACCCAGGCAGCATATCCGCCAGCAATGTCCGTAATACCAGTAAATCCCTATAGAAAGAGCACACAATTAGTCCACGAAGATAAAGGTATATCACAGGGATGCTTAACTTAGTTGCCAGAAATATGTATTCAGGGATTGAATGCGAGTAATTAGTACTTTTATTTTAGTCGTATGAAGTTGAACTTTCCATCCATTGATAGGAATATAGTTAATGTAGTAGTCATTTCAGCATAATTCAGCTCCCAAAAAAAGAGCAGCATATTGCCGGATGAAGCATTTCTCAGGATGGACTTCATGATTTTAGCAGGCTAAGAATCTTGTATACCACAAATTCCAGAAAATTTCAATATTCCAGTATGAATCAAAACTAGCAAGTGGTTTTCAAAAAACCAATTAATCAGATATAATTTTTTGTTTTTAGTAGAAAATGTCATCAAAATGGTTAAATTCAGTCCGTAGATTATACATTCTGCTCATGCATTCTCAAGAAACCAATCACATAACTATGTTCAACTGAAAAAGTCCTAAACCAGCCTTGACACATGAGATTCTGACCTTGTGCTTCAGAAAATCAAATGACCATATTCAAATTCTTGCCCTCTAAATCTATATTGGTCAATTGTTAATCTTGGAGTGTATAATTTTAATGGTCAATTGTATGTTCTAATTTGGACTTACAGCAAAACTCATAAAAAGTACATAAACCAGAAAATACGTTCAAAACATCAATCTTCATTAGAAACATGTCAAATTTACAAACATGTAAACTAATAGAAAAGAACTTACAGCAGATACAAGATCAGTTGCAGCCATGATTGACCTTTTGCCTACCTGGCAACCCTGTAAAAAAGAGCAAGTTAAGATGAACAGTAAGAATTAGGAAGTAAATCTCAAGTAACAGAAGCACCTTAGCCCCACCCCTTCCCCCCAGTGCAGCCCATCTCAGGGACAAAGAAAAATGAGAAACCGGAATGGTACAAACAGAAACTTACAACAATAATCTCGTCATCTTTCCCAAAATTTGCTAAAACTTCCTCGACAAAGTTTGGGTTTTTAGTCATACCTGTACCCATATATGAGAAAAGTGATTAAGAGGAGCAAAAATGCACAAGTGCCAGAAAATACATGGTTCTCTCTCTCTCTCTAAGCAAATTATTTGCCCACTTTTCTTGTTCATACTTCTATCTACACCTAGGATTCTGGTCAAGCAATTTACACTAGGCCAGAAACAAGAATAGGTTTGCATGATACAGTGAGAGTATATAAAAGCCATTTTCATTATGTAATCTGATAACAAAGGTCTTTCTACACATTATGCTTGAATGGAGATATATTTCATGTGTCCACTTCATTATCCCTCAGAAATCGAAATTAGGCATGTGTATATTTATATGATAACTCATGCAATTTTATTAACCTAAAGTGGATAAAATTGCAATTTTTGAGTATTAACATTTAAAAGTTTGCTTTTTTAACAATTCAAACTTGCATAGCTAAATAATAGGTCAATCAACCCCATTAACCAGAGATAGAACAACAAGGCTTAGCAGCAAGGTAACCGATTCTTAATTTTCCAATAATGAATTGAGACGTAAATTCAGAACTAGGATTAGTATTGCTTCAAAACCTGATCCAACTCTAAACATGTAAGGCACATTTACAGCCCCAACAGCACGACCAGCACTAAATTCTTCAGCAGTCCTGCATAGCACCATCACTAAACACTTAAGGACATGGCTAAAACAATCTGAATTGACTCAATTTTCATAATCCCTTTTTACCAAAATTTGATAACAAGAATACTTAAAAAGAACCTGACATCTAAATAACGATGGCCAGCTAGAAGCAGCTCGTGTGCTACACGAACTGGGACTGATGTTGGTGCTGCTGCTGGTTCACTTGATTGAGCATTCTCTCCAACAGTAGCCGTCCAACTGCCATAACATACATTCATACACATAATCTTTTTCAATGCTACAGATGACAAAAGATTTAGAAAAAGAGATCACAAACAAGGGGAAAAAAATAGAAGACAACCTGAAGCTGGAATTTCTGTTGCCACTGCTAAACTTACGTTGTTTTGGGAGATGAAACTGAGATTTTGCCATTGATAGCAATGAGATTGGTACATAGCTACAAGAAGATAGATGATTTTCTTTTCAGAGTTTGATAACAGCTAGGATAATACTATACACAAATACAAGGCAAAGATGATTGTTTCATTACCTTTTCTGTAAATTCTGTGGAATATTATGCTGGAATGTTAACAAGGCAGCGGAGGAGGAAACAGAGAGAGCTTCGAATCCCATGTTTGATTTCTCAGTATACGAGGATGTTGAACACAGTAGCTGTCTCGAAAGTTGTGACTTGTGGTTTTTCTTTGTTCTTGGTTTTCCCATTCTTGTTTGTGGTTTCCTTTTATTGAAGAGACCCTGTGGAAGAAGTGGATAAAAATACTAACGCATGGATATTTACTTATGACACATTAGTATGTATTTTATCTTCTGGCTACATATTATTAGTACTTGTAACCAATCATCGCCTTAACAATAAGACTCAATTCATGATATGAATTACACATATGAATTTCAATAGTTCGGATCCAATATGGTGGACCATTTTTAAAAATTTATTGTTATTTTTATAAATGTTGTCTCAGGAGGCAGTTTGTTTTCGAGCGTTTGCATTTTGTAGTTTATCTTGTTTAATACAATTATTTCGACCATTATTGAGCCTTTCAGCTAGGACTGTCAATCAGGCCTTATGAACCGGATTTTAACAAACTCATATTCAATTCACATAATAAATCAGGTTATGAGTTTCGGGTTATGAGTTTCGAGTTTATAAATATGGAGCTCAGGCTCAACTTACAAAATATTCAGACTGTAAGTTTAAGTTCACGAAAACCTATTGAGATACTTCTACAATTCAACAACTCCAACACAATATAAAACCATAAGTTTTTTCTTTTGATTTTGTTTCCAATAATAAAAAACAATATGTCATTAATTGTATAAATTTCGGTTACTTTGCACATAATCAGTAATTTACTCATTTGATTGAAACTTTTAAGAGACGGTTGCTTACAATGAGATCGCAACAATTCCATTGTAAGCATTAGAACTACATTAGAATTACAATTCCTTACTTCTGTTAAGCATCTACTTTTAGCACGGAATAACCACACAGCAAACGTCTGAAAAACTTTAAAAGTTAGAACTTCTCATGCTCTAACCGGCTGCACAAGCCCTAAGTAAACTAGTTGTAACACTCAACGCAAGTCCAGTTGATTGAAGTGTGTATTTGACAAATTTTGTTGAGCAATCCTCAGATTTAGGGAGGAAGAAGTCAACGAAGTTGTTTGAGGGGGGAGGAAAATTTAAAGATTTGGGTGGCGATGGGGTTGTTTGAGGAGGGAGGGAGGAAAATTAGAGATTTGGCCGACGACAGAGTTCTTTGAGGAAAGAGAAAATATTAGGAATTTAGTTAATATATTATATATAATTTTATATTATATATGTATGTGTCTAATTTTATATTTGGGTTATTATATATATATATATATATATATATATATATATTAGGAGATATATCAAAGATTTATACATAATTTTATATTATATACGTGTGTGTAATTTATACTTGGGTTATATATATATATATTTTGAGCTAGGCCTTATACAGACTGAGTTTATTGAAACCCAAACTTAACTCATAATATTTCAGACTTTATATTTAAGCCCAAACTCGGTTTGACCTGATCAAAAAATGGACTCACAAGCTTTTTTAAAGGTTGAACAGACCGAATTCACCGCCCCATTGACAGTCCTACTTTCACCCTTGAAGACATCATGGAATGGGACGGGATTGGCCAGGGGATATCATCTGCTAAGACTATGTCTGTAAGTGAGAAGTTGGATAAAATCTAAATGATGCAGTGGAGATGCTGAATTGTGGGACGCCGCTGTTTTGTTTGTTAAGTTCCAAAAGGGACGCCTGGAGGCCTTATCTCCACAAGCACGCTTCTCAAAGCAACACAACATAAGAAGGATGCCCAGGATCCGATAAGTTTGGGGCCCTTGTTATTTTCCTCCTTTTTTTAATATGGTTCAAATGGTACCATTATAATTTCAAATTAATGGTGAAGTAAATTGTAAGTAAATCTTTAGCCAGAATTAATAACAAGCCCACGTTTTTTATTTGCAAAAATACATCAATAACGAATGAAGAAAAAATTAGCTTGACAACGCCCTGAAATGTTGAATTCCATTTGAGATGTTAGATAAAGAGATTTCATTCAAAATTTGCATTTTATGACCAAGAAACATCAACGTAAAACCAACCCTCTCCCCCCCCCCCCCCCCCCCCGGGGCGCCCGCCAAAAAAAAAAAAAACCACAACAAAAAACACCTAAATGGTTGAGGTATGCAAAAAAATGGTTACAATTGTGGGCCTAAGCAAATAAGTCTCTCTGTCCAGCCTTGAGGGCCCAAACATATCCTCCCTTTAGGCCCAAAAAAAAAACAAATTTAAAGCACCAATTCGACCAGTTCTATCCGTTAATATTTTATATCTCCGTTACCAACTGTATACTGAACAAATTTGGAATTGATCCAATTATTTACAAAATGAAATTTGGATATTTAGATTTTCTTTCTGAAAATTTCTTACCCACCCATTTCCTGAAATATTTAATTACAATTAATTAATCATTTCTTATTCATTTTAGCTAAATAAATTTGGGTAGCAGCGCAATGACAGGCGAAAGGCCCAGATTGCAAGCTGCTGAGATGGACAATCCGGCTTCAAAATTTCAACGTAATACCAAAGCGGGCCATTGGCCCACATGCCGGATATTAAAATTATAACAAACGCTACTCTTGATCTTGGGCCAAAGGCCGAGAAAGGTATGACTTGCAAAGTAAGTCTGGTTGCCTTTTATTGGGCTTACATCTCTTGCTTCTAGTCAAAAAACAAAACAAAGCACTCGACAAAGGAGGCTTTTTGTAAATGCGAAAGAAAACTTAATAGCAAGTAAATTAGATCATGTAACCAGCCCAACTTGGTTATGTTGGCACCACAAAGCCTTTAACGGTTAACTAGGACGGGAGGTCAAGAGTTCAAACCCTACCTCTCATAAAAAATTTAAATAGGTGTATAATGCACTCGTTTAGTTTGAAGGTGTTTCAATTCTCATCGGTTCCGCGAGGCTCACTTGGACCTCTCCCCTGATAGTGTAGATTAAAAGTGAGATAATATATTGTTGACTATTGACAAAAACCCTCCCATCAAAAATCCAAATAGATGCATAATGCACTCGTTTTGTCTGATGGTGGGGTTAGTCTCCATCAGTTCTCCGAGGCTCAATTGGATTTCTCTCCCTGTAGTGTAGGTTAAAAGTAAGATAATATATTGTTGACTATTGACAAAAAAAAAAAAAAGCATATTAGATTATGCTCATCCCATTTTGTAAATGCAAAAGAAAACTTAGGGGATTTATCTTCCCAGTTTAGATCATGCTCATTCCATTTTGTAAATGCAAAAGAAAACTTAATAGCAAGTAAATTAGCAGAATATGCTCTAAGCTCAACAAAATAGAATCCTTTGGGAAAGTTGTTTCCCTAGGTGGGTCCAGGAGATCCCACTGGTTGATCTGGGGTAGCTGCCCGTGTTGCACATACACGTATTTTTTATATACATATACAAAAGTTGACCGTTTGATCTCTCAAAAAAAAAAAAAAAAAAAAGTTGACCGTTTGACAAAAAAAAAAAAAAGACAAAGGAGGCTTTTTAGTACAAAAAACCATGCTTTAAAATAACTGTTATTGTCATGGAATATTTTATGTACACTATGAAAACTTTCTGAGAGCAGCAGAAGGGCTTAATTTCATCAACATCCAGGTTACTTTGTGTTATTTTTATTGCTTTGTAATCAATGTCAATGATCTTTCTCCGTATTCCGCTAAATTTTTTTTTATATTTCGTCTGATCTTTGAATCTTTATATTTTTCAATTAATTTAGAAATCAAAGATCTAAATTTGAGCTTGTCTAGGCTACGCACACGATCTGTTCGACAGAATGCCTATGTATAGCTCGGGCAATTTATTTTCCATTAATTTACCTTTCTCGGATGAATATGAAATCAACTTTGTTCAACTTCGAAATACAGGCAATGTAATGTTTGTAAGTTTGAAGTATCCAAATATGACTGAACCGCAATATGAAATATTGGATGGTTAAGGAAATTATTATTAACTACCCTTTAACTATATGAGCTTATTTTTTAGGCATAAAATGTTTGGTTGCTAGATTTTTTTTAGCATTCCTATCTTCAGATTCATAGAATGTATATTCCTCCTATTTATGAAATGGAAGTTTGTGGGCTGTCTTCATAAAGTATTGATCTTTATACTCGTGGTTTGTGTTTAAAGTTATTTTATTTGTTTAACTTAACAACAATACCCCTTACTGTCGTTGCAGCTCATGACTATTTTGTTCTGTATATTAGAATAATTTGAGCCGAATTTACTCCAAAAGTTGACTATCAGTTGCAGCAATGTGGAATTCGGAAGAATGAAGTGACAATATTATTAGTCAAGGAGAAGTTATGGTATTTGATGATCAAGACACTTTCTTGAATTGGTTTTGAATAAGATGGTGGCAATCAATTTTCGCTCCTTGCTTCTATTCTCGGCTTTTCTACGTATCTTTTTAATTTTATATGGAGAGTGGCAAGATACCCATATGGAGGTTCGATACACTGATGTTGACTACCTTGTCTTTTCTGATGCTGCTTCTTTAATGGCATCTGGAAGGTCCCCGTATGAAAGATTGACATATCGCTATTCACCTCTCATTGCGTTTCTCCTTATCCCAAATTCCTTTATTCATCCTGCATGGGGAAAGTTTCTCTTCTCAGCTTCAGGTACAATATGTCATTTATTTTGATGATCCCACATTTACAATGGTTAAATAGTAATAGTAAATGGTGATGAAGCCCACATTTTACAATGGTTAAATAGCAATAATAAATGCTGTGTGGTTGCTGGTGGTCAGCCCTTTTCTGAACTCTATTGTAAATCAGAATACAACTTGATTTATCTAACATGGAATGTTTGTTCATCTCATGCTTATATCTGGCATCTTGATTAATCAGTCGCCTGCTGTTTACTTTATAAACTGCATCATTTGTTTTAATTTGCCAACACCTCGTTGAAGAATGATCATCTGTTATAGTAAAAGATTGTTGGTCGCCCATAGATGTAAATAAATGAAGACTTCGGCTTTGTTTATAAATGTCTTAGGCATCTTTGACAGCATAAAGTTGAAAGTTGATAAAATAGTCATTTCCTTTTCTTTTTATTTTGGATTAAAGATTATCCAAAGTTTAGTTGAGAAATGAAGTGTTTCTTGGCAGCCATTTTCGTGCTTAATTTGTTCTCTCACACAAACAGCATAATTTTCTTCTTTCTCCAGTCAATTAACTGTCTTTTCATTAGCAAGTCAGAATGCGTAAACTGGTATTTATCTTGAGTTATGAAATCGACATTTATGTGTCATGTGTTATTGCTACGTGTTATGCTTGTTCAAATGCCATGTACCAAAATTTTATGTCATCTTCACATGGCAGATCTACTTGTTGGTTTGCTTATACATGCTATTCTGAAGCTTCGAGGGGTTCCTGAAAAAGTATGCACCTATTCAACCATGGTATGGCTTTTCAATCCATTCACCTTTACCATTGGAACTCGTGGGAACTGTGAGCCCATTGTTTGTGCCATGATTCTGTGGATCATTCACTGTCTCATGAATGGTAAAACTTTTATGTACTCTTTTCTTCTCAAATAAAATATGCAAGTATGTTGTTTGCCCAGAATTATGCTTTACTTACTAATACATAAATGTCATTGCTTTTGAAAGATAAAAATAGAAAGTCTTCAGACATAAATACCTTGGACATGTGAAAACTTGAAGTTAAAACAATTGACTTCTCTAACACGCAATCTATTTATCTTGGCATACAGGTAACATATGTCAAGCTGCATTTTGGTATGGACTTGTTGTCCACCTGAGAATCTATCCTATAATTTATGCACTTCCAGTTATATTGGTACTTGATCCTCTTTGCTTCAAATCCAGGAAGAACCCTAACCTTGTAGCTTGGGTTTCTAGGGGAAGCCAGTTGGCCCAGAGTTCCTTCAGCACAAAAGTTACTAATCACAGCTCTATTTGGTTGATTCTGACAAGTATGTTGACATGGAGGAGAATTATCTTTGGGCTGATTTCCGGATTCATGTTCTTCTTCTGTACTGGATTTTCATTTTATTTGTATGGTTGGCAGTTCTTGCATGAGGCACTGCTATATCATCTGACACGCACAGACCCAAGACACAATTTCTCTATATACTTTTATCATCTATATCTTAACTATGAACGTGATTTTACTATCATGGAAAAGCTCATTTCTTTTCTTCCCCAAATTTTAGTGCAGCTGGTTCTCATTTTCCAATTTTCACAGGATTTTCCATTTTGTTTCTTTGTCCAGACACTAGCATTTGTGGCATTCAATAAGGTTTGAGAATTATGCTCATCAATATATTTTCCATACTTTCAGATTGTGTTCTTTAAGCTTTATGAATCGCTTGTAGAATCGCTCCTCTTTTCAAATAATCATTTTGTTTGGTTATTTTTATGCAGGTCATGACAGCACAATACTTCGTGTGGTTCTTTTGTCTATTGCCTCTCATATTGCCATGGAGCAATATGAAGCTTAAATGGAAAGGCTTAGCCAATACTTTGCTGTGGATGGGAGCTCAAACCCATTGGCTGATGTGGGGTTACTTGCTTGAGTTCAAAGGCAGGAATGTCTTCATTCAGCTATGGTTGGCAAGTGTATTGTTCTTAGCTGCTAACACTTTTGTCTTAATCAGCATCATTCGCCACCATAGATACTCTCCAGTATTTAGAGGACTGGAGCTTACAGTTTCTGAAAAACCTCAGAAAAGGGATTTACCATCAGATGTTAAAAGTTTGAACATCACTTTTAGAGGCCTCTGCTGAATCTTTTTATGGTATCAAATTCCAAAGGGAAGATCTGGACCTAGTACCTGGTCCTGCAAGCATAAGATCTCCAATGTTAATTTGCACTGAGGATATAATTTCTAATACTTCCTACTTGCTTATCTTCTCTAGCAAACAAGCAATTAGCTGAAATCTTCCCCTCTTTCCTTTTGTTGCTAAGAGGTGTAAAGCAAGGATTTTTAGGCTGAGGCCATATCATGATAATCTTATTGCTTTTGCTTTTGTAATTATATATGTATTTGTGAAATTGTGATTTAAATGGGAAGTTATTAGTTAATCATCTGAATTTGCATGATAGTATCTGCAGCTAAGCACTGTGATTCACTCTAATTGGATGTTAGCCAATTAAATTTGCATGACTGTATTATGGAGTTGAGCACTATAATTTGCCGGAGCCTGATCATATGCAGCAAAGTAGCTGATTGTGGATATCACCTGGCAAGATAGAAATGTTAGCCAATTAAATTTGCATGACAGTATTATGCAGTTGAGCACTATAATTTGCCAGAGTCTGATCATAGGTAGCAAAGTAGGCTGATTGTGGATATCACCTGCCAAGATAGAAACTTGCTATACGTGCTACTATAAGTGCTACTATTTGTGGAAGCAAAGTTTCCAGTGCAAACTAAATACAGAGGCTCAAAGGATATCAACTAAATACAGAGGCAAAAAGGATATCAGTTTCTCATAAATCAAATAATCAACATATCTTAGGTAGAATTATAAGCCTTTACTGCGAGAGAACCCTAAACATAAGTATATGAGATGCAGCGTCCTAAATTAAGATCTCTTTGTTAAACTGGTGAATTGGGTTGGCATGGAGAATTTGGATTTTGTATAATCTCAATGCCGTATATTTATCAAACCAAATACGCACAATACATTCAGTTTACAGAACAATTATCAGTATTTAATAAAAAATAGAAAATTTTTAACTACAATTGTAGGGCTTTACCCGTAGAGGGAGCCCTTCCAGAAATTCTCGATGGCCTAGGACGAACCCAGGCCAAAGAGGGGGTTTGGAAATAGTTTTCAACCAGCAATAGACGCGCCTCGGTTAGAACCTCACTAGCTGCGTCATTGCCCCAAGCGCAAAGATAGGCAATCACATTCTCCAGCCTCCCCTTTTATAGTGCTTTAGTCCCCAGGACTCCTTTTCCTGGCCGATGTGGGATTTGTCTAATCCTAGCAAGACATATCAATTCCAGCTACATTCATAATTTGGAAAAGATGATGGTCATGAAGAGATACCTAGTTAACCTTTAGGAGCAATTTGCTAATTTGCTTACCTGTCCCAAAAAATTTTATCCTACATCGATAAGTGATAGAATAAGTTACGAGTAGATAAGTTTGATGTGCTGCACAAAATGTTGGATCCCTTTTGTGTAACTCATCTCTCCTCTTTCTATCCTTCTCTCTTCCCCAAAAAATTCTATCCCACATCGATAAGTGATAAAATATGTTACGAGTAGATAAGTTTGATGGGCTGTACAAAAGGTTGGATCCTTTTTGTGTACCTCATCTCCCCTCTTTCTACTCTTCCCCCTTCCCCTATTAACTGTTAAAAAAGAAAACAATTTTTTCGACCTGTGTGAGTTTAGATTAGTTAAGTGGAGTGTGAGTTTAGATTAGTTAAGTGGAGTGTGAGTTTAGATTAGTTAAGTGGAGTGTTAGTTTAGATTAGTTAAGTGGAGTGTTAGTTAACTTTTATTAACAGCTTGCTAATCCGCTTACCTGTGTCAAAAAATTCTATCCCACATCGATAAGTGATAAAATAGGTTACGAGTAGAAATCCACTTGGTTTCAGACTTGGTACAACCCAAGGTCATCATTCTCTTTGGTTTGCACAACCAAAAAATTATTCTGACAGTCTACAAGAAGATAAAAAAATAAGAAATTGTATTAAGAATTATGTACAAAAGAATACAAAAATATCCTCTGGGGTAGAGGGAATTGCAAGTATAGAGATTCAAAAAAGAATCAATCTAATCCAGGTAATAATTTTTATGGGATTCCTAATTATCGATTAGAAGATTTAGCTTGTATGAATCGCTATTGGTTTGATACCAATAATGGCAGTCGTTTCAGTATGTTAAGGATACAACCCTTTTGTGTACCTCATCTCTCATTTTTCTACTCTTCTCTCTTCTCCTGTTAACTGTTGAAAAAAAAATGAAGAGATACCTAACATATAGTTTATTTTTGAATGAAATTGATAAATTTTATTTTTTATGAAAAATTTATCATTATTTATTGAGAGTTATGATAATAAAAATAACTGTACCATTTTGTATTGACTTTTGAATTTATTTTATCGTTTCAATCATGTACTTTTAGGGTTTTATTCCCCATAGAGGACAAGGAGTCCCAAGGGGATAATTTCACGTATCTCCTTTGAGGTTTGTAATAGTTGCAGGAACCTCCCATTAAGTTTTGAAAATTGTACTTACATTCATTGTGTTTATATTTTTTATAACAAAAAAAAATTTATTTTGATGATATAATCTAAAAACACCAATAAAAATTTCTAAAATACCTTTAATTGCTTTCATAAACAAACAATGAGTAAAAAAAATAAAAAAGACTCCAAATTCAAAGTTTCTGCCCTTTAATTGAGCCTTTCAAGTTATTTACATATTCTTTTTTTACTAAATTATCTCAGATAACGAAATTTTAAAGAATAGAATCTAATGTAAATTAAAAACTTGCTGTGAGAGTATGAATACTTTGACATTTCTATGGACTAACTAATTAATTCTTTTAAGGTTTATTTTTTAAAAGTAATTAAGGAGGGTGTTTGGTTAGTATTTTTTGATAATATTATCAAAATAGAATTTTCTTGTTATTAGAAATATGAATGCAGGAGTATAAATATAATTTTTAAAATCTGAAAAGGAGATGCAAGTGTAATTATGTCAAACCTCACGGTATGTGAAATTATTCCCTTTCACAAAGCTTCTCTCCCCACCCCTTCTCTCTCTTCTTTTACAAAGCATAAATCTGACTTTCGTATCTCTCTCTTTCAGACTTTCTTACCTACCCATTCAACCCTGGCTCTCTGAAGGGCTCCCTTTGTCTTCTCGCAGAGTCTTCGGAATTCGGCAAAATATTAACAAGAATCATCAACAATCTTCAAGTAAATGGTTCCATCCCTTCATCATCTGTTGTATTTTATTGTTATTTTAATTTCTTTCGAAAGTATATACTTTGATTTCTGGGGGGCTTGTTTTGCTTTAATTTGAGATCGGCTTTTTCACTGGAGGCTAATACTAAGGTAATGGGATTTGTTTGATAATTTTAGGGATGAATTTTTTTTGGTATTTAGCAATTTTTTTGGGATATATTGCACCATATCCTATGCCATTTCAATTTGTTTTTTTGTGGGGTTTCTTTTTTTGGAATGGATGAAATGAGACCTTATGGGAGGAAAGAAATTTGTGGAATGAAATATAAATATATTGAGAGAATGAGGAATCTGAAAAAGCAAAGCAAGATGGATGCTTTTTGTCAGCCTTAGAAGCTGTTTGATAACTGGAAAGAAGATGTGGCTGATATTACGTTAAGGGCAGTTAGTAATTTTCTGTTATGGTTGTTAACTTAAAGAGATTCGGGCATGTTCTACTGAGCTTTCTGTCAATATCACGATTTTGTCATCATCTGAAATCACAATCCGATTGAAGAAATCCCTGCTGGAATTTGAGCAGGAAAGGCAACTCTTCTTTGTCGAGAATTTTATGTTTCATGTAAAATCCTGATGCATAAGAAATATTATGTGTTCCAAAGGGTACCTTCTTCCTGGCTCAGCGATCTGGTTACGTTAGGTGCATGTGTACTTGTTTATGTTTTTAAGGTTGCATACTATCCATTACTTCTTGTTTCTTCGTTTGTTCTTATCCTATACATGGATAAGCAGTTAGAACTCTAGCAAATTGAAAGCAACCTGTATATTCAAATGAATTTTGACTAACACATTACTTTCCCTGGCATGGATTTTAAACTAATATCTTGCTCAAATTCAATATGAAAGGAAAACAGAAGCACACAACTATTTTGTTTTAGGCCATCTTGCAATCACATACAATTTCTTCCTGATCTTTTTTACATGATTGGATGATTTCTTAAGTAATTGCAAGCATATATTTGTTTTTCTTTTTTTTTTATGCATTTGAAAACTTATGGTTCTTGTCATGTAATTGGTATCATCAGACTTCATCAAGCATGATACTTTTATGATGAATTTTAAGGTAGTATGGTATGAGTTTTGGAGAATGGGAGTGATGTGAGTGACGGAGGATAGATATGCCTGATTCTTACCCTCTCTTAGGCCCAATGCTTAATGATTGTGGTGCTTGTGTAATTAATGACCTAATTTTCATGGAATAACTCCGTCAATTTTTGCACTGAGGTCTGTCATTCTTAACCCTTGATTACTCAAAGCTAATAGTATCTTTCCATATTATTCTGCTGTTTCCTAGTCTAATATTATTGAATCTCCACTGGGAAATCTTATTCACTTTTTTACACACTGACAATGCAATTCATTGATAATGTAGATTGGTCTCTTAATTTTTATGGATCCTAATGTATGGATATATGTTTGTTTTAATTGTTATATTAGTGTGTCGGTGTGTTCGTCGTCCTTTCACTGAGTTATACAATTGTTTTGCTGTATCCTTTGACTGATAAGAACTGTTGATTGACTGATTGATGCAGCATTGATGCTGTTGACATGTTGATGAATTTGTTTGAAAGCTCTTTGTTGTTTTTTGGTTTTCTTATTCTTTTTCTTTTTTTCTTAGGGGATAAAAAATTTTTTTGGGGGGGGGGGGGTGGCTAGGCTACATACAAATTGGTTGCCATTTGAAGAAAGTTGCAGTAAAACGCTATAATAAGCTGAGAAAACATTTGGAAGAAATGGCACTGAATAATATTATCTCTGCAAGCATTGCCCTCCCTCGAAGTATAATACAGCCTCCTTTTATAGAAGAGGTTTACATTTTCTCTAAATCCAAAGGTAGCTTTTTATTGATCTTCAAAATTGGCCATTTTCTTATAACGAACCTGTCAGTGACTAACTCATGGGCTTTGGCCTTGATTGTGCACTTGCGCTTTTGGTTAAAAATGCTTAAGACCCCATAGACATTCTGTTGAGGCTTCAAAGAATTGTATCAGTTAGTTTTGAATGCCTTTTAAATACTTTTCAACATGATCACTAGTCATTTGTTTTTAAATTTTGTTTGCAGATGCATATCTCTGAAATCTCTTATCCTCTGATGCTCAATGTATTTGCACTGCTATAAATGGTTTACTAGCTTGCAATCCCGTGCTAAACACGCGATAAGTTTAACATGTAGTTTGTGATACTATAGTCTAATTAAACAAATAATAATTAAAAAAGCAAATAATGAATCACAATTGATTTTAAAAAAAGGAACATGAGACCAATTCTGTACAAAGAACTCACTAAATCAAATACAATTGGAATTTGATTATATTCCATTATAAATTGTACACAATCTTCTGTGGTTCCTTCCTTATACAGCATTCATAAGTTTTTTGCTTTTTATTTCATTCATTCCTCAACAATACCCTTTCTACCTATTCTAAACAGACATATAAAGTGTATATGTAAAACTTGTCTAGAAAATAATAAAACTTGAAACAATCTGCCCTCAATTTACCATAAGCAGGACAAAGAAAACAACTAAAGGAAGGGAAAAAATGTACCTGATCTGTTACACATGAAATCATGGCTTTTCACAATATTCATTTAGGAGGGAAAAAATCCAATCTGTTATACATAAAGTCATAGTTTTTCATAGTAAACCGTTTATTTCAACTTTGCTACATGCTCAAGACTATGTATATATACTACGGATTCCGTCAGTTTCGAACACGATTCAAATTAATGAACAAAATCCTCCTGAATTGCATCATATATTTTGTTATATATTTATTTTTTTTCATTCTCATATCAATAGTAGTATAGTAATGGGAAACTTACTTGGAATTGGAGACTTTGGTTTGCAATGCTTGGCAAGTTTAGAATTCTGTTAAGAGTGAAGTTTCACTCTTTACTTTGCATGTTGAGGCATTGGATTAAAGAGTTTCTTATAGGATTAAATTCCTAAGGGCCAATAGTAGAAAACTAATATACATATAACTGCTATTCTTGTGCAATAACTATATGTCTTAATGAATAAAGCATTGCAAATTTTCAATTTTAGACAATAATACCATCTCTATTTTGCGTACCACAAGGAGATGACCACTGCTTGGATGCCGTAGTTTTAGTAATATTATAGATATACAATAGTTGGACAATGAAATTTTTGCTGAGAGGAGTGTTTGGGAACAGCTTAGTTTCAATTACTTTATTTTTTAAATTTGGGTGGGGCCAAAGGCAAGAATTGAAATTTATTTCAAAATTGAATTATTTTAGATTTTCTAAAGCATAATAGCTACTCCATTCCAATCATGTTGTGGGATTTGAAACAACCGTGACTATATCATAAAATGCTGTTTTGACTGAAAGTATACTGCAGCTGCACTCCCAGCGCCTCGTTTGTTTTGACTGAAAGTATAATGCAGCTGCACTTCCAGCTTCTCGTTAGGTTTTATTTATTTATTTTTTTTGAAAAGGGGAAAAATGGAAATATTTAAACCAAAAATTTAATTGCTGCATTAGTCAAAATTGAAAAGGGTACATATGCAAAGAACTGTTTTTTGAAGCAAGTCTACAAGGACAAATTGATCTGCACATCCTCGTACTCTTTGGATTTCCGTCAGTTTGATATTAACCAGCTTTGGTTAACTTTGTTGTGGAAAATTGTCTCTTTCTTCCTTCCTCCTTCTTGTTTTTATCATTTTAAATACCTCCATTTGTCTTAATCGATATTGAATGTCTGCAATGATTTTAGACAATTCTTGCACAAGAAAGTTGATATGGCATCCTTTCGAGCTTTTCTGAACAGTCCTGTTGGTCCTAAAACCACACATTTCTGGGGTCCTGTAGCCAACTGGGGATTTGTTGTTGCGGTATGCTTCTTAACTATGAAATGTAATTTTGTAGTTGGTTTGTCTTGGTGAAAGTTGCGCTTAAACTACCTTGATGCTTTTGGCAGGGACTTGTGGACACACAGAAACCCCCAGAGATGATATCCGGCAATATGACTGCAGGTTTCAGATATCTTATTTAGTAAGAAAATAGTTGGTTGATTCAGATGCTAATTGTTTCAAGTTGCAATTTCTGCAGCTATGTGTATATACTCTGCACTGTTTATGAGGTTTGCATGGATGGTACAACCTCGCAACTATCTTCTTTTGGGATGCCATGCCTCGAATGAAACGGTGCAACTGTATCAGCTTTCGCGTTGGGCAAAGGGCCAGGGGTATGTATTTAGAATTGAAGTTGCTGATCATATGTATGTTTCTTTATTTTTTTTTTAATAAGGTAAAAGATTTATCAAAGGAACCGAGATGGTGCAACCTGAATTAAAATGATAACCAACTATGAAGACTTTGATGTGGTTGATAAAATATCAACAAATTAGAGGCGCTTACTTGAAAAACATTCATGACTCCAATGGTAAAGAGTGTTCCAAAACACAGTTTTCAGTTGTTCTATGTCCTAGCAGTCCTGTTGAAAGTTCTGTCGCTTCTTTCTCTCTGAGGTGACCAAGAAACACACAAGTTTGTGGTATCCTATATGTCAGTCCTTTCTTCTTCTTGCTGTAATTAATCCAGCTCAAGAAAAGACTTTTTACGTCATGAGTTGGTGGCAATCATGTTGATTTTTTCACCATGAACTCCATCATTGTTGTTCTGGCTTCTCTTTCAGCATTATTTAAACTCTGACTGCCCTCCTTTTGAATGCTACAATGTCAATTTTCATGTTTAGTGGATGAGATGAATTAGCTATTAAGAAACGTCTTCTATAAACGGTTTAACTCAGCATGTAAAGGGGGTTGTCAGTATGTTAATGTTTAGCTGTAGGGCTGCACAGTGACTAATGTATTTCAAATCTTGCACTCTAGAACAGTTATTTTCAGTGAGAAGCATACATATTCCATATTGAGTATTCACTACCTTCCTACTCCTTTTTGTGCTTTAATATATATGCGCACAACATGTTCAATCTGGCTTGTTCTGTTTGTAGGTACTTGGAGTCAAAAGAAAACAAGGCTGCATCCGAGTGATCTGATTCTATCTTGGCTTTCTTTTCTGCATTTTTTGACTCTTTATTGTCTGGGTGGTTCCTGCAATTCTTTGAAACGATTTGCGTATGGTTAAACGTCAGACAAGCAAAACAGGGCGGCATATTCTATCTTTTTAGTGTACTGGATGTGTAATAATGAATTTGGACGAGTTAAAAAAAATAAAGAATTTGGATTGAAGTAAAAGCTCGGGATTCTGAAATATTTACCATTACTATCATAATTGTTCCTCCAAGAAATACATGATTGTGCTAACCGTCCAGAATTTGGAGTACAGGTGGTGGATATAAATGCAAAACATTTACAGGTCTTCATGTGACGACTATTTGTCAAACACAAATACAAATCACACACATGTTAACGATTAAATTAGTTATTACATGACTTATTCAGGGGATAAGTTTTGCCTTTTCATAATTTATTTGTAAGAACGAAAAAATTATTCTAGATTTTTTAAACCGTTCAGTTTTACCAACGTAAAGCATACTACTACTTAAATTCTTTCTCATTTCAAAGTGTAATTTGAAAATCCTTCCCTCTAAAATGTCTTATAAATTACCAAAGTATCATATCATAGTTTTGCACAACGTGCAAGACTTAATTTACAAGATTGATTATATACTGTAGACATAAAGTAAAATTTTTTGAAACTTTTTTTTTAGAAACTTAAATATAGGTTATTATCACAAGATTGATTATGTATTATTGTCATAAATTAAAATTTGTTTAAACTTAAAAGATAGATTATAATCATCCTATGCATTATCATGTGATGTGCATGAGCTCCGTGTGACAACAGGGTTTAAAAAAAAAAAAAAAAGTTCCTTGTAAAATTTAAAATACCTCCAGTATATTATTAGTGTATATTGATATTCTATCTACCAAGTATTTTTTATGTTTAAATATCTATAATCTCTATTCAATTCTAAAAAACAATTATGTGTGATTTGGAACTATCCCTATATAATCTACATTCCACTTTCAACCTAAAAAAACTTGAAAGTTTTATCTAGAAGTTAGAGAGAGAGAGAGAGGGAGAGAGAGAGGCATTAATAACAATTGGACAATCCTTTCAGGAAGTAGAAACCTTATCTGGATTATTAAAAAAAATTTCAAAAAAGCGCAGGATAATGTACTAATGTCTATCATTTTCCTCAAACATTGCATCATCACCGATCCATCAAGACCAAAAAAAAAAAAAAAAAAAAAAAAAAAAAGGAAATGATCGGACGGCCAGAAGAAATCAAAAGGGTAGAAGTTGCAGGTCACAGTCACAAAATCCAACGGACCACTAGGGAAAAAAAAAGGCGAGCGAGAATAGCTCACGGGAGCTGTGCCTCCTTCCCACAGCCTATCGCCATCCAATGTCCCCATGCGTACAAATAAATAAAACCGTTTCAAAACCGAAGAAGATTCTTAAGAATATTCCTCCCTGATCCGACCCCACTGCCCCTGCTGGGCCCCCAACCTCTCTCCTCATCCATTCCCGCTTTCCTCAGTCAATCCCTTCCTCCGTCTCCCATAAATTTTGTTCCCATATTTTTTTATTACTTTTTCTGCTGCTTTCCCTTCTCGTGCTCCTGCTCCTATTTAAATACCACTCCTCTCTTTTTCCCTTCTTCCCTGTTCATTCATCACCCACTTTCCTCCTCACTCTCTCTCTCTCTCTCTCTCTCTCTCTCTCTCAGAGTCACTTTTTTTTACCTACTCAAATCTCTGAAAAAATATAAAAAATAAAAAATGCCCACCGTAGAGACCAACCAAGCTTTAGAACTGATCAAAAACCTCCGGCTCTTCGAGATCCGCGGCAGAGATAAACGCGGCCGCAAAATCCTCCGCATCGTCGGCAAATACTTCCCTGGTAATTATTTGTAAAATTTATGATTTTTTGAAACATGTTTTACGTTTTTTTTTTAATATATATATATATATATTTTTTTTTTTTTTTTGGGGAAAATTTTCAGCTAAGGTTGTGAGTGTTGAAAGTGTGAAGAAGTATTTGGAGGAGAATATTTTCCCTGAGCTTGAAGACGACCCGTTCTCCGTTGTTTACTTTAACGCCGACGTTGAGAAAAGCCAGAACTTCGCCGGAATCTCGGCTCTCAGGTCGATTTACGACGCGATTCCGATCAAAGTTCGGGATAATCTTCAGGCTGTGTATTTTGTTCATCCTGGATTTCAATCAAGGATCTTCCTCGCCACCTTCGGCCGTTTCATCTTCACTGGAGGGTAAACTCTCGTTTCCGTTATCCACTCTTTCATCTCTTAATTCCGGCGGCACATTTTTAGGCATTTATACCGTGTTATGCTAAATTGAGCCGTCCAAATTTCCTGGACTCTCAGCGCATTTTACAATATATTTCTATTGAGTAATCTATTTTTTGATTGGTGGCGCATTTTAGATTTAGGTGGATTATAGTGCTAAAGTGAGCGTATGTGAATGTGCAGGTTGTATGGGAAACTGAAGTACATAAGTAGGCTGGATTATCTGCGGGGACACGTGAAAAGGACGGAAATTGAGATCCCAGAATTTGTTTATGATCATGATGAAGACCTGGAGTACCGTCCGATGATTGACTATTGCTTGGAGAGTGATCATCCAAGGATCCGTTGCGCACCCCATCTCGATTCCCCTCTGGAATCTTATTCCACGAGGTGTATCTCTTAACAACCTGGCCAAATTTTATCTCTAGAAAAATTAGATAACAAGAAACAAAGGGGAAGATAAAAGAAACTATCTATCTTAGTAGTAGTAGTAGTTATCTTTTAGCATAGGTGGTTGTCCTTTTGGTTAACCGTTTTATGTTTTTGCTTTTTCCTTCTGTCTGCTATGTTTTCTGTTAGTGTTGTGTGTGTAGATGTGTGTAGATGTACATATAATATTTGAATGGAAGTTTGGATTATATATTGAGGGTGTATTTGAGGATCAAAATACATAAAAAGTGCCTAGCTCTTTGTGAAACATTCTTTTGTAAATACTTGGACAGGAAAAAAAAAAATCGAAACAGAACAATAAACAAAAAATGAAAAATATATGAAGGGAGAAAAATTCCCAAAATGCAAAAATTACCACAGTATTCGTTTCTTGAAATTGCAGCAGGAGCGAAACTAAACCAACCACTGAGTTCTCTTATCTCTATCCAGCAAATTGGACAAAACACTATGACAATAACCATAAGCGTCACCTTCAACAATCAGCTTCTCCGATGCATTAATTTTTCACAGCCTCGTGTAGACTTCCGTTTTTAGCAAGGCTTTCCTTATGGTTCCACCACCGTTCAACATCGGCCTCTTTGCGCCATTCGGAAACTCCTACACACTACTGTCTAATTCTTGTATTTAATTAGACGTATATTGATACTTTTCTTCATCCTTTTCACTAAAAAAAAAAAAAACGAAAAAAGGAAAGAAAAAGTTGTCTTTAGCAAATCACCTGAGTGATGGATTGGCTTGCCAAATTGCAAGGGTGGGTGACAAGGGTTACGAAAAAAGATAATTTTTTTTTCCAATTTTTTACTCACACCGTTACAAGTTTTAATTGCAACAACTACTTGTTCGAGTCCTTAAGCTTGTCTCATCAAGCATAGTACATGACGCTAGTTCATCTTGTCAAATCCGCGCTAGCTGACAATTTTCCCGTCTAGGTGATATTTTCCTGATCTGAAAAAGGAAAAATAAATAATAAAGGTGATGGTAGACTTGTACTATGCGCTTCACAATTTTTATTTGTAACAAATTTACGGTCCAGAGTAGATGAGTCAATAATGGACAATTGGATTGGGTCTGGCCAAATTTGAACCAAAAAATGTTTTTATTTTGAAGTCAGTTATATATTTTCACTAGCCAGTTACATATTTTTATTAACTAATTACGTCACTTCTTACTTGTCCAAACTGGTACAGGTTCTAGTAGATTTGGGACATGGGCTAATCTGGTTTTTATAATTGTACATGGTTTAACAGGACTTAAATTTAACCTTATTTTGCAACAAAAAAAAAAATGGTTCTCTCATGTTTGACCAATTTACAAATTGCTCTTGAAAGTTTTAGATTTGGGGTCTCACAATTTCCATTTCTCACAAATGGATGACCATGATTTAATGTGGTAAAATGGATGGTTGAGATGTGTGCCATGTGGACAAAATTTAAACTGAAAAATACAAAAAACGAGGTGATTTTGAGAGAAAATTGGTTACACCACAATTCTAGACAGTTACACCTACCCCAATTTACGAGAAATGGCAAATGGCCAAATTGTGAGCCCGTGTCAAAAAGTTTCTCATGAATTACTGCCAATTCAGGACTCGGACTTTCGGGATTGCATGATACGCAGATAGGATTAAGATAAAACAAACAGGATGATTGTGTGCAAGATTAGATAATTGTGTGATGAAGCTAAGGAGGTTTGGAAACAAATTGACAGAACTCAACTCAAGAGGATAGACAAATGTGGTAGCTTTAAGGAGTGGTTCTCTATACAGCTTGAGGAAGACAATAGATAACAGATTGAACTACTTACGGTTGTCCTTTGGCTAATATGGAAATCCAGAAACGAATCTCTATTTGAAGGGAAAGCAAGAGGAGTTCATCAGATTTGCAGCTATGGTCCAATATTTCTCCAAGAATTCAAGGAAGCTAATATAAAAAGGATGGCTTCCCCTTCCTATCAGTCCCAGTTAACAACTGACAGTAAGTGGAAACCTCAACAGAAAGTTTTCTCGAAATCAATGTGGACGGCTCTTTTAAAACAGATGCAGCTGGAATTGGTTTAATGGTAAGGAATCATAATTGGTGAGCTAGAAGCAGTAATGACTAGACACTATTCCTGCCCTGTTTTGATGCAGGACATGCTGAAACTTTAGGATTTCTTAAAGCACTGGAATTTGCAAGAGGACTTTGGAATAACCCATTTTAAACTTGAAGGAGATGCTTAAGCTGTTGTTATCAGAATCAACAGACAATCAAGATGATCTCTCTATGTCAGGCCATATTATAAATGGAATCCAATCCATGATGAAACAAACTCCATCAGTTCAAGTATCTTTTGTGAATAGGAAATTAAACAGAGCTGCACATGAAGCATCTAAGTTAGCATTGAATTCTGTAGGCAGGAATGTTTGGTTTACTGACTTCCCTGTATCTGTCTTATTTGTTGTACACATGGTTCAAAGTCGCGGTCTCGGTCACGGTCGCGGATCGTACCGTTCCACATCGGTCTCGGCATATCGGTCACGGTTTCGGTGAGACAGATATTTTAAAATAATTTTTATTTTAAAAATTATAAATAATTATTCAAAATATAAAAAATACTAAACAAAAGTAACAAAAAATTTATTAAAAAAAATCTAAAATGTACAAATTTTCTAGATATTATAACCTAAAACTTTAAATATAAAATTATGACACTTGTATACATTTATAAAATACATAAATAGTTCCAAACAACTTTTATTATAAATATATAAAAAATCAAACAACTTTCAATTAAACTCCACAGAAAAAGGAATGGGCTTCGTGAATAAGTTACAGCTTTCGATGCTTTGATAAAAATCTACTCCTTAGCATAGAAACAAAAGAATTCAACACTGATATTATTAAAATATTCAATACCTTGGTGAAATTGTAAAAACCAAAAGTCAACCTCTTTACCAACAGAAGTCATTAATTGCAATACATCCAATTTGGTTGTGATATTTCACAAAATCATTAGTACCGTTCCTGCTTCTTCTTCCCTCATTACTAGCCCTTTTCACCAACCAGCATCAACCCCCACCTCCGCCAGTCTTCCACCAGTCTTCCACCAAACTCCACCACTGCCACTCAACCAAAACCATCTCACCGGTCACCGATCATGTACAACCGAACCACAACCATCTCACCAGTCACCGATCATGTACAACTGCAAGCAAATTCACCTTCACTCAACCACAACCTCCATCAGCTCAACCCACCAGATCACCACAGCCTCACCACTGCCACGACCACCATCAGAGCACGACCACAAACACCACTGCTGCAATCTCAACCAATTGACAACCAAACCAGCTTCCAGTCGAGCCACCTCACGGCACTGCCATCAACCTCCATCTGCCGCCCCAGTGTTGTTGGCGCAGTTCGTTTTCGTCGCCACCAAGACCAAGCTACGCCCTGAGCTTGTTTCCAGCAGATCCCATTGAAAGGATGTATAGATTCTTTGCCCCCAGCTTTTTTTTTTTTTTTCGTTTTTTCTTATCTGACTTTTTTATTTGGCCGGGTTGACCCGGGTAACTCGGCCGAGACTCACCGATTTTTTTCGACTCGGAGACAACTCGGTCCGAGATGACCGAGTTCGACTGAGTTTCGGGCGAGTCTCCCGTCTCCGAGTGGGATCGGAACGGTCTCGGACCGGAGCCCTCCGTTCCGGTGACGACTTGGCCGAGTCGTCGACCATGGTTGTACATGCTGATATGATCTAATGAAATTACCTGTACCCTACAAAAAAATGGATAATTGTGTGTAAGCAACATCTGGCAACAAAAGTAATGCGGAGTCGTCCATATTCATACCACATCACTGATATATGGATTTACAAAAGTTAATGATCATTGGACACCTATAAAATATCCACCATAAAGAACTGTGAAATATATGTAAGAACTCCTCTTCATGTTTTCTGTAATGATTCAATCCTTGTTAATTGTCTATTTTTTTTTTTTTGGATAATACCATGAAATAATCACTTATTATCAAAACAACATAAAGATCTTAACGAAAAACAACGAAGGATGTGTATCCCAATTCCTCATGAGCCATATATAATTCAAAATTTCTTTTATTTGAGACAAATATTGAGGTTCGACATTCATGCAAAACCCTTCAGCTTTATTCCTCAGAATGTAAGTTCAAATATTGTTTAAAACGTTGATCTCTCTATATAGAAGCTAGTTGACTGAAGTTCGTAGGGGTAACGTATTCATCGCCATAAACTAGCTTCTTTGCCACCAAATAAGAAACACGTTGAGTGGGATGAAACCAGTCCCAGAACAAGAAATCATTTCGCCTCGGGCAAAGTGTCGAATTTGTGGTGCATTTGTCGTCACCATTGAAGGGTCCAACTCCGCAGCAGGCAGTTGTTACGTTTTTTAATCCTGAAATGTTACCAAATTGATTAAGCATAAAAAGATTAGTATTATATTCAGTCCATGCGAGGCAAAAGAGAAATTGATCCAAGCAACAAATTCTACAGTTTGATAGTGGTTGTCATGAACATGTACTAGCACCATATCAAAAATCCAAAGATGAATATAGTTAAGTTCGTGATTTCTTTTACCATGTGCAAGTGGATTGTCAATAATGTCGGCGGTCATATTGTAAGCATCGCCAAGAGAATACTTTACTCCACTGGATGAAGAACTGAAGTTTTGCAGAAGGTCGAGAGTTGATCCGTAAAATTGTTGAGCAACCTGGTTCATTACTTCGACGCAAATACCTCCTGTTTTCGCAAGTACTGCGGGAACACCCCCAACTGGTGGTACGCTCACTATGCCAAATTTCCTAGCTCCCAATTTGTACAAGTTCTGTCGACAGAATCAATAGTGAATTCTATAAATTTAGTCTAACATATTGGAAAAATTTCCTCTTACTATTGACTTGATTATGCTTATAAGAGAACTAAGGTCCTCAATGAGTTGGTTGGACTTATCATCCATAGGTAAACAAATCCAACAAGGAAAAAAAAAGAAAGGTAAAAAGGGCCCGGAAAAGAGAGAGTAGTAAAACCTGAAGATGATTGGCATAAGTGAAGGTGAGATTGTATACGATTGAGGGTGCAGATATGTTCGGGATGTGGTAGCGAAAATAGTCAAACAGATCATTGCTTCCGACGCTAATGATGAAGACGGAGTTAGCAAGCACAGTTTCAGTATTAGCTTCACCAAGCAACTCTGTCATATTTCCACGAACTGTCACAAATTGTTGAATTTGTTCCCCTAGAGGAACTACATTTGTCTGCTTGTAAAAAAATTATGTCAGTAATATGTACTAACAATCATAGACACTGCAAATCGCACTTTCTCAGGAAAAAGCTAAAACAATTTCTTTTTTTTTTTTTGAGAGAGAGAGAGAGAGAGAGAGAGCTAAGGAGGGAAGAAGGATGAAATCTATGTCGACATCATTGGCTCAGTCTCACCCTTATTGAGACTTACATGAGGTTTTTTTGTTGCCAATTGTAACACTCTGGATTTGGCTGACCTAATAACTTTTGATAGTAAATTTTGATAAAACTGTTAAAGAGTAGCAACGAGTTACACATCGTGCTTGTTTTTAACTTAAAAAGATAAAAGAGTCTTACAAAAGGTTTAAATCCAGTTTCATTAAAAATTCCAGATCCTCCAGAAGCAAAATTCACACCCCGCAGTATATTGAATCTGAAAGAAGACATTTTCTGCACAAGATAGAGAAAGGGTGGCGGGCTTTCCTGGAAATCACCCAATTTCCTCACTAAGCCAAGAAAAAAACACATCATTAATTAAGTACATTTGGCTACGGTGTTGATGATCAGCTCCAAAATCAATTAATATACTACTATTTGATTAACACGAAAACAACGTTTACCAACTAAATCAATAGTGTTAAAGCCATTGCTGAATCTCCCTGTTGGTATTGAGCCAGGGTAGTCAATTCCATAATATGGATTGTTGGCTGTAGCTGTACATCCTTCCAAGTAATTATTGGTTCCAACATCGGCAGTTGAATCACCAAAGATGAAAATGGCTGGCACTGCTGCATTGCTCAGATCAACTACAATAAACAGAGGTAATAGCACAAACCAAGTGCTTGCCGTCATAACTGTATTTGTCTGTAATTTTGACTAGTAAACTTTGTGTTGGATCCTTCAGTTTTTTCCCTGTAATTTATACTGGAAAGTGTTAAAAAAGAACAAAGAAGTTAATGCCAACAGGGCCATTGTCCACCCCTAAATAAGCCAAATGTGAACAATTAGTGCCCAACCTTGAAAGAATGTGATCAACCAGGCAGATTATCCTCGGCATCATCAACACTCAAATATAATTAGAGGAACTTAATTTTTCTATAGAATTTAATTTTCCCATGACATAATTGCAAACTTGAATTCGCAACTGAGAAAAAGTAGAAAACGAAAATTGGATTTACCTGCCATTGTCCTTGTAGGACATAAAAGTAACAAAATCTCTGTTTTCTTGGAATCTCCATTAAACAATAATGGGGCGCCTAAGGAAAAGAATGATCTCTTAATCATAAAATTTAGTTTAGTCATAGACCAATTAGGTAATCATGTTTGCAGGATCTAAGATTTCATGCGGCAATTAATGAAGATTTACTGAAAAAAATAAAGATTAAAAAGGGATTAAATTTCAAAAGAAGGTGGGTACATAAGTTGCTCGTATAAATGTTTCCAATAAAGTATCATATCATCTTACTGGGGGAACCACGGCCCATAAACTCGTACTTCATCAATGTGGGGAAATAAAATGAATGTACACATAAATTAAATATCCTTTTCAAAAGAGAACCACACTTTCATAAACATTTTTTTTCCTTTTTGTTGTAAATGTAATTACTCAAAACAACTCTTTTTTATTGTTATATGGCTGATAGCCTTCGCAGTTAATACCTCCTTTTGCCTACGTAAAATACTAAAATCCTGATAGTGATAGGCGAAATACACCTAGTGATAGGCCATTTTTCCTGTTAATGGCTACAAGGGTAATATTGTTGTCGAAGGTATAGAAATTGGCTGATAAAAATCTACACTTTTACAGCTGTGTGAAAATAACCAAGCAGAAAAACATACAGCATATTTTGATGGCTTCAAAGAGTCGACGTTTTTGCATGTATAGTTTCTGAAGAAGTTGCGGCGAACAATTGACGTTTGGTGGTTTTCTTCCATTGGTTAAAACGATCGATCCCCTAAGGAATTGTTATTCTTGTCTTCTTCAGGCAAGACGCTAATCCTCAGAAAAATCATAAGTTATTTGAGTTTACTTCACTTGAATTGACCATCAACACAACCGAACATGACAAACACGCTGGGATTTTTCCGCGGACACAATAAGAAGTGATTAAAAATGGAAAAAATTCGTTGTTATTGTACGTATATACAAATCAAATATATTTGATTCCTTATTCTTTTAATTATTTGAGCGTGAACTTCTACCATTCCATAATGAAACTGTAAAATTTTAAAGGTCGACAAAGCGAAAAATTGAATCATATCGTGAGTTTTAGCTGGTCTACAAGTTAATACTGAGCATTGACTATAGGGTTGATTGCAATTGTAATACCCGAAAAAAAACCATTAAATAAAAAAACTAATACTAATACTACTTATTGTTATTAATTAGCAACCCTTAGAATAAGGACTAAGTGTGCAAATCCTTAAACTTATGGGACTAGGATTGCAATTAGTAAACAATTGGATAAATATTGATAGGGTTGTATGCTCCCAATAAACCCTTATACGACCATTATTTGATATCCGATAATTCAAGAGAGAAAGCACTGTACGAGAGGAAGTAGAAGGAAATGAAAGGATCGCATCGGGTGGTGATTAAGGTAATCTCCAAATCTTCTTGTGGTTTTAATTTCATATGGGTGGTATTATATTAGGATATAATTTCTCAAAAAAATTAAATTATTGTGCAATTTTAATGAGAAGAATTGTGGTTGTGGAATAGTCGGAGGTTTGTGGAAAAAAATTAAAAGGTGAAAATGATGAATAGAGATGCTGTTGTTCATTGTCCATCTTGTTGCTTAAAACAATATACATACACGAAAGATATATTTAAGTCACAACTGTCGGCCGAGACTGGTTGCAGTTGTGCAAGAGGCTTTGTTCCCTCCTTATATTGCTATAGAAAAGCAAAAACAATAAAGTATTAATATTATCCCCAATTTGGCTTTATGACCTTAGCCTCTCGGGTTGATTAAATAAATAACAAAGTCACTTAATTTCATTAATTGCTTTGTTTTTTAATGTTTGCGGACTTTTTAAGCTAGAATCAGGAACAACTGATTTTCAGCTTTTCCAAAATTAGTTTTTATAAAAATCAGAAACTATTGAGAACAAATACTAAGAATTAGATAGTTTTGAGGACATCTCGATTATTAAGTAATTTTTTTTCCTTCGCCAAAATGGATTGTCTATTTAGTGAATAAATTTTAGGTAATATATTAGTTTATATTTTAGTCTTATTAAATAGTCAAATAAAGATATTTAAGTTCTAATAATAACTTGGGGAAAAATTGAGACTTTTTATAATCATTAAATTATGTTACTGAGCTACTTACTGATTATATGCTCATTCCTTGCCTAATGTCATTTTTTCAGATTTAGCTCATAGCCCTAAGATTGATGAAGGATCCAGTCAGAGGATTGGTGCCTGCTTATGATTTTAGTTGGCTTAGATTATAGTGATTTAAATAATTATGGCATGTGTTGTCCAAACACTATCGACTTTTTTTTTTTAAGTTTAAATATCTTTTGGTATTGACTTTTTTTTAAGCATACTTGCAATATAATGGTGTGGATGATTTAGTTATAGTGGAGTACTTGACGGTTTAATAAATTTGTGGTTAGTTCCTAAATTTTATTCTCGTATTGTGTCTTACACTTTGAAATAAAATGTAAGGTGAGGTGTGATATACCCAATTGTGGGGTGTGACAGCAATCCAACAATCTTAAGTTTTCTCTGTTTTTTTTTCCTTTGAAGACGTGGAGGAATGGGTTGGAGTTGGTTATTTGTTTTGTTATTTAAGGATTTTGACGACATTATCTGTGATATATATTTTTTTTCTTATCTAGTTTTATACTCCACACTTTCGAACAATGTCAATCCGCGTTGCAAAAATCGAACTAAGAAAGCTTAGTTACATCTTTCATAAAATGAGAAGGACTTCTCCAATTTTTAGCGATTATCCATTCGAGCTACGTCAAAAGTTCCAATTCCTCTAAGCAGCATTTTGAGAATTATTCTTGAATATCCACTTTGTTCATATAAATAGAAACAAAAAATAGAAAATGTTAGTGAAATTTTAGACATCATAAACCGAAACTTAAGCAACGTTAGTTTAAATAAGACTTTAATTTTGCTTCTTGATCAACGACTAACAAATTGCAATCCCCTTCATCCTAGCCTATCGAGTAAGATTTTTTCCCCTTCTTTTTTCTTGAAAAATATTCAGTATGTTTGCTGTGAAAAATATTGAGAAATTGATATTCCCATCTGTATCCATACTAAACTTAAAGCTGCACGGATTAAAAGAAAATAAAACCGAAATTCAGGGAGAAAAGAGCCGAATTTTTCACAAAACATGGTGCTTAAATAGGAATGGAAATGTCAGTATTTATATGAGATTCTTTCATGAACATTTTCGTAGCATTCAATCAACTAGAAAATTGGATTCAGAAGCTCCTAAGAAAAATTATTTAATGAATCTCGTAACAAAAGTAATGCTAGCAGTCGTTCGATTTCATACCACATCACTGATATTTGGATTTACAAAAGATAATGACCATAGCATACATAAAAAATCTCCACCATAAAGAACTGTGAAGTATATGTAATAGCTCCTCTTCATGTTTTCTGTGATGATTCAATCCTTGTTAATTTTCTATTTTTCGTTTTGGTGATACCATGAAACAGATCACTTATTATTCAAAAAACGAACATAAAGATCTTTACGAAAAACAACGAAGGATGTGTATCCCAATTCCTTATGAGCCATATATAATTCAATTTCTTTTATTTAAGACAAATATTGATGTTCGACATTCATGCAAAACCCTTAAGCTTTATTCCTCAGAATGTGAGATCAAATATTGTGTTGATCTCTCTATATAGAAGCCAGTTGACTGAAGTTCATAGGGGTAACGTATTCATCTCCACAAACTAGCTTCTTCGCCACCAAATAAGAAACACGTTGAGTGGGATGAAACCAGTCCCAGAACAAGAAATCTTTTCGCCTCGGGCAAAGGGTCGAATTTGTGGTGCATTTTTCTTTACCATTGAAGGGTCCAACTCCGCAGCAGGCAGCTGTTAAGTTTTTCAATCCTGAAATGTTATCAAGCATAAAAAGATTAGTACTCCTAAGGTCCCATTTTGATAGATTTGTTTTCCTTTTTCATCCGTCTCAAATTATAGTCCACTTTATAATTGAATAATGTAATTAATTTTTAACTTATCTAAAATGCCCCTGTTTAATTACTTTGTTATGAGTGAGAGATGCATAGTAAACCGTGCATTCACATATCAAATAGAATTAATTTGACTTATGGTGTAATTTTTTATTTGTATTTAATGTAAATATTTAATGATAAATATAAGGATATTTTAGGAACATCATAAATTAATTTATTCTTTCAATAAAGTTAACTAGCTTTTCTTAAACTGTGTGAAAAACTTGTAAACCTATCAAAATGGGACGGAGGCAGTATTATATTTCGTGCATGTGCGGCGAAACAGAGATTGATCCCATCAACATGTTTACAATTTGATAGTGATTGTCCATGAACATTTACTAGCACCATTTTTCATAAATCCAAAGATGAATATAGTTTAAGTTCGTGGTGTCTTGTACCGTGTGCAAGTGAATTGTCAATAATGTCCATGGTCATATTGTAAGCATCGCCAAGGGAATACTTTACTCCACTGGATGAAGAACTGTAAGTTTTGCAGAAGGTCGACAGTTGATGCGTAAAATTGTTGAGCAATCTGGTTCAACGGGTCCATGGGAATACCTCCTGTGTAAACCAGCATTGCGGGGACGTACCCAACTGGTGGTACGCCCACTATACCGAATTTCCTAGCTCCCAAATTGTACAAGTTCTGTCAAATAATCAATGGTGAATTCCATAATTTTAGTCTAACGTATTGGAAAAAATTCCTCTTACTTACTATTTTCTTGGTTATACTTATACGAGAACTAAGGTCCTCAAATTAGTTAAATCAAAAAATTTTCGAGTTAGTTCAACTTGTCGTCCATATGTAAACAAAGCCTACAAGGTAAAAAGAAGGGAAAAAAAAGGGCCTGGGAAAGAGAGAGAGTAGTAAAACCTGAAGGTGGTTGGCATATGTGAAGGTGAGATTGTATAAGAGTGAGGGTACAGATACGCTATTGCGGTAAAAGAGAAAATATTCAAACAGATCATTGCTTCCCACGCTAATGATGAAGATGGAGTCAGCCAGCAGAGCTTCAGTTTGAGAGTCTCCAAGCAACTCTGTCATATTTCCACGAACTGTCACAAATTGTTGAATTTGTTCCCCTAGAGGAATTACATTTGTCTGTTTGTAACAAATTTATGTCAGTAACATATAGCAATAGACAATCATAGACACTGCAAACAGCAAATAATATGGAATAACAAGCTGTAACAGGATACAAATCTTGATTGTTTTTAACTCGACAAGATAAAAGAGCCTTACAAAATTTATAAATCCAGTTCCATTAAAAATTCCAGACCCTCCAGAAGCAAAGTTCACACCACGCAGTATATTGCTTTTGAAAGAAGACATATTCTGCACAAGATACAGAAAAGGTGGCGGGCTTTCCTGGAAATCACCCCACTTCCTCACTAAATCAAGAAAAAACACATCATTAAGTAAGTTCATTTGGCTAAAATCTTGATGACCGCCTCCAAAATCAATTAATAAACTACTATTTGATTAACACGAAAACAATGTTTACCAACTAAATCAATAGTGTTAAAGCCATTGCTGAATCTCCCTGTTGGCATTGAACCAGGGTAGTCAATTCCATAATATGGATTGTCAGCTGTAGCTTTACACCCTTCCAAATAATTATTAGTCCCAACATCGGCAGTTGAATCACCAAAGATGAAAATGGCTGGCACTTCTGCATTGCTCAGATCAGCCACAATAATCAGAGCTAAGAGCAGAAACCAAATGCTTGCCATCATATCCGTATCTCTGTGTATGTTAATTGTGTCTGAAATTGTGTGTTTATGTAGAAAACCGTCGCCTTTTTCCCCTCTAATATATAGTGGAAAATGTCAAAAAATGAACAAAAAAGTTAATGTCAAGAGGGTCTTTGTCCATCTCTAAATAAGCCAAATACGAACACTTAGTTCCCAACCTGGAAAGAATGTGATTAATCAGGGAAGATTTCCTTGGTATCATCCACACTCATATAGACTTAAAGGAACAAAATTTTTCTACAAAATTTAATTTTCCCATGACAGAATTACAAACTCGAATTCACAGCTGAGAACAAGTAGAAAAACAAAATCGGAATTACTTGCTTTTGTCCTTGTAGGACATAAAAGTAACAAAATCTCTGTTTTGTTGGGTGATCGATTGTACAATAATGACAAGCACCTAAGGAAAAGAATGATCTATTAATCATAGAATTTAGTTTAGTCATAGACCAATTAGGTACTCATGTTTCTAGAATCCAAGATTTCATGATGTAATTAATGAAGATTTACCGAAAAACAATCAAGATTAAAAGGGATTAAATTTCACAAGAAGGTGGGTGTATAATTTGCTCATATAAATGTTTCCAATAAAATATCATATCATCTTAATGGGGGAACCACATCTTATAAATTTGTACTTCACCATTATGGAGAAATAAAATGATTGTACACATCAATTAAATATCCCTTTCAAAAGAGAACCACATTTTCATCAACACTGCTTTTTTTTTTTTCCCCTATTTTTGTTGTAAATTTAATTACTAAAAGACAACTCTTTTTAATTGTTATACGGCTGATAGCCCTCGCAGTTGATACCTCCTTTGCCAACGTAAAATACTAAAATGCTGATAGTGATAGGCGAAATCCACGAAGTGATTGGCCATTCTTACTGTGAATTTTTTTTATTCGTGTAATTGGCTACGTTTTTACAGCTGCGTGAATATAACCAAGCAGAAAAACATATGGCAATATATTTTGATAACTTCAGAGAGTCGACATTTTTGCATGTGTAGTTTCCTAAGAAGTTGCGGCGAACAATTGACGTTTGGTGGTTTTCTTCCATTGGTTAAAACGATCGATCCACTTAGGAATTCTTCTTGTCTTCTTCACTCAAGATTGATGAGAAAGTAAAGTTGACACGGGATATTATTTTTCAGAATATAATTTTATGGAAAGATATTTCTTTATTATGTTAGATATTATAAATAATTTTGAGATAAAAGTTGGGCTAGATTCTAATTTTAATGTTTGGTTTAGGACAACTTAAATGTAGTATGACACTTAAAAAATAAGATTTTTTTTTAAAGAATAAGTAGTGATATTTGATTTTTGTGTAGAGGTAAAAGGGGAGAGAAATGAAAGATTTAAATGTCCAGTCCTTATTGTTAAACTAAAATCCCCGAGGAAAAGTAATCAGAATGCCTAGAATGTGGGAAGTTACAATCCTGGATTCTACACCTACTTTTCAAGTTTTGAAATTGATTTTAGCTTCCAAATAAGTTAAAAATAAATTAAATAATAGAATTTAAATTTTAGGAAAGGGTTAATTATCTAATAAGAATCTTTGTGAACCAAACAAGACCTTAGTTGTTTCACTTGAATTGACCATCACCACAACTAGGACATGACAAACACGGTGGATTTTTTTCGCCGACGGTAAGAAGTGATTAACAATGGAGAAATATCATAGTTGTGGTATAGGTTTATACAAATCAAAAATATTTGATTCCTTATTTTTTTAATTATTTGCGCCTGAAGTCCTACTATAGTATCATACCATAACGAAATTGTAAATTTTCGAAGGCCGAAAAGGCAAAAATTGAATCATATCACATGATTTTTAGCGTTTTGCAAATCAATTAAATTGACTATAGGGTTGATTGCAATTCAATAATTTTAAATTTTCTTTGATGATGATGAGGGGACTGGGTTAGAATTCGTTATTTGTTTTGTTATTTAAGGATTTTAACGACATTTTCTTTAAATAAATTTTTTCCTGATCTTGTTTTATACGCCACACTTTCTAAGAATGTCAATATTCGTGGCAAAAATGGAACTAAGAAAGCTTAGTTACATCTTTCAACAAATGAAAAGGACTTCTCCAGTTGTTAGTAGTTATCCATTCTTTGTTTTTTTTTTTTTTTTTATCATGCCTACACTATTACAATGAGAAAGAAGAGATAGTATTGGTGGGATTCGAACCCTAACCTCTCAGGTCGAGTCAAAGAGTTCTAACAACTCGACCCTTTATTTGTTTCCCAATTATTCATTCGAGCTAAGTCAAAAGTTCCAATTCCTCTAAGCAACATTTTGAGAATTATTCTTGAATATCTACTTTGTTCAAATAAACAGAAACAAAAAATTAGAAAATGTTACTGAAATTTTAGAAATCACGGAACAAACCTTAAGAAACTTTACTTTAGTGAGACTCTAATTTTGCTTCTTGATCAACGACTTACAGCTGCAATCCCCTTCATCTTAGCCTATCGGGATATTTAAAGAATGATTTGTTCAAGTAAGATTTTTTGTCTTCTGTTTTCTTGAAAAATATTCAGTCTGTTTGCTGTGGAAAGATATTGAGTAATTGATATTCCTATCTGTATCTATACTAAACTTAAAGCAGCACGGATCAAAAGAAAATAAAACCAAAATTCAGGGACAGAACAGCAGTATTTTTCACAAAACAGGTTGCTTAAATAGGAATGGAAATGTCAGTACTTACATGAGATTCTTTCATGAACATTTTCGAAGCATTCAATTAACTAAAAAATTGGATTCAGAAACTCGTAAGAAAAAATTATCTAATGAATCTGAAAGTGTTCAGTTGGTGTAACCTCAGATGAAAAAGATAATGATGTTAAGGGAGGGGATCAAACAATATCGCTTCATGATACTTTCAGACTTAGCTGCAAAACAAGCACTAATTTCTTTGCACCCTAGCCTTTATCCTATTCTATCCTTTAAAAGAAGAAAAGAGCACAAAAATGTGAAAACAATGTCCTACAATTACAAATTTCCTGGAAAAATTTTCACCCTTCACTTATGCTAATACTTTACAGTAATTCTACCCAGCTGATCAGTCATCTCTTCCAATGGTCAGGCAAAATTCCATAAGAAATTCTTTTTCATCCTGTCCTGTTCCCGTACTTCGGTTTCATGGTAATCCGACTCAGCTGAAATCCAAGTCAAGAACATCCAAATGAGGATTCAGTAGAAGTTCTAGGACAATTGGTTTCAGCCTCATCCACGACCATCAATTGGATGGACTTCATTCTTCTGATTAAACACTATCTTGCACGTACTTTCTTCCATTTCATGTCATACTATATCGTAAAGCTATAGGCACATTTGGTCCATACAGGATAACTCTGAAATAGACAACTGTTGATCAGCAACAATTAAGGATCATTGTTCTCATTCTTCGAGGACCTGTACTGTTGGACAACTAAAACTGAACCACTAAGATCGAACTCTGGTGAAGCCAAGAAGTCCCCGACTGTACCAAGCTCAGGACATTCTTCCCAGTCACTCATCCCATTTGTTAGAGGTGAATGCCTTCGCCCACCCCTTCCTACTATAAACATTGAATACATCTCTGCCATGTCCCTCAAAGCTGATGCGGTTTCTGCACCATTTTCCACATACTTCTCTACAAATCCTATTTGTCCAGATGTTACATACCTAAAAATTTGAGACAACATCAAAATGATGAGAAAGGTGAAGCAACTAATCAGCATTGTTAATATTGTGAAGTGATGATACCAATAGATAACAGCAGAACCTGGATACGTTATCCAAAAAATCTTCCATCAAGTTTAAACAAAAGAGATAGGAAGATGTGTATAATATAAGCATTCGCATGAATACCAGACAAGAACTTCCAAACCATGGAGGCGACTTAAACAAAAAAAGAACCATACGAAACATTTATTAATGAAAGGACATGCAATATATATCTGAAACAAAGCTGATGAACTTACTAAACTCGGGATTTATGTCAAACAGCTAAGTTCATTAACAAACTAAATTTATGACTTTGGATATATTTCACTTTAATAACGAGGCACCGATAAAAGAGAATGATAAACCAAGATTAGGGTTACCTATTATAAAAGTCTGTCAAAACTACAGCATCTGCATCATTCTCACTATCCGGTATTGCCATCAAAATGTCTTTCCCCTTGTTAGCAAAATTGACTCCTACAAGCTCCCTTCTAGTAGATGATGGAAGAAACCTTATAATAGTGAGGTTTATGTGATGATGCAAGCCAAGACGCTTGCTAAATCCTAGTGCCTCACGATCATCAGGTCCTCCAAAAAACAAAGTTCCAACATGCTGCAAAGAGTCAGAGCCTGACACATGAGAGTCCCCATATGTCAGTCCTCGATCTACAAGAATGGACACTGAACATGGGGCATGGCGAAGAACTTTTTGATTTGTTGTCCTCATGCCTTCCTTTCCATTCTCCAATTTTCCATCAATTCTCTGGTACTTGTGAAAGGGTAGGATTATGATAGATGCTCTGATATCTTCAGCACACTTGCACACATCTGAATACATGCTCACAACTGGTGACACCACTTTAATTTGATGTATCATAACTCCTGTATCAGCAGTAAATATATCTACTGCCTCATTGATTTCTACCACATCATTACCCCCATAGTCATCATCATCACTGATTTCATCTACTTCTTTCTGGTCATACATCAAGTTAGTTTTAGTTTTCTCTGGTAGCTCAATTAGGTGCATCATGTAGGGGGCTACAGGAATTGTTTCAGAACTTTTTAATGCAGCAATAAGCCCTACCATTGTTCCCACTGATCGAGGTCCATGAACACAGGTCAAGAGCCGTAACTCACATTCTGGATTTTGAGATTCAAAAGCTTTGTGCCTGTATCCTAGGATGTCACATTCTCTTCTTACCATAAATGCTATAATTGGTCCCCAGATCAATGTGTTGAGGACTATTGCTGATAGCATTAAGTTGCAGAATACAGGATTTGCCATCTGCAGGATAATAAATAGTATCTGAAATTAGACAGTCCCTTGCATCACAACAAGAGCAAATAAAGAGATGAGCACGCACTATATGTTGAAGGAGAGCGTAAAGGGTTCTTCACGCTGACAGGACAGCAATAATGGAAAGAAAAATCACCTGTCTTTGAGCCAGCTCTCATTTTCTACTTTCATGCAATTAAACTTGATAAAAGAATAGGGACAAAATTTACAGTTGAAAGTCGATGAGTTGTATTTTACATCTTAAATACCTCTCTTTTCAGTGATAAACAAGAATGACCATAATTCATCATTGGGAAGCCACTTTTATCTAATATCAAGGCAAAACATCTTAATGTAGTCCCATGAACTTTATGTATTAAATGCATACAATCAAAATGAATTAAGTTTCTATTAATGCTTCTCAAAGTCTAATTGTATCATCACATTTAAATGCACAGCAACAGGAAATATGTCAGAAAACACTTACTTTATCTTCAATGGCTACACTTAAAGTCAATAGATCAACATGGCCTTTCAAGTTCATCAAAAAAGCTATCAGGACTCCCTCATTCAAGGGAATCTTAAGCCGAGAGCAGGCAGCAAGTGTGCCAGTAATCTTGCCTCCAAAGCTCAGCAGTATTACCACGAAAACAACACAGAATTTTGCTAAAGAGTCAATGGAAGTTAAATCTGCCCTGAACCCAGAGTAGCCAAAGTAAACTGGTAGTACAAAGTTATGAACTGCGTAGGTGAGTTTGATCAACAATGTACGAGCTGCTTTGCCTCCTCTAGGAAACATTAAACCTATTAGGAAACAAGCAACTATGCTACTGAATCCCATAGCTTCAAGCACCGTGGCAGTAACAAAGACAATTGCCAAGAGACAAAGGATTTCAGTGTTTCTAAGGTATTTCTGATTCCTATTCCTCCTATTCAGCCATTTCGCTAGACGTGCATTGAGGATGATAACTGCCAGAACAATCATGAAATATAGGATCCCTAGTAATACCCAGGCCGTGCCTGAATATGCTTTCCTACTAGTTGAAATTATAACCAACAATATCACTGCATACAAGTCACCTAGCAAGGAAGAAGATATAGCCATTCGCCCAACATCTGAAGTCGCAATCTTCAAATCAGCTGCTAATTGAACCACAATAGGCGTGGCTGTATTAGCTAAGACTACAGTAATCATCAGGCCCATGATTACAGGATGGCCTTCGGAACTGGTCTCGTCATATGTAAAGGAGGTCATAGCTACTGCAAAGAACGTACACATTAGGCAACTGCCACCAGAAATAACGCTTGCTGGACGCAGGTTGCGGACTAGATAAGCAATATCCATCTCTAGTCCGATCAAGAACATGATAACAATTCTAGCTTGCATAGCCATTATTTCGTAGTAATCGCCAGCAACAGTAGGAAAGAAGAATTCTCTGACCTGATGGATTCTTGACAGTCCTGAAGGACCTATCACAAACCCAGCCTGCCCAGTGAAACCAAATGCAAGAAAACTCGATATCAGACAAACCCAATAGGGATTTGAGTTGATTTATAGAAGGAGTACTAGTAAGGAAAGATAGAAAAAGCAGTTAAACCTATAATTTTGCTTTTGCAAAGGGTTCATTCAACCAAGGAAAGAAACATCACAAACTGCACTGCATCCATTGCACCCTATTATCTTGTGCAGTCGAAAAATCATTTTCTGTCAAACTAGGTCGCTATTAAATACACAAAGTTTTAGGCACTTAGTGTCAACTCACAAAAATAAAAAATAAAAAATATAACTGTTATTCATAATCTGACCTAATGCAGCTTAGTTGTTTTAATATGTTTAGTGGGAGGAAAAATGTAAAAATGCTTATCTTCTTCATTTTTCTCATTTCCTAAATTTTGGTCCATTTTGATAGCCAAAGCAGAGAAGTTTGCAGTCAATTATCTAAACAAACACATGGCATTCGAAAAACGTAGTAAATCACAATCCTAATAGTGTAATCAGCAAAAAACCAGAAAGAAAATCTCGTAAACATCATTTATCCTTGAAAATTCATGATATTTGAGAAACAAAACAAGAATAAGATACGCATGCTACTATAATGTCCTGAGAATAAATAAGTACATTATAGTTTTTCTAGCATGAAATTAAAGCCTACGCACTTCTTGCATTTCAAATCACCTGTCTGCCATTTCACCCATGCGTGGAGCGTGATTATGCTATCTTCTATTAATTCCAACAAAAATGCTCCAACCCCTTACAAATAAATAGCCTTTTCACCTTAATCAGCATAATAACAACACCAACTTCCTAGCCAATGCTTCAATCATTCAATTACTAACAATAAATCATGCTTTATGAACATGTTAGCGATTCTGAACCAACTGAACTGAAATGCTGACAATACACCTTCATGCATGAATTAAAAGACATGCCTAAACATGTGTATACATGGCACACTTACAAGAATTTGGGAAACAGGTTCTGGTTGGCCTAAAGGCTTGAGCAAAAGATGGAAGAAGTGAGAGATTACAAGAATGCATGAAACCTGCGAGCTCATAGAAATAATGGGATTGACAGCAAACATGACCTGACAGGCCCCTTTCTTTGGATCACTCATTTTTAATCAAATCTATATGAATTCGGATGAAAAAAATTATGGGTCGTGAACAAAATAAACCATGAAGAACCAAGATCTAGTTTCTTGTATAGGTTGTGATCAAACAAGTAACTTATGTGTAAGATGTTGGAAGAAGGGCAGGGAGGATTTTGGTAATGTGGGGATGGAAAAAAAATTTAAGGATCCTCCTGCTGCTTCCTTCCTCACTATTCGTCTGTGAATTCTTGTAGCTATGTTTGTGTTTCTTGGACATTGTCAAATGAATTTGGCCTAAAGGAAGAGGAGGAGATTGCAGATACAAGTTTTGGATAGTTTCTTGACACATGCTTCTTAGTAATGGAGGGCCGTGGTTAGCGGAGAAATGGCCCTTCAAGTCTGCTAACTGAAGTATCTATTAACTGAAGTGATCTAATATCATTTCTATGCATTTCTTTTTTAGGAGGTAGGGTAGCTGGATTTTCTACAATACAATAGACATAAATATAAATATTTATCACTAGGATTATAATATTTGACAAATAGGGTAAATTTCATGAAGTACTAGGAAGAAAGTGTTGAGTGGTGCAACTATTTATAACCTATATTGAGTGTAAATGACCCTCCACACAAATTATTCACCACAAATAAATTCGACATAACATAACCATTTAATATGACAATTTTATTTGAAGCTTTTTTAATTTTATTTATATAGTACATTATTTGTTGTCATGCGTATTAAATTATGAAATTGGGGTTAGCAAATAGTGAACAAAAGTTTGGATATATATTACAAAAAAGATAATAAAAACTTCGTGGGAGTAAAATTTAGTTCACCCGTTGGAATAATTTAAAATATAACAAGTAGGCTAATTTTTCTCATTTTATAAAAATTGCAATGAGGTTTCCAATCTAGGTGAACAAATACTTTAATCAACAATTATTTATGCATCGAAAACATGCAAAACAATCTTTGCAATTTGTAAAGGCATATTTAAATTAAAAAATTTTCCAAAAAATTTATCCTCAACTACATTTTTGCCTCACATACAGGAAAATTAAAAACTGATATAATAATATTCTTTTTCAGAACTCCTATAGTTTTTAATTTTTTATTTTTGGGAAAAAGAAACTAGCCATTCAAATGCAACCTAAATCTTTTGGCTATTTAAATAATGATAAGCTCCAAAACTGTCAACTTCCCATTGTAACTAATCCTCACACCTAACAACCTATGGGTACTAACATATGTAAATCCAAAAATTAGGAACTAATGTGGGACTTCCCCAAAACCAAAAGGGACAAAATAATGAAATTTCTTTGTAAACTTTCTTTATAAATTATTTTAACAATTTCCCACAAGCAAAAAATAAGAAGTGTTTTGTTTATGAATACGAGGGGAAGGAATGAGTATTAAAATTAATGATATTTATACGTATGTTTACAAGAATCATTATTCATGAATGAATGTATTAGACTTTAATATTTATCAAAATTTACTTATGATTTAGGTTTAATGATACCCACTATTCTATTTTCAAAATGATATAAACTCCTAATAATGAGGTTAATAATTCTTAATTTAATTGAACAGTAATATTAATTACCCTGCAGTGCCAATCCCCATTGTGTCCTTCCTATTCCCCGGATCCGTCCCAAGTCCTCCAGTTTCTTCTTCTTCTTCTTCTTCTTCGTCCTCTTCTTCATTTTTCAACTTCTTCCTCCTAAACCCGCTCGAATTAATTCCCAAGTCTTCCTGCAAATTCATCCGTTTATCAATCCCGGATTGAAAAGAAAATGACAATCTTTTGAATGCAAGAAAGAAAATAATGGGTGGACTGTGCGGTGCTTCCCTCCACGACACATGGGATCGTTTCTTCGACCGTTGCTCTCGGTTCTTTCCTTGTCTGTCCGATCCTGGTAACGATAAACAGTAAAATAATTTATGGGTTTTTCTTAGTATATCTGATTAAAGCTTAATGGAGTTGTAATTTTGATATATTTGTTGGATTGTGTTTTATCGGATGCTCAAAAAAAAAAAACAAAAAAAAGCTCGGAGATCTGCTTTGTTCTTGAAAGTGGCGTTGGTGGTGCTGCACTTGATCTATGTTGGCATTCTTTTTGTTTTTGATAAGGATTTGATTGACAAAACCAAGCAACAACCTTGGTGAGTTTTAATGATTATTGTTATGCATTTATGTTTTTCTGCTTTTTTAGTTGCTGTCTTTTAATTAGCTAAGTGAAAATAAACCTTGTACAAGCTGAAAATCCCATAAGAAAAATACACAAAAAAAGGAAACAAAGGAAAGGAGAAAAGAAAGGAGGGGGGCAGGGGAGGAGGGGAAAAAAGGCTTAAGGGGACTGGAAAAACAAATTGATTCAGAATTGTGCTTTTCGCCATTGGTACATATGGAGTTGCGAAAAAAGTTTATCTGCAGTGTTCTTTCATTTTTTTAGTTTATAACATGAGTGAAGCTTCAGGCTTGCTAAAGTGGTACTTTTAGTTTTCATTTTGTCATCGTACAAGTTAAACTGAGGAGATTAGTTGGAGTAGCTTGGATATTGTCAATGGGTTTGAAGTTCTCCAACTTAAACTAAAGCTTGGCATATGGTATGTCGAACTGAAAACTCATCTTAAAGCCTTTTAAATGTCGATAATGTCAAAGCCATTGTTTTGTGTCTTGGTGTTGGCATCTGTCTCTACTGCCCTTAGTGCCTGAGCAGTTTTAGCTCACAAGTCATATATCTAGAATGACGGACTATCCTAAAGAGCAACGCGATTGATTCATGTGTTTTGTGGTTGTACCGTTAAGTGTTTTACTGATATTATCTCATTGACATCCTCTTTTATGTTATGTAGGTATACTGCAATATATCTGTTATTGTTTGTGGCTACACTAGCTCAGTATTTCCTCACCTCTAATTCTTCTCCTGGGTACTTTTTTTATCAATTATTAGCTTTTGATCACACCAGAACTTTTACTCTTAATACTTAATTAGATATTTTAGGTAATTTTCTTTCTAATTGGAGTCCTTTTCATAAAGTACAGCTATGTTCTTGATGCAATGAGGATTGTTAATGAGAGTGATGCTTTAGTAAGGAGAACATCGATGGCCTCAAAGTAAGACACCTTCCCTCTGAGTTTAAAGAATAAATTCATTTTTCTCTTTTAGCTGTTTTATAGAAGTACTATGGGTTACTAGAAATTACTGTATATCTAATTGCTTTTTGCTTTGCCTTGGATGTTTCAATGATCAAGCAAAGACAACCTGCTTCAAGCAAAAATGGCAGTGTAGTTATTACCGTGGACAGAAACCAGCTGGGAAGAAACCTTCTAGGAAGTAATCCAACATCTTGGACAAAACTAGTGATGGATATGTATCCTCCTGGAACTTCCGTTAGGTGTGAAAGCTGTATATTATTTGCTTCCAATCTTTTATTATGCATATTCCCGACTTCATAAAAGGGTTGTAAGTTGGGTTAAATTCTAGACAACCTCTTCTCATTGTGATTCTTGTATGAATAGTTGGTTTATGTAACTTTGATCATTTCTTTCTTTTATTGTAGAATCGTTTGTGTTTTTTGGTTCCCTTTCTCTTTTTGTGGTTTTTGGCTAATAATGGTGGATGGTATGTAAACTATGGGTCTAAGGCCATACCAATTTTCTGGCTGACTGTTTCTATTTGCCATTTCAGAACCTGGACTTGCTCCCACTGCAATGTTGTGCAGGTAGAAAATTCTCAACTTCTTGTAGCGGCTTTCTCTTTTGGAAATGTAGTATGTCTAGTCTTAAGATCTGATTTAATGGTTGTGCTGGTTCAATAGATTGCTGGAGTGTTGATAGGCCGCAAAAATTATAGCTTGGTCATTTGACAGCTGTTAATGTTGTCTTCTACTTCTTTGTTGGTGAATGTTGATAGAGTGTGACAATAAACTGATATGGAACTGGAGGGAGGGAAGATTAATGACAATAATCAAATTGTATAATTTTGTTTTTCGTTTTATCGAATTGGATTAAGCCAATGGCCTTATGAATAAAGTTTAAAATACAGTGTACTAACCGTTAACTGAGATCCTTGATTTGAGAAAATAACAGTTTGAGAACCTTTTATGGTTGTTCCTCATGGTTGGTTATGTATTGGAATGGCTATAATATTATTATCCTTGTAATACCTGATCTTTTGTGATTGTAAAACTTTTCTTTGCAAAACTTTTCTAGCCTCCACGAGCAAAGCATTGCCATGATTGCGACAAATGTGTGCTTCAATTTGATCATCACTGTGTTTGGCTTGGGACATGTATAGGACAGGGTAACCACTGTCGGTTTTGGTGAGTGGCACTTCTCTTTGTTACTTCTCTAGCATCTTTTGTTGCCTATCCTGATAATTTAGCATCTATTTGCTTGTTTTATCAGGTGGTACATTTGTGAGGAGACAGCGTTGTGCCTTTGGACCGGTATCCTGTACATTTCATACCTCAAGTCAAATATATCAAAGGCATGGTAAGCATCCGTCTGACCTGCTGACTCTTATGCTACAATTTTATGTCTACCTTGTTGTGCATGTGTTTATTTACATTATTCGTGTTTTTCCTGTTTAAATTTGGGTGGGTGGGGGTGACGGGGAGAGAAGCAGATGTTTTTTGGACCTTGATGACAGTTTTATGATTTACTTGCAAATGATATTGGCTTCTTTCAGGTGGATCGATATTATTATGATTTTGCTGGTGATCACTTTATGTATTTCTGTTATCTTCCTGGTTCTTCTCCTCCTGTTTCATAGGTAAGTGCTTCTTTTTGTAGGATCAACAATCTCTTGCATCATTATTTTGAGGTACTTTTGTGCTGTGTGTGTTTTTTGGGTGGAAGTTGCGAAGTCAATTTTTGCATAAATAGTCTAGTTGTTTCTGTCACATGCTTCATGGGCATGTTGAAAGTGGTGATCACACTTTGCGATGGATATGCCATGTTCTGATTTGGAGTGGCTATTAGTTTTTTGCCTACTTAACATAGTCATCCGGTGAAGAATATTTCAAACTTGGTTATGTAGGTTGAGTTGGAACTTCTCTCGGTAAATAAAAGTAAGCTTACCTTAAAGTTAAGATTATGTTACGAATATGCACAGGTCACCGTTGTTTCCTTATGATGTACAAATATTTTGAGAATATGAATTACAACTTCTAAAAATCAAATTCAGAATTTTTTCTAAAGTGGGTTTGTGGCTGCAATTCGCTTTTTTCTTGTAACTTTGTTGGAGATGTTGCAAATATGACACTTTGTGAATGCAAACTTATCTGATAATCTCCAAGAGTTCTGCTTCTATTTTATTTTTTTCCTTTTTTCTCCTCTTTTTAAAGAATGGCAAGGGGTGGGCATGAATTGTACCCTCATTCTAAGTGAGCAACAAAGGTTTTTTTTCGTTCCTCCTCTTTTTCTACATTGTGATTTGTGTCTGTCTCGCTCTTTCTATTCTTTTAATTTCTTTTTTTTTTTATATTATTCTTTTGATTTCCTATACCTTTACTAGTAATTATTCTGTAAGTGGTGTTAGAATATCAATTGTTGCTTTTGAATCACATGGATAAGAATCTAGTTCATCCTCATCATGGGTCTGACTGAAAGGAAACTCATTTTGAGAGGATGCACTTTATATGTTTGGGAGGTTAGGTGAATTTGGGTAGGAGTTAGATGCATCATGTGCTTATGCAGTTGGGTATATGGTGGATCACATGCTTTGTTGTTTAGTTATCTACCTCCTAACATTCTTAGTGTAATGGCATGGGTGCATAATTGCATATAGAAGTTCCTTAATTCTTAATTGGCTGATTATAAAAATCTTCTTGTTTTTTGTGAAATAGCTATCTGATTATGACAAATCAAACAACCTACGAACTCGTGAGACGAAGGCGCATTCCTTACCTGAGGTCAGTTATATGGTTGTTTATTCTTTTTAGTTTGGAATGCATTTTAGTTGTTGACCTGTATCATCTTCATTCCAATTCAATTAGATAGATTGATTGATGTCGTTTATAGCATGATTATACATCTATATTGAGTCAGTTATGGTTGACCTGAAACACTACATCGAGCTGCAGGGGAATTCCTGAAAGAGTTTATCCCTTTAGTAAAGGAGTATGCAGAAATTTATACGACTTTTGTTTTGCCCGGAGCATGTTTTTCATGATGGAGCGTTTGCCAACAGCACAGGAACTTGAGGAGAAGTCAAGACCTTATACTTGCTGGGATGCGTTAACATGTCGTTGTTGTTGCTGATTACTTAGGCCAAGTAACTGTAATTGTGTATTTTTCCGTGTTACACAGAATTGTCATCATTTTGCAATATGTCCTGCATTTGTTTATTCAAACACTGTAAACGGGTGACATTTGATAATCATTCATCAGAAATGTTGGACTAGAAGAACTAAACAATTTTAGTTGTGCAAAACTTGAAGGCCTTTCCTTGTCTCATTCTGAAGATTTTTCTTTAAACTTTGCCAATAGATATCCCGAGGGTATTGAAACACTGGAATTGGAGCATTAGTTGATCCAAAGAGGTAAGCGATAAATTCTAAATACATTCATTTCCTTCACCATTATTTCTTCCGCTCAATATCAGCAACTCTGCCAAATCATTTCCCACTGGTCTTCCACTTTATTTTCGTTTTGTTTTTTTTTTTTGTTGGGGGGGAAGGGGAAGGAAAACGGAGAGAGTTGCAGTTTTGCAGGGACTTCAAGATCCAACCTCTGGTGGTTTTATGGTATAGATATAGGTGCTTGATGTTGCATCTGGTATTGACTGTCATGCATCAATGGTTAGACAAATCTTTACTAATTTCATTTTCATCTTTTTCAGTTGATTATAAAGAAGCTATCATGTGGTTTGTTTTAGGGGCAGTATAACTTACAATCATCAAGGACAAACAAACATGGTCGACCAAACAATTATGCTGACGGTAACTGTGGTAAAAGATCAGCCGTAAATAGAAGATATTGAGGCCAATTATAAACCTCAACACCTAAGTTAGCTTACAAAAGACGAAAAAATTTTAGTGTTTTTATGATGTTCGAAATTCGAAATTCCATTATCTTTAAAATATTGAAGAGCCAAGAATAAATCCACCTATATATCTACCATTATTATTTTCCTATTATTTTTAGGAACAAGGAATTTATGATTTGCGTGGATTTGAGATTTTCTGGGAAGTTGATAGCTAGTGCAAACGATTGGTGTTCACAACATCAAAACTATACTTATAGAGATAATTATAAATCACAAGCAAATAGGGGGAAAAATAAAAAGAAAAATTTGGCTATTGTAGGGCTATACAATTTTAAGGGCTGGATATCATGCAAAGGATAACTCAATAATTATGAAAGCATGGAGGAAAACTGTGAGATTATGGGTTGAGACAAGTTGAATCAAAGTTGGTTAACCAGAAAAGCATTTATAGATCCAATATTTTTCAGTTGCGGATGATATCAAAATTAACAACGACTCAAGGGAATTAAGCGTTAAAAAAAACTTGTATATATGGTGGCACTTCAGGGAAAAATAAAGGTAGCATAAGCAAATAGTTTGTTTCTTGATTGAAACAATGGGCAGAATTTAAATCAGGAAAAACTACCAGAATTGCTATAGAATTTGCCATTTGAAACAATTTCTGCTATAAAAGATTTGTGTTCAAGAAGAGTTTCATGCAAAATCCCGATAAGACAAAATTAGGCATTTCCTTTGAGCAGTTTGCAATTATAATGGCGAGACTACAATAAAAACAGACATGCACGCTTTTAGTTTCTTTATTTTTGTAGATTGGTATGAAAGAACCAGCATTGTACATTAAAAGTACCCCTTTCATTATTATTGTTTACATATTATTTCTTAGTATAATAAGGAGTGAGAAAGTTTTAAACAATTAAAAGTTGACTGCATTTTTCTTCTCAAAGCATACCTTTAACTTCTTAATAATCCGAATTGGCTTGCCACTAAAGGGATCAGAGTGGGCTGAAAGGGGGCTAAACTCAATTTGCTGATATTAAGGCCACAGAAATGGATCAAAACTAAATTTCTGTGATACCAGTTGATGTAGACATACAAGTAACAAAATCTAACACTAAAATGATTATTAGCAAAATTGAGAGAGAACTTCCATGCAATTCATCAATGATATGGTTTAATGGCATCTTACAAATAAATTTCCAACCTTGTACAAATGCTTTTTTACAATAAATCAAAGAAAATGTGCACAAATCAAACCTGACGAAACTCGGATATTGGTCCTGTGCGTTGGTTCATTCTTCCTCCATTAGTTCATCCTCCCCCCTCATTTACCCTTCCTTCTCCCGGTTTTCAAAGGGCAGGTGTTCAACGAGCATCTCGATGTCATTTCGCCATGCCTCCTCATCTTCACCTGATTCATTCTCCACGTTTTCAGTGAGCAACTCGATGTTATTTTCCCAATCCAGCCACTCAAGTTCACTTGGTACATCATCCACATTTTCCACGATCAGCTGTATATCATTTCCCCAGTCATTCTGTTCTTCCTTAATCTTTTGAAATAAACTTGCGGCAAAGTCCCCACAATGACGAACTTCGATCATTTGAAGATTTGAAACATTCCCTAAACAAGAAGGGACCTCCTTCAATCGGTTGCAACTTTCCAATACTAATTTCTCAAGACGGGGAAAATGATCAACGCCATCGGATCCAGTCCATCTAAGAATTTTCAAGTTTTTCATTACCAAAAATTTTAGCTGAGGGAATTCCCTTTCTTCATCCATGTACCAAATAAGCCCCTGAAAATGAATATAATCTAATTTGAGTACTACAAAATTGTGTAGCTCTCCTCCTTTTGGAATTATACTTGAATGGCGGTGTGAGAAAGATAATTTCTTTATATTCAAGGGGAAACAGAACCCAATACGCTGCATTCCCACTGCATCTTGATCCAGACGGAGTGATTCCATTCGACTCAACCAGTCCTTTACCACAACACTCTTGCAATCGGCATTCGATTCCTCTGATTCTTCTTCTAAGAGTCTACATTTTAGTATGCGGACATTTGGCAACTTCTTCATTATTTCTTCCAATTGCCTATAAGAAGCAACCACTGTGGAAAGTGTGTCTAAATTATCTAAGTTAGCAGACATCAAACCAGAATTAAGAAAAATGCCACCATTTGACCACAGCACCCTCAATTTTGACAAATTCCAGAGAGTATCTGGCAGAAAAACCCTTTTTGCATAGACAACAAGAGTTTCTAAATCCGAGAGGTTGGCTACTACCGGAGGGATAGAAATGTGATCACCTTGAATTGCCAAGTGCCTCAACTCAACCAGCAATGCTATTTCACTTGGGAAAGTACTACCCAGATTGATATTTGCAAGACTCAACACTTTAAGAAGTTTGAAAAAATGAAAAATGAATGATATATGACGATGCTTAAAACTAACATTATCAACAAATAGAAGAGAACGTACGCTTGGACAAAACAGAGTTGACTTCTCAAAATATTTTGAGGTAGAATGTATGGACAATCGTTGTAGATCACGTTGCCCATGGGAGTTGAAAAGCTCATCATGCCCACTTAATACAAACAGAAACTTTTCTTTTTTGGCTTTTACCATACAAAACTCACGCAATAAATCATGAATGCGGCAAGTTTTAACACCACCTATGGATCTTTCTTTGGATACCATAACCAAGCTTCTGCCTATCAGATCATCAATGTAGTCTCTGGCCACATCTTCTATACTCCTCGTTTCACATTTTTGAACAAATCCTTCAGCATTCCATAACCAAATCAACCACTTACAAGGAATTTCTGTGTCTTCTGCAAGCACTCCAAAGTAAAGAAGACATGACCTCAAATATTCAGGCAATGTTTTGTAACTAACCTCCAACATATCCATGCATTGATCTATGATAGGAAGATCACTTAAAGTCTTAAACTTAGCCTTTCCGCGATCTCTACCCAACTATCTTGCTCTATATGTGCAAGAATTCCTGCTACAATGATAATTGTGAGAGGTAGTCCCTTGCAATTTTTTGCTATTTTCTCCCCTAAATTCAAAGGATAGCTCTTTGTGGAAGATAACTTCTTCTGCAGTAGATGCCAAGACTCTTCGTTAGTGAGCAGTCGAAGAGGGTGAGGTTCGCGGGAAGAATTAATTTTCTTGGCCACATCGGAATGCCGGCTTGTTAAGAGGATTCTACTTGAATTGGTATCATCCGGAAATGCTCTGGCCAAGTCACTCCATGCATCAACATCCCAAACATCATCCAATACAACAAAATACCTTTTTCTCAGCAAACATTTTTTTAACATTTCTTCCAACTCAGATTCATTCTTCCTTGAATAATTATCATCAGAAAAGTCACAATTAACTGAAGCCAAAATCTGAATCAACAAAATTTTCTTTTGGTATGTTTGAGAAACAACGCACCATGCACGAGCACGAAAGAAATCTATAACTATAGGATCATCATAAACATTTTTTGCTAAATTTGTTTTACCTATTCCAGGCATACCCACGATGGAGATAATGTCCAATTGTTTTGATCCTCTTGTGAGTTGTCCAATTATCGCGTTTGTCTCATCATCCAAAGTCACCTCCATTTTGTTGATTGTTGGGGTACTTCCTTGTGATGAAGAAGGACCAGAAGTCTTGGCAGCATTTTGGGCTTCCAAGCTACACTGGTTGTTTTCAATTCTTAAAGCCTCCATCTTGATAAGATTAATTTCTGCTTTGATGCGATTAAATTCCAATGCAGAACAATCAAGAATATCTCTGACCACTAAGGATTCAATGACAAACCGTGTTTTGTATGCTACGTCTGCAACACGACTCCAAAGACTTTGCAGCTTTCCATCCTGATTACGCTGGTCCAAATCACTTTCGAGGAAAGATGATCTTAGTAATGTAAGGTCTTCTAGGACTGTCTGAATTTGATCATTTGTATAAGCAATCAGATCAGCCTTGCAAGATTGTAATTCCTTCAGATTTTCTAGGAAAAAATCTACAAAGCCATGCTCGTTGGTCCTAGGAAAAATGAATGATGATGTTATTACCTTAATAAGTTTAATTTTTTCTAGAAAACTAAGAAGTGCAAAATTTATCTCCTTGGCCAAGCCTTCTTCCAATTCGTGCACTGGAAGTGAGCAAATTACAATCTCTGTCTCATTGACAGCAGCTCCAATGAAATCCTTCACCTTTTCATGCAGCTCATCAATCTTCTCCAGGTGATTCGTGAGAATTGTTCTCAAGAATATTAGTCCCTCGTAGAGCATTGGCACTTGATCCTTCAAAGAAACTATATAATTGTCCCTGTTTGTGAGCGCTTCCAAAATGTTGTACAGGAGAGAATCAACGAAGTCCCTCAAAACATGTCTGTCCGTCCCCAGAGTCAAGGCGTGTGATGATACGGACAACTTTGAAGCCATCAAAACTTGGACATAAATCTCACGGATTTGTGGATCAACAGGGTTGATCTTGAGAAGCAGTTCAGAAAATTTGAACTGAAATTCATCCCGCAACAAGGTTTTACCACTATATGGGAGAAACGTCCACTCATAACAGTGTAACACCAAGGCCCTTTCACTAGGGGTATTTTTGTAATTGTGCCAATAAGAATGCAAGATAAGGGAATAGTAAATAGATGAGGGACCATGGTGCAATTTTAGCAAGACTTTTATCCTTTTTGCTTTAGGGCTTTTTTCCTTTCTCTTTTCTAAATTCATCTTCTCTCTGTCTTTGTTTCTCCTCAAATTCACTTTTCTTATTGCTTCTCTTTGATTCCAAATTTTGAAGAAGCAAGTGGAGGAGTAAGTTTACTAGATTCAACACGTGGTGATAGCTTAGGAGGTGTAACTCCATCTTCTATTCAAGGTATTTCTTCTCCTTGTTCTTTTTCCCCTCTTAGATCTTTGAAGTAAGAAGTAGGTTTATGCTTTGAGTGTTAGTTAAGAAGCTTTGATGTTATATATTCTAGTGATGTTTTGTGTCTGGTGATGTTTGAGGGTAAGAGTGAGTAAGTGTAAGATGGGAGTGTGTTTTATGTTTGATACTTGATGAATTCGTGAAGATATATGTGTTTGGATGGTTGTAATGTGAAGTATATTTGGTTCTTTTGTCTTTTGAGATTGTTTTGGGAGTTGTTTTGGTGTTTGATTGAAGTTGTTTGGAGTTTGGAGGTTTGGAGTTGGTTTTGGGTTGTTACAGAAGTTGCATAATGTTTTTCTGGGCTCATCCACAGTGTCACCTGCGCTGCGGATGAGACCGCAGCTCATTAGGGGTGACTCTCTGGGGTCATCCGAGGCGCGGGCAACACCGCGGATGAGGCTGCGGATGGGTTGCCCTCCGCCTCTGACCTGAGTCGCGGTACCAACCGCGCCGCGGCTGGTCACTGTTGGTGAGCCGCTGCGTGAGTCGCGCCGCGACTGACGCCGCCAGTCACCACATTCTTTGCCTTTTTTGCCCCGTTTTGCGTGTTAAACTAGATGTAAGTTTTAGTTTTACTTTTGATAGAATTAGTGAATTGATTTAGTGTTTGTTTTGTGATATAGGTGAAGATACCGATCATTCCTATTCGGATTATCTTAGTTAACTTGGATCGAGGTAAGTGGGGGTTTGTACTATTTGCTCTTTTGAAAATAAATTTTACGAACGATAAATGTTTTGAATTGATTATTTGATATATAAATGTATGGTTTGAGTGTGGTTAATTGTAATTGTAATAAAAGTGATAATGTGGCCTACTTGAATGAATGGTTTGATGAATGAATTGACTGAGTTCTTGATTGTGGTGTACTTTTGACGGGCCTAGTTTCTTAATTATATGCCTGATGTCTTTGGAACCGCACTAACCGATTAAAGTTAGTTTTGAAGCCGTACCAACCGATTAAAGTTGGTTTTGGGACCGTGTTAATCGGTTAAAGTTAGCAACTGGATATTTAGGGTCAATTGGAACCATTTGATGGAACTCATTAATTTGTTTATGAAAATGTATGTTTTTGTGAAAATGTGCTAGTGGCCATATTGCTTTTATGTTTACATTCTATAATGACTTGGTTTATGTAATGTATATGTATGGATAACACTCTCAAGCCATAGGGAGTGCTCTCATCACTTATTGAGTGATTAGTTTCGCCCACCCCCTTATTGTTTCATACAGAAGATGATGCTTTTGAGGAAGTTGATTGGACCGACTTGTGGTACTAGAACTTGGAGATAGGATGTGATATGTAGCAAAGATTTCATGTTAATTATCTTTGTATAGGATCTTCCATTTTGAAATATTTTGTGACTTTAGTGGAATTGTATAGGATGATCCTTTATTTTGTTTATGGAATATCTTTGTAATGTATCACATGACTTTGTATTTGAGTCAGGTTCAATAAAATGGTTCTTTTGATCAGTTTAAGTTTATTTTGTTAGTTTTTTGTCATAGCTTATTCTTGGCATAGCAGGTGTTATATTCCGGACACGGAGGATGACAAACAGAGTCCCGCTGCATTGACAGCCACCACTTGTAAATAAGTGAAGAGACGTTGCAACTGCCAAGGCTCAAAGCCTCGCAATTGCGCAAAGCGAATGAAATTTTTGAAGAATAGCAGCTTCTCTTGGGGGGGTTCAACTTCAATGTTATCTTTTTCATCAGAGCATCCGTGCCTGATATCTGCCATATTCACTTGCAGTGAATCGAAGAATTCCAATGATTGGTCCCTGGATTGCAAGAGGAAGTAATCCGACAAAGTGATGTAGGACTCGGCAATTTCTTTCCTAAAAGAGTCGGTGCATTCTCCTAATTTTAAGGCGCTGTCAAAGAGACCGCTTTCAAACAGATCAAACAGAGAACTGCAGCGGATTGTATTCTCTTGTGCAAGACAAGGATTATGAAAGTTTTTCCCGTTCTCAACAAGTGAATCTTCAAGTTTATTTAGAAAAGATCCCATCATCAGACTGCTACTGGTAGTGTTCTCATCAGATTTAGAGCGCACCTCGTTGTGCCACTTGCTAGCAAACAAAAGAAACGTTCTCATGTGTTTTAAACCGATTTTCACGTCATCCAGTACCCCATAACCTTTCGGCACCAAGTCCAAACATTGTAAGGCTTCATCAACAACACCAGATGCCATCTCTGTCTCTCAGATAAGATTCTTCAGCACTGCAGCAAATGGAAGAAATTGAAGCAGAAACTTGAACAACTTTGCAAATGGAATGCTCACACTATATTGGTCAACGACTCTCTTTCTTTTCCAATCCGTAAAGAGAAGTATTTAACTATTATTTGCCTGCAATTGTTAGTATTTTAACTATTTCTTGGACATGGACTTCGGTGTTTAATTTTTGGTGTCAATAGCTTTTAAGAGACGGATGAAGGCAACTCTAGAATTTTATTTTTTCTTTTTATTTTATTTTATGGAAGGGGAATTAATAATATGTCTCTCTAGTGTGCGAATGATATTAAGTAAACTTTGATTGTGATATACAAAGCTCATTAATGTTAGTAAAATTTTAATATGATAAGTTTACAGTAATTCTAATAAAAACACAATGACAAACTATAATTTGTTTTTTTTGGCTAATGAAGTCTTAATTTATAGAAAATATATAATCAACATTTAGGCTCCATAACAAACAGATCTTAAGTCAAAGCCCTCTCTAAAATCTGGATGCTTATGCAGGATTTGTGATCAAAGATACATTCAAAGCATATCAGGGATGACAAAATGTTTAGGAAGGAAATTCTTGATCTGATCAAGAACCTAAACAACCCATCCAATCCATTCGCAGCACACGTACAATGCTAAACTTCAAAGTCTCCAAATCTGTTTTGCACCTGTTGGATCTTTTCATTTTCTCTTTTTATCATTCTTGCAGAGGCAGCTTAGGGTTGAATCTCACACACTTTCCAACTCTCTCTCTCTCTCTCTCTCTCTCTCTCTCTCTCTTAATGATCACGCTTTCCAAATTATTGAATGTTTCTTCTTGATCTTCACGTCCCAACCACTTTTAATCTTGAAACCAATGACCATTTAATGAGGTTTTTTTTTTATGAAGATTTATTTATTTATGTTTGATCATTGATGAGGATTTATTTATCGTGTTAATGTTTTTCTATATTTCATGGTGTGGACGAACGGCTTCTTGCAACAATGGTTCCGTTGATGGTGGCAACTTGGAATATTTTTGTAATATCATTTTGCAATTATTACTCAATACAACTGATAAGTTGCTTAGTTAATTGCGCTTCAAAGTCTCTGTCCCCTAATTAATCTTTGTCCTCCTGTCCCATTTTTTTTACTGCTGCTATGTGTATCTTTGGATAAACCAAAAGGATAACACTTAACCTTTTGGTTTTTCCAAAAATAAAAAATAAAAAAATTCTGCTGTGCCATTGACTTACTATTTAATTTAATCAACGAGTACAATTATTAGAGGCCACTTGCTCCATAAATAATATTACTCAATACAGGTAATAGTTGCTTAATTAATAGACAAAGCCATTGAATTACTTTTTAATTTAATCAATAAGTATAATTATTAGAGGCTACTAACGAGGTAAATCTCCTACATTTTATTCGCTAATATCAATGAGGAGAGATCGAGTTTTGACCTTGTCATTATTCGTGTTGCCTTTAAATTTTCGCAGTGTCTGGTTTTAAAATTTGCAAGGATTAACATCAACATCACAAAAATTGATAGAGATATCAGAATTGAATCCGACTTTTTTCACTGTTTTACGGGACAGAATTTCTTGGCTGTTTCCCTTGGCAAATTTTAAGAAAAAATCATATTGGTATATCATATAAATAACCAGACACCAAAGAGAGATTTGTGATGATGTTAGCATGAAAAATGTTAATGCAGAATTTGTTAACCCGAAGTTATGTAGCCAATCGTTCTCTCACGGACATGTATATTAAATGGTGAAGAACAACAAGAACAAAACCAGAATAAAACAACTATGTTGAGTGAGTTTTCAAGCTCAAACCTGCTAAACAAAGGTATATCCTTTCAAGGCAAATTTCTCAAAATAATATATTTTTAAAGAAAAGTTCTCAGATAGAGACATTTTTGCTTTGTGTTTTGAAAATAGAGGTGCCGCACACCTTGTGTGTGGTAAAAGATTAAATTTTGTTTTTTTTTTTTTAACCTGTGTCAGGTTGGGTGACTTAGTTGCAAATTACAAAAAAACATTACCGCACAACTTTTTTTTTTTTTTTTAACCTACGCAACACAACCAAAATATATATATTTTTTTATTGAGACTTGTGCAAGCCAAAATATATTTTTTTTTCCAACTAAGATAAAGAGGGGGAAAATGAAATAATATCCCAGTTACCTATTGAAAACTGAAAACATCAGAAGAACCGAATACTAGATTTTCTCTTATATGGTACAAAACCAAAGACCTTACCTAACTAAAGTACATTAGGCACCAAGCCAAAAACCACCATGTTAGTAAAGGGAAAATATTTAGGTAGATCGGGTTTACAGGTGGAACCGTGGACCTTGTGCTCCACCTTATCCACATGTGCCAAAAGTCTATGGGACCCATATAGATTCCTTGTGGATCCCATAGACTTTTGGCACGTGTGGAAGAAGGTGGATACAGGGTCCACGGCCCACCCGTAGACCCGGTTCACCTAAATATTTTCCTAAGTACAGATATCGTCAATATATTCCACTGTGCAAAGCCAAAAAAGCACCGGTCTTTGTCCTTTCATTTTTCCCTTTTCATCAAGTCAAGACCGCATATTCCCGTTTGTTTACATCATCCCTTACTACATTAACATAATTACACTCTACCTTTGGCAGCAGAAGCAGGAGATGGGGTGGAAGAATCAACAATGGTTGTCACAGAAGAAGTAGAAGCAGCCTTTTTGGGTTGTGGGATCTCGGTATTATCAGCTGAGGTCCACACCTCAGCGCCAGCAGCCGTGGCAGAGGCCGAAATGGAGGCTTCCGGGAAAAGGGGCATCGCTTTTTCCGAAGTTGAGGCCATTGTAATGGATTTGCTACCTCACTGTGCTCTTGGATTTGCAACGCCATAAGTAGTATGATTCCTGTGGGGAAGCGTCATCTTCAATGTGATAGTGATAATTTATATGCTATAGTATCTACATTTCTTTTCTACTCCAATTTGTAACAAATATATTTTCCTTATCATGATTCACGACTTCTAAGACAATCAGAGTACAAGGAAAGGGACGCCCCTGGGGTGGCTCAGCCGGTCACGTATACAGTAGTATCTCGGTGTGACCAAGGTTCGAGTTTCTCTCCCAGAACCTTCTTGTGCATCGGTGGGGCCCGCTCTGTACAAGTGCAGTAGAATTAGTGGGTCCAAGACCCGATACCCTGTGAAGACAAAAAAAAAAAAAAAAAAAGAGTACAAGGAAAGGGACAGACTGATAATGATAAATTTTACCTTATTTATTGAACAAAGCCAAAAATGGAAATTAGTAATGTCTATCTTGTACGGGAAATAGTAGAAAACTTTGTTAAAAATTATTAGTTTGTGCATAAGCTTTTCATATAAAAAATATAATTTTGTCCTTGATTTTAGGAGTATTTACTTTTGTTCCCAAACTTTAATTTTTGCAAAACTTCTGTGATTACTTACGATAAATCATTAAGAGTATTGTCCTTTAAAAAAAATATTTTTCCAAAATTTTTTTAAAATATTCAGTGAACCAAGCAACCAAAAAAAAACTTATTGACTTTAAAAAAGAACATAACTAATAGTTTTAGTACTTTTGATTCTTCGGTTTTGGTCCCTGAAAAACAGAAATATTTACCACAGCATGATTACCGATGCAAGAGACAACCTAACTAACGGTTTAAAATCTTTTGTTACACAATTTGGTGTTACACTTACCCCACGTTTGGTACACAGGAATAACTTGGAACGGAAAGCCATTCCACTCAGAATACCTTTCCACCCAGAATAGGTTGGAAAATTTTTTTCCATTCCAGTGTTTGGCAACTAAGTCAGAATGGAATATGTGTTTCCTTTCCAATGTTTGGTATAATCATATTGAGATGTCAGAATGGAATAAAATATATGCTGATTTGACAAAATTGCCCTGAATTCTTTATAAAGTGTACATATATATATATATATATATATATATTGTATGTATGCTATTGTTTACATAAAAGAAATCGTAATATTTTTAATTTAACAATAATGATGTATTTATTTAAAATAATTCAATTGTATTAATTATTTAATTTTTATAATATGAATAAATATTTTAATTTTTTTGCATTTTTTAGTAGTATAACTAGCAATGTATGAAAATTTGTAATAAGAAAACAAACATATTCTCTATTAATTTATTTTCATGTGTAAATAGAAGTCCTCCAATTGTTGACATATGGAAATAGAAGGCAATCAAGTGGCAAATCATGATGAAAGTTAAGGTACTTAAGAAGTAAATCAATTGACTTCGATTATATTTACATCCACAGTTAGTTAATTATGTTTTTCATATTCTATTATGAAAATCAATGTCCAATATCCACTTTGACATGCTTCCAGTTCTTTTATTTAAGGTTCTAGCAATGAGAAAATCATTTTTGCATCTCCAGCTACAAGTTAATAAGTTCGCACTTCATACACCCTTTTCTCTTCTCTCATTTTTGCACTCCCCGCACTGTTTTAAAGGCTAACAAGGAGACAATGCTACAGTAGACAGGGGTACACCTACCAGACTATTATATCCTTTTTTTTAGTTTAGGGTCTAGCTTTGCAGGCAAGAAACAAGTAGGAAGCATCAAGCTTAAGACAAATCCTGCTTCTTTTACCAAAACAAAACACACCAAGTTAACCATATGTAGTCAAAATGTCCGGGAATGAATTACAGCTAATTAAGATATAGGCCACTCCCAGCCTTCATAAAGCTAACTTTCTTGTCCTTCATAGTGATATTCCTGACGAGGACTAAAATTTCATCTTCTTTTTGGTTAATTTCTTTCACATTGTTTTGCAGACACATGTTCTTAAGGTTCTTATTCATTGTGATAGGTGCTCCTCGAAGGTGAAGATATCAACTTTCCAGTCTTATGTCATACCTGGATTATGGTCTTCCTTATTTTTTTTTTTTCCATTCTTTTAACAATGAACTCTACACCCTATGACTTTTAGGATAGTTTTTCTCTATGGAATTTATATCACACGTAGTCCATAATCCTCTATCCAAAATTGCAAACTGCATCAGATTGCTATAAGTTAATAAGTTCACAGTTCACTATTTTTTTTATGCCTTTCTCATGATTCTCCCTTTGGATTTTTCTCTATCTCTCTAAATTTTTTTCCCTCCATCATGTTACATGCATATATGTAAGAATGTTTCATATGCAGAAACATCCTTGCACTTCTCACCTATTAGTACAGCAATCTTTCTGCCATATCCTCCCTAACCCTCCAACCCATCACCCCTCCCCCCAACAAAAAACAATAAAGAAATAGAAAAGCTAATAATGCTGCAACTTATATTAAAAAAAAATGCTGCATCTAATTGTTGCATAAATTATGATATAATATTTAAGAACAACATACACAAAATTAAAGGGCAAAAAACCAAAACTAAAAAAAAAAAAAGGAACGGAACAACAAATATTGTCCCGAAGAGAAGTGCCTCTAATAAAGGCACAACAAGTTTTGCATCATAATACATAAGAAACAAACAAATATTTTTAGATCATCAATCAACACATGTACGTAATTTAAAATACCAAGATCATTAATTTTTGTCATGTGAATCAAGAAAATAAAATTTTGAGTCAATAAGAACGTATCAAACAAGTTGAGATTGTTGATTGTTTGTAAAATCTTTTATGTCTACCGGTGAAGATGAATTTGGAAGTAGCAAATAGAGAGAGAATAGAGAGGGAGAGGAACAAAGACGGCGATTAGTTTAGAAACGAGTTTGCGGGGGTAAACTGGCCATCGTTCGATATTTTTGTTTCTAAGATAAAGTGGGAAAGGCTTTTCCCTAGATTTTTGTGAGGAATGGCCTTTCCAGGAAAAAGGTGGAATGTGTATTTCTGGAGAAAAGGGGTTTCCAACTTCAGAGGCCCAAACCAAACATGAGAATGGAATGGAAGAGTTAGAAAGTCCTTTCCATTCCAGGTGATTCCCACTTACCAAACGTGGGGTTATATTACACCACTTAGGTGATTGATATGTATACCTATCTTTGAAGATATAGTTAGTGGATGTACACCTAACAATCTCCTAGGTGATGTAACATGAATGTAATACCAAATTGTGTAACAGAAAATCCCAAACCCTAACGAACGTCCATAGATTTTGGAAAGCTTTTCAAGAAAATCCCGACCATGCTCGCTCGCAAGTCCCACTAAATGCATATAGCAGTTGCGCCACCCCAATGAACCACCAACAAGACACATTCCAAGAAACCCTTGCTTTTCTGTGCGGCACAAAAAAAAATTGGTTATGCTGCAAAGGCTCAATCATATATACGTGTGTGTATATATGTATATATATGTGTGTGTGTATATGCATATACATATATATATATGTATGTATAGATATATATATACATATACGTATGTATATACATATACATATATATATGTGTGTATATGTGTATGTGTGTGTATGTATGTATATATATATATATATATGTATGTATGTATGTATGTATTGGTTGTGCCGCATAGAGTGTGTGTGGTTACGTTTTTTGCGATTTACAACTAAGTCTCCCAACCTGACACACCTGACACATGTTAAAAAAAATAAAATTTAATCTGTTGCTACACACAAGGTGTGCTGCACCTCTATTTTCAGAACACAAAGCAAAAAGGTTCCCATTTAGAAACTTTTTTTTTTTAAAGTACATTATTATGAGAAATTTGCCTCCTTTCAATGTTATTGGTTATGACACGGTCAAAACATGGAGGGAGACAAACAAGTACAATTTTAACATTTATCATGGAATATCCAATGGAGGCTTCATTAGAATATTAAATGCTATTTGTACTTCTAATTTGCTGAGATAATTAAGCCATAAGTATTGTAAAAGTTTATTTATTTCCTCATCTCTGATTCAACCCGAAATGAATATGTACTTGGTAGTGATACTTTTCAAAAAGCAGAAACGAGAGAGAGAAGAGCAGGGAAAAAGGAGGGGAAGGGCGGGGGGGGGGGGGGGGGGATAGATATTGAGGGTAGCATAAGCCAAATTGGTTTGTTTTTCCAACCTGACTGGAGGCTCGTTGATATATGATTTATTTCAAGTAATTATAAATATCAAGACTTCTTGTTAAGACTGCAAAGATCAGGCCTTTGTTGCAATTGAAAGCTAGAATAATTGGAATGTAGATGCAAAGAAACAAACGAGATTGATATGAGCCAATTGTAAGAAAGTAGATGCAGCGGGAGGAAAACACAGTCATTTTGTTTCATTTTTAGAGGGCAATGTAGCTGGAGAGACGAATTAAGATGGATGTGAATCAACTGAAGAACCAATTCTTTCACTGATAAGCTAAAGAGATTAATGTTTGCTTCAACTGTGTATCACATCTACCAATGCTTACATCAAAAGACACTCATAAGTGCCAGCAATGCAGTACAAGAAGTTGGGGAAGTAACAAGTTCTTGGAGGAAAGTCCCACTTCATCACCAAAAACTGGAAATTGGTAATGGAGTGAGGACTCTCTCACATGATCTTGATTGCTGAAAATTTTGGTACCTATGCTTTTGACAGTTTTTTTTGTACATGAAATGGATAGGATATGTATTAACCAATATAGTCACTAATGTATAGATTTTTATGCTGTGAAGATTACTGAGTGACTAGTTAAGCCTCTTGTATGCAGTAAACGTTCCATCATCAATGAAATATTCTCTTATTTTGCTATAAAAAAAAAAAAAGAAAGTAGATGCACAAGAGGAAAGAGAGATATGCATATGTGGAACTATTAGAGGCTTGTGCGGCCTTGGCCAACTTTTCTACTGCTTTTTCTTTTTCCAGTTTTAGAGAAGTTAAATTGAATATATTTCACTTGGTTCATTTGCTTGATCATATTTCACTTAGTTCACATTACATGCACAAAGCCTTTATATGTTACTTGTATTAAAAGTTTGTTAGCTTTTTTCCATGTCATATTTGGTGTAGGATTAAATTAATTATACCTCAATTAATCTAATATAAGTGAAAAGCGTTTCGATAGTACTCTTAAAAATGTTAAATTAAAAAAAGTTTTTGACAAACATTCAATAAAATAAAAAAATTAAATTATGAATATTATATGATGATTCCACTTGCCTACACAATATAATCTGCTATCATTGTTTTGAAGTAGAATAAGAATACTTTCAATATACCCAAACAAAAGTCTAGTACTTTCAAATATTTATTGACGAGAAGGAACAAAGAAAGCTTCTCGAGATTTCACAAGAAATAATTAATCAAGGAAGAGCATCGAATTTCACCAAAATATTAAAAAAAAAAAACTTCATTCTTACTATTGATTCCTTACTTTTTCTTACTTTTACAATCCCCGACAAAAAACTTGATTAAAACTATCTTCATGTTCAAAATTAAACAAGAAAGCAGCATAATAATCAAGAAGCACAGCATAAATTTCAGCGGCAAGACAAAAAAATTGACATCTTAGATTAAAATATTGTCAAAAAGCTTGCACCAATTGTTCACAAATATTACTTATCAAATAAGAGAAAAAGATGCTCGATATAATTAGTATACAAAATTGACATATCCAAACAATAATGATTTGACATGTCAATTAACACTTGCAAAATATTTTATACAAGAAAATTCAAAGAATTTTGGCATTTTTGGAGAGATATTACACGTATAATGCCGATAAATTCAAGTTATGGTGTGAATAATGCTAAATCGGGTGGAATAATTAAAAACAGAAAATTACTTATGCCCACTACCTCAGGTTTGGAAAGTTGGGTCCTCACGTGCTGCTGAAGCTAAACCCACAAACCTCACAAGCCTGATGGGCCAAAACACTCCATGTGTTGATGATCGATGATGGATGGAATAAGAACTCCTATTCCTGCTTTCAGTTTGAGTTGAGTAGGTTGGTTCCCCTTCTCCCTATTCCCGAATTGTTAAAAAGAACTCAAAAGTGCCACAAAATAAAGAACTGGGCCCAAAGTTTTTTTAAAAAAAATTTTGCTTCCTTGAGCAATTTAGCCCCATGATAACAGGCTTAATTGGCCCAGCCGCTGGGTGGTTTAGCTGGCAACTTATGTGGTAGTATCATATGTTGTTCAGTATTTGAATATTTTCCCCATAACTTCCTTGGCATCGGTAGAGCCCTCTCTACCAGAGGTTGGGAGATTACTGGGGCATACTCCCGATATCCCTAACTGACAAAAAAAAAAAAAAAAAAAAGACAGAGGAATTGGCCCAAAGTTCAAAAAAAAAAAAAAAAATTTTCCCCTTGTGTCACTTGGTACTCAAGAAGGTGAAGTTTTGGTCCAAGTAGTTTTCTACAATTGTATAAAATGTATTTATACAAGTACAAAACTCTTCATGATTCGCATTCATTGAGGCTCATAAGCATACCCTCATTCGCGGTTTCAAGCTTGGCTATGGATTGTAAGATTGAGCAGACAAGAAAGTGAGGCAATATTGTTAGTTACTTATGATTATGGGAAGTTACGAATGTGTTTCATTTTTTTTAAATTAAAAAAAATAAAAATAATGTGTTTTGTGTTTTTTAATTTTAAAAAATAAAGATAAAAAGGTAGAAACATCACAGACCAAATATTATTCCTTTTTAATATATAGTATAACTGGTATAAGGCTTAAATGGATGATTAAGGATCCAATGCAAATGAGATAAGGAAAGTAAGGATGCATGTTTTCAAGTTTTTTATTTTTTTATTGAAAACCAACTCAGTTGGGAGGTGACAATTTTAATCCAATTATATTTAGTCATCCAAATTTATTCACCTAATATGACTGTGAACAAAAATTGAAATTTTGTTAGATGTAAATAATTTATCAATCTAAACCACTAGTTTTAAATCGAATATCCGTCTAGTCGAATTGAATCCAGTCATATTTGTGTGAGTGGACGGATGGGCTGAAGGGAAAACTTAGTATACACGTACTTATATGGATTATATTAGAAAGAACACTTGTGTTACACGTTAGAGCTGTGATATAACACTTTATTAATTTTTAAATCTACCGAAGATAATTAAATACAACAAAATGAAAAATACAAAATTTGTTAAATATTCATATATGAGATTGTCAATTAGGTTAGGTCAGCCCGATCTTCGATCCACTGAGCCCGAGTTGACTATGGGAATAAACTGGGGTGAACTTGAAATTATAATTTAAGCCCAATTTCATAGCAAGCGGAGTCTTGGGCGTATATATAGATCTTTTGTGTTTCTTTTATGTATTATTATAAAAGTATATGTACTTCTTTGTGCTAATATAAAATATGTGTGTGTTTGTATGGTAATCAATAAAAGAACTCCTTGGGTAAGGATTATTTGAAAAGAAAAGGACTCCTCCTTTGAAACTTTATATTCATAATTAGATGAAAAAAATTATAAGACAGGAATAGTGGAACTAATATTTTTAAATTCATATCTTATTAATACACTCATATATTAATTTGCTTTCGTTTTTGTGTGTGGAAATATCAATCTTCATGCGTTTAATTTTAATTTTAGATAGTAAATATGAAATGAAAATTGTTCGTCAATTTCAAGATATCTTTCCTTAATTTCACAAAACTAATAAATTAACTTATTAATTGCTGCCAGGTTGCGACTAGAAATTTTTTTTTTTTTTGGGGTGGGGTGGGGGGGGGGGGGGGAGGGCGTTGGGGATTATATATGTAATGTTAAGATTTAGATGTCTTGATTGGTCCACCTACAATTATTTATATAGTAACCATTGATTGAATTTAATATGCTTGTTCTATACGCTGTCTGGAATTGAAATACTTTAGAGAATTTTGAATTATAGAGATGCAAATAAAATGACTTTGTTATACATGAGTCAACCATCATATCATAAGACGGAAATTAAATTGAGTTTGTGATAGATTTATAGGCTTTTAAAGAGCTTCTATATTAGGTGACTATATTTTTAGTTGAAGTACACGTAACAATTTTAGCCCTGTTGTGGACAACATGCTAATGATTTGTGTTAAAATGATTGTACTCTCGAGGCAATTGTCACCGTTAATTTGCAAGTTCTCCATTAAGCTATTGGCCTAAAAGAAATTGTTAAATCGATAAGTTTATTCTATGGTCATGTAGTATTACAGGTACTTTATCAATCAACTAATTATAATTTTTTCCTCTAGTTAGTTTCAAGCCTTGGAGGAAAGTAACCAAATCTTCAAGTTTTCAAGGATAGTGATCACGAGCTTGGCAGCAACTAAAAAGTATGGTAGGGCTGAGGCGCCTAAAAATGTTCTTTTTAAGACGATTTGCACCCCCACGATCTTTGAAATCCAGTGCACAGGGTTGTAGTGCGTTGCATCTAGGATACAACAGTTCAACTCTAAAGCTGTTGCTTCCCTTAATCTGCACAAGCTAAGAGAATCAGAAGCTTCCACACATACTTTTATTGTCCAAAGAATTTAGTTATTGAAACCTTTAGAAGAAAAGTTGTTAGTAGTAGAAGCAAAAAAAATGTTCAACATTCTATAAGACCCTCTATTTACAGGCTCATGTTTAGTACAAAAATATAGGTTATGTCTACATACAATGTTTTTCTTTATGTAATGCAAAATATAATGAAATTTGTAATAAAGTAAATATTTGTAACTTAAATCCTTAATGTAGGAATTAAGACTCATCACTATTTTATTTGAAATTTTGAATTAAATAATTTTAATTAACACCAAATAATTCTTTCTTTGAAAGATGTGTAACTCCAAGAAGTAAAAGCCATTATTTTTGTAACTTAAATCCTTAATGTAGGAATTAAGACTCCTAATTATTTGATTTGAAAATTTGAATGATATAATGGTAATTAAAATGGAATTAACACCCAGTAATTCTTTCTTTTAAAATTTGAAAGAACATGTAACTCCAAGAAATAAAACAACATTATAGAGCACAATGATAAAATATTTATTTTCCACTTTATTAGATTTTATTAAAATACACCAACATCCCCCCCCCCCCTCTCTCATTTTAATAAAATTAGTAAATTATGTAATTATTATTCTTGGACAAAGTAAGAACATCATGCATAATGAAAGTGGCATTACCTTGAAACCTTCACTTAGTGTTTTCATAATCCCCATACAAGAGTCAAAGTGGCCTAAATCTTGAAACTAAGACTACTTTGGGTGTGTAAGATTATGACACACATATGACATTCAAAGTGTTAAATAAGTTTATTAAGACAACACATTACGGCTTTGTGCTTTATTTTAGTCTAATGAGTGCTCTAGAGAATTAGCCAAATTCTCATAGGAGGCGGCCCCATTTCCACACTCATATAGGTGAGTCTATCAAGAATGCTCCCATGACTAAGACATTCCACCCATAAGGGCTATAGAACTTATTAAGAGATTATTATTTTTTAAAATCTCAACCTTTTTTCCGGTCACAGGATCACATGCATACTTTACACCATAAGAAAGGACTCTTTTATTTAATCATAATATGCATGCTCTTCTCCCAAACCACTCTATGATTCATTTTTCTCCTACCTAGTTCTTGGGATCTCCAGTCCCCAGGTAATTATACCTCATAGGTGGTTTCAATTTAATCATTTTTTAGGCTCAAGTCCCATTCCCCTCGATGTCCTCAAAATTTTTTCTTTAGCTATAGCTTTAATTAATGGATTAGCTAGATTTTCATTTGATCTCACATGGTCTATATTTATAGCACCATCACATAAATAAGATCTCACATTACCATGTTTTCTTCTAACAGATCTAGAGTTTCCATTATAATATTTATTATGTACCCTTCCAATGGCTGCGGTACTATTGCAATGTAAGAGCACAGGTGGTACTTCTTTATTCCAAATGTGAATTTCAGACACTAAGTCTCTTAACCAATTGGCTTCTTCACTAGCAGAAGCTAATGCTATAAGTTCTGCCTCCATTGTAGATTTAGCTATTATATGTTGTTTTTTAGATCTCCAACATATAGCTGCACCACCCAACATAAAAAGATAGCCAGTGGTAGATAATGAATCACCAGATTGGGAATTCCAATCTGCATCACTATATCCTTCTATAACAGCAGGATATTTTTTATAAAGTAAACCATAGTTCATTGTTCCTTTAAGATATTTTATAACACGAGAAATAGCATTCCAATCTGCATCCTGCTTTCAGCACTTATCTTGCCATGAGTTCCATATTTCAAATGTTTTTTTTCTAGCAAAAACCTTGGTGTTGAACGATTTTGTCCTTAGAATGGGCATTGACAGATGATTTAATAGATAAAATTAACAAAATAAATTTTATTAGATGATTTTAATAATTGGGCGAATATTTCGACCACAAAAAATTTAGTAATTGAAATGGTACACATAAGAAGTTTTACCACGTTTATGGCCAAACTCAAACTCAATTAAATTCAACAATTTTCTTTATTAAAAAAGGCCTCTTTATTATACTTTCATTTTTACCGATTCAGAAAGTTTTATTGTTTTTATGCTAAGGATGTACATAATTGTAGTTATGACCGTAAAGATAAGTTCTACATGACAATAGAGATTGGAAATCATAGTAAAGTACTTGCATTAGAACAGAAAGAGAGATCTAGAGATATGTGATATAATCTCTATAATTATATTTTATATATTGCATATTAGAAACTATTCTTAATTTCATATGTATACTGTAAGTTCCTAAGCGTGTGCTCTAAGATCTGGATGCTTATGCAAGATTTGTGATCAAAGATACATTCAAAACATATTCGGATGAAAAAAGTTTAGGAAGGAAATTCTTGATCTGATCAAGCACCTAAACAACCCCTCCAGTCCGTTCTCAGCACACCTGCAAAGCTAAACTCCAAAGTCTCCAATCTGTTTTGCACCTGTTGGATCTTTTCATTTTCACTTTTTTTCATTCTTGCAAAGGGAGCTTAGGGTTGAATCTACCACACTTTCCAACTCTCTCTTGGCCATCACACTTTCCAGCTTGTTCAATGTTTCTTCATGTTCTTGATCTTCACTTCCCACCCACTTTTAATCTTTCTTGAAACCAGTGACCATTTAATGAGGATTTATTTATAGTACTATTTTTTTTTTCAATATTTCAAGGTGTGGACGATCGGCTTCTTGCAATAATGTTTCCGTTGATGGTGGCAACTTGGAATATTTTTGTAATACATTTTGCGATTATTACTCAGTGCAGCTAATAGTTGCTTAGTTAATTGGCAGTGTCATTGACTAACTATTTAATTTAATCAACGAGTACAATTACTGGAGGCCACTAGCGTAATAACAAATTATTACTCAATCAATACAGCCAATAGTTGCTTAATTAATTGGCATAGCCATTGAATTACTTTTTAATTTAATCAATGAGTACAATTACTGGAGGCCGCTATCCATGAGGAAATATCGAGTTTTGACTTTGTCATTATTCGTGTTGCCTTTAAATTTTCGCAGTGTCTGGCATTAAAATTTGCAAGGATTGACATCAACATCACAGAAATTGAAAGAGATATCAGAATTCAATCTGAAAATTTTCACTGTTTTACAAGACACAATTTCTTTGTTTGTTTCCCTGGGCAGATATCAAGATCAAATCATATTTGTGTTTCATATAAATAACTGGATACCAAATAGAGATTTGTGATAATGTTAGCGTGAAAAATGTTAATGCAGAATTTGTTAATCCGAAGTTATGTAACCAGTCGTTCTCTTACGGACATACATCAATATATGAAAGTGAGGAACCAATTAAATGGTAAAAAAGAATAAGACAAAACAAGAATCAACAACTATGTTGAGTGAGTTTTCAAGCTCAAACCTGCTAACCAAAGGTGTATCCTTTCATCGTTCTTGGTTATGACACCCTCAACACGTGGAGGGATGCAGACAAGTACAATTTTAACATTTATCAAAGGGAATATCTAATGGAGGCTTTACTGGAATATTATGTGCTCATTGTCCTTCTAATCTCCTGAAATAATTAAGCCACAAGTGTTTTAAAAGTTTTTTTATTTCCTCATCTCTGATCTAACCCTAATAGCTCGTTTGGGATGAAGGAAATGAGAAGAAAAGAAAGGAAATTGAAGGATTCTATTATTTAAGAGGTGGATTGGAAAAGAAAAGAAGTATTGGGAATAAAAAATCTTTCCCTCAAAGCTTAAAAATTTTCTGGCCAAAGTTGGGCAGATAAGGAAGGAAAGAAAGCTTTCTCTTCTCTTCTTTTCCAAAGCTTTTCGATTTTTTTTTTTTGGGGGGGGGGGGGGGGGGGGGGGGAACCTGACTGGAGCCTCGTTCATGTATAATTTATTTCAAGTAATTATGAATATCAAGACTTCTTGTTAAGACTGCAAAGATTATGCCTTTTTTGCGATTGAAAGTTGGAATAATTGGAATAATTGTAAGAAAGTAGATGCACAAGAAACAGGAGAGAGAGAGAGAGAGAGAGAGAGAGAGAGAGAGAGAGAGAGAGAGAGAGAGAGAGAGAGAGAGAGAGAGAGATGTATATGTGGAACTATTATAGGCTTGTGCGGCATTGGCCAACTTTTCTGTTACTTTTTCAATTTCCAGTTTTAGAGATATTAAATGTTATATATTTTACTTAGTTCATGTGCTTGATCATATTTCACTTAGTTCACATTACATGAACGAAGTCTTTATATGTTACTTGTATTGAAAGTTTGTTAGCTTTTTTCATGTCATATTTGGTGTAGGATTAAATTAATTATACCTCAATTAATCTAGTATAAGTGAAAAGCCTTTGGATAGTAGTCTTTAGAAAGTTAAATAAAAAAAGTTTTTGACAGACATACAACGAAGTAAAAAAGTTTTAAATTATGAATATTATATGATGATACCACTTGCCTATACAATATAATCTGCTATCATTATTTTTAAGTAGAATAAGAATATTTACAATATACTTGGATAAAAGTCTAGTACTTTCAAATATTTATTGATGAGGATGAACAAAAAAAGCTCTTCGAAATTTCACAAGAAAGAAGCTATCAAGGAAGAGCATCGAATTTCACCAAAATATTAAAAAAAAAAAAATCACTCTTACTATTGATTCCTTACTTTTTCTTACTTTTAAAATCCCCGACAAAAAACTTGATTAAAACTATCATCATGTTCAAAATTAAACAAGAAAGCGGCATAGTCAAGAAGCATTGCAAAAATTTCAGCGGCAAAACGAAAAATTGACACCTTAGATTAAAATATTGTCAAAAAGCTTGCACCAATTGTCCATAAAAATTACTTATCAAATAAGAGAAAAAAGATGCTCGATATAATTGGCATACGAAATTGACATAATCCAAACGATAATAATTTGACATCTCAATTAACACTTGCAAAATATTTTGTACAAGAAAATTAAAAAATTTTGGCATTTTTGAGAGATATTACACGTGTAATGCTGGTAAATTCAAATTATGATGTGGATAATGATAAATCTGGTGAATAATTAAAAACAAAAAGGGATAATTTTACATACCTCCTCTGAGATTTATCAAAATTACACTCACCTCTCCTTAGGTATTGAAAATTACACTTACACCTCTTGTGTTTGTATTTTTCATAACAAACTAAGTCCATTTTGATAATGTAACCTAAAAACACTAACCAAACACCTTAAAATATGCGTAATTGCTTTTGAATTGGTCATCTCTTTCTTATTAATATATTTGTTTGTAAAATTTTAATAGATAAAGTAAATTCATTTAGATTAGTCAGATAATTGAGTTTAAAAGAAATAATATTTGGTGGAGATTGAAAATTTAATGTAAGAATATAAGTACTTTTTGATATTTTTATGAATAATTAATTAATTTTTTAATATTTATTTATCTTTTTTAAACACAATTAAGTATATTTTAAGGTGTTTGGTTGGTTTTTTGGATTACATTATCAAAATGGACTTTTTTTGTTATGAAAAATATAAATATAGGGATATAATGTAATTTTTAAAATTTAAAGAAAAGTGAGTGTAATTATGACAAACCTTAAGAGAGGTAGGTGAAATTATCCCAAACAAAAAATTAGTAACGCCCACAATCTCAGGTTTGGAAAATTGGGACCTCACGTGCTGTTGAAATTAAACCCACAAACCTCACAAGCCTGATGGGCGAGAGCACTTCACGTGTTGATGATCGATGAGGGATGGAATAAGAACTCAAACGTTCCAAAATATAAAGAACTGGCCCCAAAGTTGAAAAACAAAATTCTTCATCAGCAATTAAACCCAATGATAGCAGGCTTATAGATAAGAAGTGCCAAAAAGTCCAAACATGGAGGAGTTGGCCCAAAGTTAAAAAAAAAAGTTTTCCCCTCGTGTCACTTGGCACTCAAGAAGGTGAAGTTTTGGTTCAAGTGGTTTTCTACAATTGTATAAAATTTATTTATACAAGTACAAAACTGTTCAAGATTCGTGTTCATTGAGGTTCATAAGTATACACCTATTCGCGGTTTCTTCTTGATCTTCACATCCCACTTTTCCCTTGTTTACTAAACTTGAAACCAGTGACCATTTGCTTGGTTTTGGGTTGGAAGATTGAGCAGACAAGAAAGGGAGGCATTATTGTTAGTTACTTATGATTATGGGAAGTTATGAATGTGTTTTATTTTTTTTTAATTTAAAAAATAAAGATAATGTGTTTCATTTTTTATTAAAATTTAAAAAATAAAGATAAAAAGGAGGAAACATCACAGACCAAATTTTATTCCCCTTTGATGTATAGTATAACTAGTATAAGGCTTAAATTGAGGATGAGGATCCAATGCAAATGAGAGCAGGAAAATAAGGATGCAAATGTTTTCAAGTTTTTTTTTTTTTTTTTTTTTTTGGCGTTCGAAAACCAACTCAGTTGGGACATCAGCCGAGAGGTGACAATTTTGATCCCAACCTATTTATTCATCCGAATTTATTCACTTAATATGATTTTGAATGAAAATTAAAATTTTATTTGATGTCAATAAATTATCCATCTAAACCACTGGTTTTCTTTTTTTCATTGTGGGATATAGAATTGGCGAAATGGGAATTGAAACCTACAATTCAACACTATTCAGGTAATTGTTGATTAGAGGTGTGAACCATGACATCTATCAATCGGCTCAAAGCATTTAAACCACTGGTTTTAAATCGAATATCCATCTAGTCGAATTGAATCCAATCATATATGTGTGAGTGGCCGGGCAGATGGAAAAAATTAGTATACAAATACTTATAGGGATAATTTCACATATCTCCCCTGAAGTTTGTCATAATTACACTCACCTCCCTTCAGGTTTTGAAAATTACACTTACACCCTCTGTGTTTATATTTTTCATAACAAAACAAGTCCATCTTAATAATGTAACACAAAAACACCAACCAAATACCTTTAAAATATGCTTAATTACTTTTAAAAAAGATAAATAAATATTAAAAATTAATTAATTAGTCAAAAAAATGTCAAAAGTATTTATATCTTACATCAAATTTTCAAAATCCACCAAATATTATTTCTTCAAAACTTAGTTATCTCACTTTTCTGAATAAAATTTATTTTATCTATTAAAATTTTACAAACAAATATATTAATAAGAAAGAGATGACTAATTTAAAAGCAATTCAGGATGTTTTAATGTATTTAGTTGGTGTTTTTGGATTACATTATCAAAATGGACTTATTTTGTTATGAAAAATATAAACACAGGGAGTGTAAGTATAATTTTTAAAATCTGAGGGGGGGTGAGTATAATTATGGCAAACTTTAGGAGAGATATGTGAAATTATCCCATACTTATATAGATTATATTAGAAGGAACACGCGTGTTACACGTGAGTGTTGTAATATAACACTTACTAATTTTTAAATTTATAGAAGATAATTAAGTACAACAAATGAAAAATATAAAATTTATTAAATACGTATATACAAGATTGTCAATTGGGTTACGTCAGCCCGATCTCGGTCCACTTGGCCAGAGTTGAGCTTGATATGAGAATAAACTGGGGTGAACTTGAACCCAAAATTTAAGCCTTTAGTAAGGATTATTTGAAAAGAAAAGGACTCATTTGAAACTTTAAATTCATGATTAGATGAAAAAAAATTATAATATAGGAATTGTGAAACTAATATTTTTAAACTCATATCTTATTAATACACTCATATATTAGTTTGCTTTCATTTTTATATATGGAAATATCAATCAGCATTCACTTATTTTTAATTTTAGGTAGCAAATATGAAATGAAAATTGTTTGTCAATTCAAGATATCATTCTCTAATTTCACAAAACTAATAAATTAACTTCACGCAGGGGTCTATATTGGTTTCTGCCGGGATGCGACTAGAAATCGGGGGGGGGGGGGGGGGGGGTATATGCAATTTTAAGATTTAGATGTCTTGATTGGTCCACCTTCTATAATTATTTATATAGTAACCATTGATAATATTTTCATTTGAAGTACATGTAACAATTTTATCCGTGTGTGTACAACATGCTAATGATTTGTGTTAAAATGATTATAGAGTTAGCCCTGGAACTGGAACATAAGTTGATCCAAACAAAGACTAGAAAGAACAAAAAATATCATCAGATGAGCGATAAATTTCTTAGTACTTCCGATGAATTTCTTAGTACATTCGTTTCCTTAATAATAATCTTTTTCCGATAAATTTTGAATAAATTTCAGCAACTGTGCTAGACCACTTCCTGCTTGCTGGTCTTCCACTTTTCGGGAAAAAGAGTTAGAATTTTGCTGGGACTTCGAGTTCCAATCTCTGTTGGTTGTTATATAGATATAGGAGCTTGATATTGCATCTGATATTCCTCGGGATTTCAGCCCAAAGCTTCCCCTTGTAGGACCTCTGTCAACCTCATATACTGTATCGGTATATTCAGGCGTGAACGTCTCAATAATATTGCAAGGAAAATTGAATTGGTGATTTGCGTGGATTTGAGATTTCCTTGGAAGTTGATAGCAAGTGCAATTAGAAGTTTTACTTTCAGATCTTCTTGAAGTAAATGAAACTATAGAGATAATTATAACTCAAACAAAGCGGGGGGAAAAATGAAAGGAAAAAAGATGACTAAGAAAAGAAATTTAGTGAGCTTACCAATCCTTAGATTTCTAGATAGAAAATACAAATGCAACAACATTAACATAACCATTAAGAAATCGAGAAGGAAATTGAGAGAGAAAAAAAAAATCAAATCGACGGGAGCGTGTTGCCAGCTTATTCATATATTCAAATATGAGAACCGGACTTTATACTATAGGAGTCGTATATTTAAGAGCGTCAAGGATTAATTTGCTGTTTTCAATTGATGTAATTTTAAGAAATTACAGATTTTGACTGTTGCAGAGCTATAAATTTTCAGAGGCTGGACATCATGCAAAGAATAACTCAATCTCGTATAATTTTGAAGGCTGGATATTATGCAAAGAATAACTTAATAATTGTGAAGGCATGGAGGAAAACTGTGAAATTTTGGATTGAAACAAGTTGAATCAAATTTGGTTAACCAGAAAAGCATTAATAGGACCATAAATGTAAATTTTTTGGTCTATATTCACATTCAATATAAATTGAGAGAAAACTTTCATGCAATTCATCAATGGGATGATAGTATCTTACAAATAGATTTCCAACCCCATACCAATGGTTTTTTCAACGAATCAAAGAAAATTCACACACATCAAACCTGAGGAAACTGGCCAGACTTATAAACAGTGGTCTTGTGGGAAGGTTCACTCTTCATCTGTTTAGTTCATCCTCCTCATCTTCACTTGATTTGTCCACCTAATTTTCAATAAGCACCTGGATATCGTTTCCCCAGTTGTTCTGTTCTTCCTTTATCTCTTGAAATAAACTTGCAGCCAAGTCCCCACAATAACGAACTTCAATCATTTGAAGAGTTTGAATATCCCCTAAATAAGAGGGAACCTCTTCCAATTTGTCACAAATTTGCACCACTAATTTCTCAAGACAGGGAAAATGACCAACACCATCGCATCCAGTCCATCTGACAATTGCCCATTGATTTCATTTCCAACAATTTGAGCTTAGGGAATTCCCATTCTTCATTCATGTCCCAAGTGTTCCCCTCAAAATATATAGAATTTAATTTGAGTACCTCAAGATTGGGTAGTTCTCCTCCTTTTGGAATTATACTTGAATGGAACATTTGACAAAGTTAATTTCTTTATATTCAAGGGGAAACGAGACCCGATATGGTGCATTTTCCTTTTCATCTAGACGCAAATGGAGTGATTCTAGTCGACTCAACGAGTCCATTGTCACAATACTTTTGCCATCAGCAATAGCTTCCCCTGATTCCAAGAAGAGTTTGCATTTTAGTCTTCGGATGTTTGGCAATTTCCTTGTTAGTTTTTCCAAATCCCTAAAAGAAACATACACTAGGGAAAATGTGTCCAAATTATGTAAATCATAGGGCATCAAACCAGAATCAAGATAAATATGACCATTTGACTGCAGCACCCTCAATTTTGGCAAATTCCAGATCGTATCCTGGCAGAAAAACTCTATCTGCATAGACAAGAAGAGTTTCTAAATCCAGAGGTTGGCTACTTCTGGTGGGATGGAAATCGAGATACCTCTAATTGCCAAGTACCTCAACTCAACAAGCAATAGTATTTCACTTTGGAAAGCAAAACCCAGATTGATATTTGTCAAATCCAACACTTCAAGAAGTTTGAAAAAATGAAAAATGAATGAGATGTGATGATGCTTAAAATAGTAACTATCATCCCTAGCAAACAGAAGAGAACGTACGCTTGGACAAAATAGCTTTGACTTCTCAAAATACTCTGAGGTAGAACGTATGGAGATTCGTTGTAGATCACGTTGCCCATTAAAAGTGAAATGCTCATCATGCCCAATTAATACAGACAGAAACTTTTTTTGTTTGGCTTTTACCATGCAAAACTCATGCAATAAATCATGAATGCGGCAAGTTTTAACACCTCCAATTGATCTTTCTTTGGATACCATAACCAGGCTTCTGCCAATGAGAACGTTCATGTAGTCCTTGGCCACATCATCTAAGCTCTTTGTCTCACATTTTTGAACAAATCCTTCAGCCTTCCACAACCAAATCAACCGCTTACAAGGAATTTCTTGGTCTTCTCTAAATGCTCCAAAGTAAAGAAGACATGGCCTCAAATTTTCAGGTAATGTTTTGTAACTCACCTCTAACGTGTGCACGCACTGATCTATTATAGGAAGATCACTTAAACTTAGCCTTTCTGCAATCTTTGCCCAATCATCTTGCTCTAAATTTGAAAGAATTCCTGCTACAATGACAATTGTGAGAGGAAGTCCCCTTGCAATTTTTAGCTATCTTTCATTCCTAAATCCAAAGGATAACTCTATTTGCAAGATAACTTCTTCTGCAATAGATACAGGACTCTTCGTCAGTGAATAGTCTAAGAGGGTGAGGTTCACGAGTAAGGATTAATTTTTTTAGGCCACATTAGAATGCCGACTTGTCAAGAGGATTCTACTTGAATTGGCATCATCTGGAAACGATCTTACCAAGCCACTCCATACATCAATATCCCAAACTATCATCCAATACGATAAGATATCTTCTTCTCAGCAAACACTGTTTTCAACTTTTCTTCCAACTCATATTCATTCTTCTTTAAATAATAATCATTAGAAAAGTCCTAGATCAAAAGAACTCAAAAGCTGAAGCAACGAATCATTCTTTCTATATACATGAGAAATAACACACCATGCACGCACACGAAAGTGATCTCTAACTGAAGGATCATCATAAACACTTTTGGCTAAAGTTGTTTTACCTATTCCTGGCATACCCACAATGGAGATGATGTCCAATTGCTTTGATCCTCTTACAAGTTGTCCAATTATTGTGTTTGCCTCATCATCCAAAGTTACCTCCATTTTGTTGATTGTTGGGGTACTACCATGTGGTGGGGTAGGACTGGAAATCTTTGTAGCAATTTGGGCTTTTGAGTTATACTGATTGTCATCAATTCTCAAGGGCTCCATCTTGATAAGATTAATTTCTTCTATGATTGGATTAAATTCCAATGTAGAACAATCAGGAATATCTCCAATCACCAGGGATTCAATGACAAACCGGGTCTTATATGCCACCTCTGCAACACGACACCTAATACTTTGGAGCTTTACATCCTGGTTACGCTGGTCCAAATCACTTTCCAAGAAAGATAATTTTAGAGATGCAAGGTCTTCTTGGACTGTCTGAATTTGATCCTTTGCATAAGCAATTGAATGAGCCTTGCAGGATGGTAGTTCCTTTAGATTTTCTAGGAAAAACTCAACAAACCCGTGCTCATTGATGCTAGGAAAAAGGAATGAAGATGTTATTACCTTAATAACTGTAATCTCTTCGAGCAAATTAAACAGTGCAAAATCCATCTCCTTAGCGAAGCTTTTTTCCAATTCGTGTATAGGAAGTGAGCAAATTACAATTGCCGCCTTATTGACCGCAGCTCCAATGAGATCCTTCACCTTTTCATGCAGCTCATCAATCTTATCCAGGTTATTTGTGAGAATAGTTCTCAAGAATATTACTCCCTCGTAGAGCATTGAGACTTGATCTTTCAGAGAAGCAATATAACTATCTTTGTGCGTGAGTGCTTCCAAAATGTTGTACAGGAGAGAATCAATGAAGTCCCCCAACACATGCCGGTTCGTCCCCAGAGTCAAGGCTTGTGATGATCCGGAAAGCTTTAAAGCCATTAAAACTTGGACGTAAGTCTCACGAATTTGGGGATCAACAGGCTTTAACTTTAGAAGTAGCTTAGAAAACGTAAGTCTCATGAAGTAGTTTAATTCATCCCCCAACCTTATTAGTCTAGACAACCTCAATTGAAATTCATCCCCCAACTGAAATTCATCACCCAACCGTCTTAGTTTAGATAACCTCAGCTGAAATTCACCGGGCAACTGTATTTCATACCACTCATAACAGAGTCTCGCCGCATTGATAGCCACCACTTGTAAATGAGTGAAGAGAACTTGCAACTGCCTAGGCTCAAACCCTCGCAATTGCGCAAAGCGAATGAAATTTTTGAAGAACTGCAGCTTCTGTCGAAAGGATTCGACTGGACTGGAATCTCCATCAAAAGAAGACTGGTAACTGATATCTGCCATAGTCACTTGCAGAGAGTCGATGAATTCCAATGATTGGTCCCCGGAGTGCAATTGGTAGTAGTCCGACAAAGTGATGTAGGACTCAGCGATTTCTCGCGTAAAAGAGATGATGCATTCATTTAATTTATAGGCCCGTTTAAACAGACTCCCAGTCCTCCGGCTGCCTAGTCGATTATCGTGTTCAATAGAAAGATTGGTAAATTTTTTCCCTTTCCGAATAAGTGAATCTTCAAGTCTGTTCAAGAAATATCCCATCATCAAACTTCTATTACTAGTGTTCTCCCCAGATTTAGATCGCACATCGTTGTTCCACTTTCTAGCAAGCAAAAGAAATGTTCTCGTGAGTCTTAAACCAATTCGCAGGTTCTTCAATGGATACTTGGATACGCGCAGAAAAGCTTCCCCCAGCAACTCCACACATTGTAAGGCTTCATCAACAACAGCCAATGCCATCTCTACCTCTCAGATAAGATTCTTCAGCACTGCAGCAGCAATGGAAGAAACTGAAGCTGAAACCTGATCAAGAACAAATTTGAACTCTGCAAAATGGATTGCTCACGCTGTTTTTGTGCATCCCACGACTCTCTATATTTTCCAATCCGTAAAGATATCATAAGATAATGGAGCAATACACTACTCACACGGATACGACGACTTTCAATTTCAAGGGGGCTCGCTGCTCGCTGCCCCACTCTTCTTCTATTATTGCTAGCAAATTGCAATTGACCAGCATGAACAGTGGACTTAGGCGTTTAATATTGGGTCCGTAGCTTTTAAGAAACGGATGGACGGCAATAACAACGGAAGGGAATTGTCATTCTATCACTGTTATGGTGTACTACAAAATTTAAAGCGAAAATTATAATTTTGGTACCAAATGTTTGGACTATTGGCAGTTTCAATTTCTAAAGTTTAGACAAAAGTAAATTTAATACCAAATGTTTCAATTTTTTAGCATATTTAGTCCTATTGACCAGTTTTATAAAAATCTTATTAGAATCTAGTCACGTGATATTCACATGCCAGTCAGAAAAATTTTCAAAAAGAATTTGATTAAAGAAAAAAATGTAATTGTCATAATTTGTAATTAATGATACTAATTTGAGTTTATATATGATAAATAAACAGATAAAATTGAAAAAAATCTACTTGGATAGTGCATTCGCGCGTGTGCCTTTAATTACAAATTATAACAATTAAAGTTTTTTCCTTTCTTAATTCTTTTTAAAAACTTTTATAACTATAACATGAGTTTCATGTTACCAGATTTCGATAAGATTTTGAGAAAATTGGTGAATAACTAAATGTGCTAAAAAGTTGAAATATTTGATACTAGATTTGCCATTATCCAACTTTAAGGACTAAAATTATCAATACCTTAAATATTTGGTATCAAAACTGCAGTTTTCTCAAATTTAAATTACTAATAAAGTAACTATTTCCGCCATCATTAACGATCATCAACTTTAAGACTTTTCATTTTCCTTTTTCTTTGGGTTACAGTTGTTGGAACTTGGAACGCTCATTAATCTTAGTAAAATTCTCGATATAATCAATGTCAAATTATAAGATGTTTATTGCCAATTAGTTCTTGGTTAATTAATAAATATAATCAAGTTTAAGGCTCCATAACAAAGACATCTTAATTCAAAATCACACTCGTAAACTGTGAATTCGCGAGTGAATTATATTGCAAAATTACTTCAGTATTCATCTCTACCTAGGTGTTCCTTGCAAAAAAATGTAAAATATAAACTTAAATATGTAATATCCCGCGTCTGGGCTGGCTTAAATAACTTTTGAGTTTTAAACCACGTGCTTAAAATACTTAAGCCAAGTTATTTAGTAGTCCAAATGCAGGATATTATATATCATTTCTTTTCTTTTGTTCCCACCGATGTGGGATATCACATTTACCCCTCCTTTAGGCCTTTGCGTCCTCGCAAAGCCCAATTCATATCCGGACTGTCTACTCGGTTTTGTCGGATTCTAGAGGTAGCTCGTACGAGTTCTAGAGGTGGCTTCCGCTCTTAAATCGACGTAGCACTTAGCCCCGCACCTTTGCGTCCTCGCAAAGCTCAATTCATATCCGGACTATCCACTCGGTTTTGTCGAATTCTAGAGGTGACTCGTACGAGCTCTAGGGGTGGCTTCCGCTCTTAAGTCGACGTAGCACTTAGCCCCGCACAACACTTAGTTCCTTCACTTCCTTGCGTAGTCCGGTCCAAATACCACAGGCCCAGTCTTACCTCGTGCAGAGACCACACGAAATTCGCTCTGATACCATTTGTAACATCCCGTGTCTGGGCTGGCCCAAATAACTTTTGAACTTTAAACCACGGGCTTAAAATGCTTAAGCTAAATTATTTAGTAACCCAAACGTATGATATTATATATCATTTCTTTTCTTTTGTTCCCACCGATGTGGGATATCACAAAATCAATCACTGCAATCATTGTGATTTTAAAAGTTAAAGACATAACATACCATAATTAGCGACAGAAACAATAGACATAAATCTAATATTGATTATATGTAAGAAACATTCTATAAACCAAAAAAAAAAAATGGTAAATTGCAAATGAGACTTCTGAACGGAGTTGTTGTTCATTGACTTCTTGTTAGCCAACTCCGCGAATATAAATGATTGTTTCCAACAACTTTAGACTTTTCTTTTGTTTTGTTCCGTAAACGGGGTTGCCATTTATTGACTTGAGACCTCTTTTATTAGGGACATCAGTGTAAGAAAATGTAAGATATATTCCCTTTTATTATAGTATGGGTGGAGATCATGCTGGGGAAAAGAAGGAGGGGGGGGGGGGGGGGGGCGGAGGGGAGAGAGAGAGAGATCCTGCCTTCACTAAAATAGCCAAATGATATTAGCTTTTATATTCGCAACATGGAAATTGAACAAATTTGAGTAAAACTTTGATAGAATTGGGCGAAAACTATCTTCTCATTTCATTAATTCAACAAAAATACAATAAGGCTCTATATATATATATATATACAATTCTCCCAATTAAAAAAAAACATGTGTACCAATCATGTATCTCCCATAAGAATCTTTCTAACTAATTCTATCCTCTTGGGGAAGTAGTAATCTTTCTTGAACCTGCATGTGCTACCTCCTTCCTTGCTCCCTCGCATGTGTTGCTGAGCTTGAGCTAACCAATTGATTAGCTAAGCAGCTGAGCTCAGTTGGAGTTTGATGGACTTGGTTGCACTGATGGACTGAGCTCAGCATCTGATTGATTTGGGCTTGTTTGCTGACTTACGAATGGGCCTGTGTCCAGTTGGCTTATTGCTTTGTAATCTTTTATCCCCTCCTCAAGTTGGAGCTTGGTGAAAGTCTACCAAACCCAACTTGAACACCAGCTTGTGGAATAGAGATGCTGCTAGCGCCTTGGTAAACAGGTTTGCCAACTAATCCTGAGTACTCACATGCTTTGGTATTATGAATCCTTCCTTGAATTTGTTCCTCACTAGGTGACAATCAATTTCCAAATGCTTTGTTCTCTCATGAAACACAAGGTTTTCAGTAATGCGTATCGTAGCCTTGTTATCACACCATAGTGGTATAGGCAGTGATGGATTATGTCTAAATTCCTTCATAATGTAGGATATCCATTGTAACTCACACACAGTTGCTGCAAGGCTCCTATATTCTGCTTCTGCAGATGACTTGGATATTGTTGCTTGTTTCTTGGTCTTCCAGGAGACTAGTGCATTGCCAAGATACACACAATAGCCTGTTAGGGATCTCCTAGTATCTAATCATGTTGCCCAATCTGCATCTACAAAAGCTTGCAGATGCAGATTGTTATTTGCTGAGAAAAACAAACCCTTAGATGGCTATCCCTTCAAGTATTTTAGCAATTGTATTGCTGCCATCCAGTGAGCTTTTGTAGGCTCATGCATAAACTGACTTAACTATTGTGTTGTATAAGTAATATCAGGCCTGGTAAAGTTCAAGTACAACAACCCTCCAATCAACCTCCTATACTTTCCTGAATCATCCAATTTTTCATCCTCCTGCTTTGTTGACTTTGTTCCTTTTGCAATAGGGGTTACTGCTGGCTTTGCTCCCAACAAACCTGTATCTTTAACAATATCCAGAGTGTATTTTCTCTGGTTCACATAAATCCTATGTTCATTCCTCGCAATCTCCAATCCCAGGAGATATTTTGCCTTTCCCAGATCTTTGATTGTAAAGAGCCTTTGCAAATACTCCTTTACAGCTTCAATTTTCCTAATGTCATCTCCTGTTATTAGCATGTTATCAACATAAATCAGTAGTGCTGTAAAATTTTCTTTTGTTCTTTTTGTAAATAGGCAATTACCATGTACTAACTGCTGATATCCATTGGCTTATTCTATTACTGAATTCTTCATTCCACTGTCTTGATACTTGCTTCAAGCCATATAGGCTTTTTTCTCAGTTTGCACACCTGTCCTTCAGTCGTTTTTATATAACCCTCTGGTGGCTTCATGTCTAGTTAGTGTGGCACCCATGATTTTGCTGCTGCCATGGCAAAAAGAATTCTGACAGTTACTAATTTTGCCACAGGTGAAAAACTGTCTTGGAAATCTACACCTTCCACCTGATGATATCCTTTAGCCACCAATCTAGCCTTCAGTTTATCCACTGTGCCATCTAGATTGCTTTAAAAGTTATTATAAAGCCGCATTATAATTTTTCTTTTTTGGTAAGTTATTCAACGGCATATTTTTCTCATTCAGCAAATAATTGTTTGCAACAACATGGATGGCATCAATCATAATTAATAAAGAGCTATTATTTATTTTATAGTTTGAGATGTAGTTGAGGCAAAAACTACAATTAGGGCGGTGCAATTGCCCCTTTCTTAACTCTTGCGCCGCATGTTTATATAATGATTTAGCCTCAGTCGTCAGTAATGCTTAATTGCATAATTAGTTGCCAGTAAGATTCTAAACTTTCCCATTTGTTACTCTTGATTTTGTTGAGTTGTTTATGAAAATGAGACTTTATTAGGCTGTAATGTCTCTTGGTATTAATAGCTCATGAAAGTAACAAAAAAAAGTGTAACAGAAAATCTAGAGCCCAATGAACCCTGCCTCGACATGCCAGCAATGCGTATTTGATTCTTGCAAAATTTTAGCGTAATCTGATTCCCAATTTTGGCCTACAACCGGCAATTCTCTGGTTCTTGTGTTAATCTCATGGTCAAAAAGTGGGCAACGTTTAGCTTGCACATCATATTGTACGCCAATTAATCCTCAACTTTTCAAGAATTATTACAGCTGCAAAAATGGTATGGCCAGCTGCCTCTTAATCAGCAATGAGTTTCACCAACTTCAAGCTCAGAATCTAGTTTGTTTTTGAACCAGTGATGCAAGCTTTATAAATTTCCAATGCCAATGGCTGGCAAACCTCTTCCATCAAGGGAGCACAAGAAACTGGACAATTTTTTTAGTGTAAATGGAAACAAGATTATAATTTTACAAAACCTTTTTAGGTTATGATAGAGGGGCCAAAGCAAGCTAGCTGCTGTTAAGTCCAAATTCTTTTGTTGAACAGAGAATTAGAAAATGGAAGGATATCTTTATCCATAGTTGTAAGTGAGGAACTGAGTAGATGAAATCATCTGCATAAAATGGCATGTGATGGCAGAAATTGTTGGTGCTTTAGGGACACAAGTTCCTTCCGAATTGCAATTTGTTTCCCTTTTTCTTGTACCCAAAAGGCAATGGCATTTTCTTTTAAATGTTGGGATTCGATATAATTCACCGTCCACTTCTTCCCATTATTTTCAGATCCATAAACAGAAATGTAAACCTCTTTTAAACTCAGATCAAAAGCTGCATATATTTGTTAATCGATTCCCTATTAAATTGGTCGAGTCTAGAGCAGATCAATTGAAAGTAAATGGTTAAAAAAAAAAAACGAAATTCTTGATGACCGGTTTTGGCATTTACTAAACCGGTTATCTAGACTGACCAGTCGGATCCGAATTTATCAGCACTGCTCATATCTTTGTGCTACAGTCAGATTTACTCTTGTATTCTTTTGAGCTTCAATTCCTACCATTCAATCTACGTGATATATAGATTCTCATGTAATTCTGTTTCTTTGCGAGATTTTTTATTCCAAGTGTGAGGGCGAACGAACATCGGAATTCTCTGAACCCTTAGAACTAATGAAATAAAAGTTTGCGACAGGACACTAAATTGACTGAATCATGTATTTCCCAAGATGAGCATCATGTTGCAATGTCTACAAAGAAATCATGTGATTATCAGAATGATCCCCCAACAAAAACTAATCTTCTGCTAGGACATTATTTAGTATAAGCAACTTTTATAATTGCAATTCTAAGTAGGAATATTACCGTACTACACGACGTTATTCTTACATAGAATACATGCACGTACATATTTTTCACCTAAGTTGGTCTAGCATCAGACAATTAGCGTCAATGATTATTAGCATGTGTAGTGCTAATTAAGAAGTCAAGCATAATGTGCATTACCATCCTGGATTCCATAATACTGTTTAAAAATCCATAAAATGATGAATATGATGGGTTAATTTTTCTTCATGTTTGGCATTCCTTTTGACTTCATGAATGACGATTCCTTAATCATATTTATGCATGATAAAGAAATAAGACGGCTAAAACTAGATTACTTCTCTACATTGTGGTTCTCTTCGATCTCGATCGAGAATTATATAAGAAGAGTGCCGTCCTTGAATACTAATTCATTGTTTGATAAACTTGGGTATTCTGATACAGAATTTTCAAATTCAAGTATATTTTTAGATGTAAGAGTCGATCTAAATCAATAGATTGTTATCAAACAAGAGTTGAAATGTTGTAAATTAGTTTTTTAAAAAAGACTACTTGCTAGTGAAATACAGCGATTTTCCACAATGGACAGACAACTAAGGACTGTTCGTGGCAACAAGAAATAAATGTTTATTAAAGAAAGAAAAACTCATCAAGTCCTCCTATTCTCATAAAATTGTACATGGACAAACAGAAGACAAAAACTTTTTATATTTCAAACAAAATCTAAGAGGACAAGTGAATTTAATGATAATTCTCAGTGCTATAGTTCTTAGCAACTGATTACTATTCACCATTTTCTGTTTTCTTCTTTGTCCTTCCCATCGTACTACTTCTATTTGTTTTAGCATTGACATGCAAAGAATACTAAGTACTATTTACACATGAAAAGTGCAACGATAATACTTGCAAAAAATTGATGGAAAATAGATGTTCATCAGAACTAAGATTGAATTGTATTTTCTCAAATAATACAAAAATTGTACTGCTAACATATTGGCAATCGTTATAATTAACTCATTTTTTTCAATGAGTAAGCAAGTTTAGAAGTGTAACTCTATTTTGGACCAATTTCCGAAACAAGCCTTCTAGACCAGCCTCAAGAGCTTCAACGCTGTTATCAAGCATCTGCAATTGTCTTCTAGCCAGCTGCACATCAGCTCTGTTGTTACCATTATTAATGTGTCCCTGAACGGATGTCAAAGCAAGATCAACACATCCCATGTTGTTGACAATATGGCCTTTCGTGGACACAGCAGATTTTGTTATCATCAACTTCCCAATCAGAGACCAGCCACCAGCTTTTGTCCTTGACGAGGCAGGAGCAGACAAGAAAACCAAGAGAGATCTCAAGACAGATATGGTGATGGAAGTCACTTCTCTGTGGACCTTACTGACCATTGCTAAATAATGATCTATGTCCAATACTTCATGAGAAGATCCAATTCTGCTTTCCATATGCTTAAATGTTCTAAGGCTTTTTGCTACTTCCTTCCTACCTTTCTTTCTGAAGCAAAGATAACTGCTTATGTCTTTTTCAATCCTGGAATCTCCATTTTTTCGTCGAAGTGCTGATTGAAGTGCTTGAATGTGCTCCTTTATCGTAAAGAATAGGTCGCGAATTATGCCACATGAGTCTAATAACTCAACTGATCTCTCAAGTGATTCTTCCACAGCTATCCCATTTTGATGTTGAAGAAGAGCTGCTTGTGTGCTTGAAGACTGCATGAGTTCCTCAGTACAATTGTATAATTCAGCAAGGCCAACTAGACCAGCTTGAATTGCCTCTCCACTGCAATGTTCTGTTATTGAAACTGAAGACGCTTCCCAGTTCTTTAATTTGTTCAGCTGAGCCGCAATTCTAATGGCCCTGGGATGTGACCTTGAAGGTAAACTAATGAATCTAGCAGTATATTGAAGACAAAAAGATTCAGAAGTTTCGGCCATTTTTTTCTTGGTTTGGTTAAGCTAGTTAAGTTGCTCAATCCCTCTGGAGAAGATTGAAGGACTAGTTATGATTTGATTTTATTTATATAGTACTGCCAGTCAAGGAGCTTGTGGAATTTAGTCGCATGTGGCGCCATTCTGATTCCCTTACCTCTTAAATTGATTTTGTTGCATGTCTTCCCAACAATCGGTGATATTTTATGTTGTAACAGGGAAATCCAATTTCAAGAAGGCAACGTCGACGGTCGCTATATTGCTCAAGATTAATTGAATAAAGACAGCTGTTGCAAGTATCCCTTAATCCCTACAATGTCATCCACGATTACCATCATCATTAATCAAAATTATTATTTGCACTAGAATTGTTTATCCTAAGGCCAAATTGATTCGACAAAAATGGGTGGCATGGAGTTATGTCTGGAACAAATGGTCGGAACACTGTATTCATGTTGATGGTGGATAAAAAGAGGGATGACAAGATTTAGACATTGTTTATTGTTATATATGTTAACAGTTGAGGCCTCTCATTCTATTTAATAGTAGCTAGTTACTGAAATTAGAATATTTCGAGGTTGAAATTATCTTATCTTGGAATGACAGAGCTGACAGGATAGGTTGTGTGTGTAATACCAAGGACCTTTAGGGGTATTCTGGTAATTTGGGATGTTTGGGGCGAATATGTAAATTGAAAAACCAAGAGGGACTCGATTGCAATTTTGATAACTTGTTTTATTTACTCAAAAAGGACAGGCTTTCTTTCTTTCTTCTTTCATTCTCTCTTCCCTCTCTCTTGAACGGTCTCTCTTTTGCCTTCTCTTTCTCCATCTCTAAACTTCTCTCATTTGCTTTTGAAGAAGGAATTGAGGAGTTTCATTCTCAAGAGGGGAACAAGTAGAGGAAGTCCTAAAGCTTCTACTCAAGGTATTTTTTCCAAATTTTTATTCTATCTTATGGGTTTAATCCATGATAATGTGTAGTGCGATTAGAAGGTGATTAATGAAGATTTTAGAGTTGTTTATGCTTTATGAGTCTTGTACTTTGAATGGGTAGTGTATGTGTATGAACTGGGTTCTATGATGATTGTGGGTGAAGTAACTTTGATAGATTTTGTGTGAGTATGAACTTGTGTTTTGGGTAAATGAGTGTTTGAGCTTGATGTGCCTTTGCTATTGCTTTATTGTGTCATTTTGGAGTTGATTTGGTGTTTGGATGGTGTTGGGTCAAGTGGGAGTGAGTGGATTTGATTTTGAGAGTGTTGCAAGAGTTGCAGATCGCGTTTTCTGGAACTCATCCGCGGTGCCATCCGCGCCGCGGATGAGGCCGCGGCTCGGATAGGGCTAATCGTCTGGAGCCATCCGCGACGTCATCCGCGCCGCGGATGACCTCGCGGATGGATACTGTTGGTGAGCCGCGACGCGGCTGACGCCGCGGATCACAACAGTTCCTCCCTCTTATACTTCGCTTTGCGTATAAGTTAGATGTATGCCTCAGTTATGATTTCTTAGTAGAGTTAGTATTTAATCGGATGTTTAATGGTATGTTTTAGGCGGAGAACGTGATCAACCCTTCGCAGAGTATTGAGTTAGCTCAGGACTGAGGTAAGTAGGACTAGTATCCCTTAGATTTGTGAAAAATGATATTGTTAAAGTATGATCGTTTTGAAACTATAGTTGCTATGATCAATGGCTTGATTGTGATTATGTTCTCATAGTTACTATGATTTGACAATATAAGATATAACGAATTATATGAACAATTGAATGAATGTGTGCACAATGTTATATGTTTGGACCGAGCTGACCGGGTAGTAGTCAGTAAGACCGGACTGGCCGGGTTAAAGCCAGTAAGACCGAACTGGCCGGGTTAAAGCCAGTATGACCGAACTGATCGGGCAAAAGTCAGTATGACCGGGCAACCGGGTTACAGTGAATGATTGGATATCCAGGACTTTGTTTTGAATGATTTGAACCTTTGTTTGAATGCAATGATGCTTTGTTTGAATGCATTGTCTAGTTTTGATACGTGATATTGGATTTGTGATAAAGTGGGCATTATCTAACTCCTACGGACTTATATGAACCAATGACTATGTGTTTCGAACGTAGCTATATGTATGACACTTTCAAGCCACAAGGTGATGCTTTTACCGCTTGCTGAGTGATTTTGTCACTCACCCCTTCCTTGTTGATATGCAGTGCTAGATGATTGTGTGGCTGGAGAGTGTGCTGACACTCGGGATATGCAAGGAGATTAGATGTTAGTAAGTTTGTAGTGGTTTGTATTTATGTTCTTAGACTATGTTTGTACTTTCTTACGTTAGATTAAGACGATAGTGAATGTGAGAAACATTTAGAATCATGTATGTATAGTTTGGAAGGCTATGGTAGTGGATGATATTGTACTGGTACTCAATGATATCGTTTGATATGAGATATTGTAAATGGTTTTGTAGGTGTAATAATTGGGATATTATGTTAGATGTTTTGACTTTTCGAGCTTTGTGACTCAGCTTAACCTGGTCACGGCGGTGTTATGTCCCGGGCACGGGGCGTGACAGTGTGTTACTACTTTCTAGTAGACAAGGAAGCACTTAGAACAGATTCCGAAAGTACTAACAATGTCTTCGGCATGGAAGTAGGCTGCAACTTGTTTGTAGCTAGAAAATTCTCAAATGGACTCGCTTCACAATTCTACTTGTGAGTCTTGTGGTTTAAAACAAAGGCGCATAAGTATCTTTATATCATTTGCTTAAATAAGTATACATCACTTCGCTTACTAGCGTTCTTTTAAACCACATGATCTACAGCAGTTAGTCAAGCATAAAAAGCATGTAACTACCCTAACCCTAAACAAATTCTCTTGCCCTAGCACAGGAGTTGCTTGTATTTCTCTTACGAGCTTGTGCATTAACATTGTACTACATTTACTACTGCATGTTTGCATATTTTTAGTCTTTCTTCCTGATTTAATTAATACATGTTTTCACCCATCCATATTATATGAGGAAATAACCTCTAAACAAACAGAGAATATATTACCACTATAATACCAAATGCCAAAGAAGCAATATGCAGCATTAATTATCTATCTGCACACAAACGTAAATGTTCAAGAAAAATAGGATAAAATGCTAAAGGTCTAACATTACCATCATCATTAACGAAACTAATTTCTTGAATAATATTAACTTCAAATTATTAACTATTATCATCACTAAGGAAACTAATTACTTATTGAATAATAGCAAAAGTTACCCAAAAAAATAATCATAAAACGCCATCTTAAATCAAGCCAAGAACCTATGCATGGCAATTGGGCGGATTGGGATGTTTTTGAACGGGTTGGTATTGGGTTTTCATTTAAATGGGTTATACCCAACCCACCCAACTATATATTGGGTTAATATTGGGTTGAATCATATTGGGATAACTCAAACCCATAATCCAAATATGACCCAACATATTATTTTATAAATTTTGATACATAATATTTTTTCACACACATTTACACACATAAAATGATTACAAAATAATTTTTTTATACATATAAACACATCTTTCGATATATAAACATATTTTCACATACTAAAACACTTCCACAAATACAACCACACACTTCTAATGATTCAATCATTTGAATGGTTATTACAACATTCTTCTAATTACTAAAAAGGTCTAAACATTGCAAGTCTTAAATTGAAAAAAACCAAGAATTTGATGCAGATGATTGCCTATATAGCAAAAACATAAAAAATACAAAATTTCTTATGGAATAGGTACAAATATTAAAATGTTAATTTCTAGAGGTACAAAATATTAAAATGTTAATTTTTATATAATTAGTTGGAATGCAAGTAATAAAATTAGAGTAAACATAAATATCTTTCATTGTTAAGATTCTTTATTTATCAAATCTAAAATATTCCAAATAAAAAGGTCTCAATTAAAAAATATTTTAAAAAAAGGCCGTTTAATTTATACATTCATTTTGGTTAAATCTAGACAAAATTCTCAATCTTTCCATGTGCATCACCATGTAGGATGATTTTCATTTTTTTTCAATCCTTGTTTATTACTGGTGGGTACATTCTTTATCATCACTTCTTTTTTTCTTTTTTTTTTCAAATTCCTTTATCATCACTCATGTTTTACAGTTTTAGTGAAGGATTAGAAATTGAAACGTTTTAAAAAATTCATTAAGCAGCCTGATTGCTCCTTAATTAGAAAAATAAATACCAAGCCAAAGAACATCCAACCAACTACATGATTAATCTTTCTCGGGTAATACTTCAATAAAACTCCAAAGTGCTATGCTAATTTGAAGCAAACCTAATAACAACCATTTCATCCACCAAAATGCTCTTGCATCACATTTTAGAATTAAGTCGAATAATCAAAATGAAAATGATGGCGGCCAACAACGGCATTGGAAAGAAATACATTCCTTGTAAGTTGCACGATTCCTTGGTTCAAAGTTTCCATCATCGGAATTAGAAAGAATACTAGAACAAAAGTTACCTGGACATGGTCTCAGGGAAAAGCCACCTATTGAATCTCGTTGTAAATTATTGAAAAGACAATATCACGCTATTTATGAAGTGCAACATGGCGCAGAGTCAAGCGGCTTTGGTTGGGATGATGAAAAAAAATGTGTTACAACCACTGTTGATGTTTGGGATGCATATATGAAGGTAAGCATTAGTTTGTCATTCTTAATTTACATGAACAATTTTTTTAAAATATATTGAGCAACTTCAATACTAGTGATGTATGTAATTATTGCATAGTTATTAATATTTTGATAAACTAATATACTAATAAGTCATGTAATAATTGCAGAGTCATCCGGATAATTCATTTATGAGAAACAAGTCGTTTCCCTATTATGATCAATTAGCTATTGTTTGGGGACAAGATAGAGCTACCAGAAAGAATGCTGCAGCTCTTATGGATTTGTTGGAGGAAATAAATAGAGAAAATGATACGAATGAGGAGGTTGAAGAATCTGATGGAGATGATGCTGAGACTCAAAATACTCAACTTCCAACTAGTGATTCCCAAGGTAAAGGAAGTTCTAGAAAAACGCATCGTAAAAGCAGAAGGAGTGCTGATAGTTTAGTTTCAAGTTTGGAGCGTAGGACTGATGTACTAAGCGCTCGCATGGATAAAAACAATGAGCAAATGGCTAAACTTGCCGAAATGATTGTAGGTCTAGACTAGCTAAAAGTGGGCAATAGGCACAAGCTTAATGAAGAACTTCGAAAATTGGATGGATTGTCAGATTTTGAGCATCACAATTTTGGAATGAAACTTGTGCGCGATCCAAATTTATTAGATTATTTTTTCACTATCATGGACTCTGAAAAAGAACAATTTCTAAGGTTAACTTTAAGTCAGTAGTTAGTTATGAAGGATTTGTTGTATTTGTTCGTTTTAATAATTTTAATGGTAAGTTAATGTTTGACATTTTGTTTTAATGATTTAGTTTCAATAAATATTTATTATCATTTAAATGCATGGTTGGAGTACTGTCTATTGGTTGCCAATTAAATCATAAATGTTAGATAAAGTATAAATTCGCGATTGGCTAATAATGCGTTATTTTAATTCAATAACAATACAGCTTTATTGCTTAGATTGTTTAGCTCCAGGCAAAACTCAATTGTGATTAAATTAAATTGCTATACTATAACAACTTAGTTACAAATAAAATAAAGTCACATCTTTTCTTTCCATGATAACATACCTTATTTAGTCATGATTGTTAATATTATATTTCTTTTATAAAAATGATTTTGATTATTTTATATAATATATTGATAAGGTTTTTTTATTAATTAAAATATTTAGGAGATAAAAGAATAATAAAAGAAAAAATAGTATTTATTAACATATAATTTATTAATGATTTTCATTTTGAAATAACAGTATTTAATCAATATATACTTCTCACATATTATAATTGCAAGGGCATTTGTCACGACCCGAACCTAAAGGCCATGACCGGCACGTAGTTCGAGGTGGAATAAACCGCCCCAAACCACGTAAGCCTAACTTTCCTTTAATTCTATCGAAATTTCGGCAGCATCTCCTCTGTATTTGAACTTTTCTCAAAAATTTAAAAATACCTGCACAAAATTCAGCCAACCCAAACAATTCCAATACATTTACAATACACTATATCACCTCATTCACAAGCCATCAATCATCCATTTCAATCATAAAGAGATATGCCCACAAGAATTTCATATATTTCATATAAATATCCCAATATTCATAACTTACAACCAACGGAGCAACTATTCTAAAAATAACATTTACAATACCAAATAATATACTACATGGCCACAAGTGCTACAATAATACTTGTACGATCCTATACCCGGAACAACAAAAATAACCGGGTAATACCTCTGAATTGGGTGGCTATGAGGTTCTCCTTTTTGTTCTACCTCTTGCACTTTCTACAAAATACTGAAAATTATTGAGGGGTGAGTTTTCACACTCAGTAAGCATAATACATATTATAAACAATTGTAAACAATTTATTCAAAATTACACTTTTGGTATAAAAACCTTATAGTCATCACATATGACGTAAAACATTCAAATAAATCACATTTTTGGTTTCAAAAACAACTTTTATTATTTCTCGAAGTCACAACTATGCAGAACCTACTATCCCCCGAAGGGTAACTCTGTCCCCGAAGGGCTATCCCCCGAAGGGTATCTGTCTCTGTTCCCCGAAGGGCTATCCCCCGAAGGGTATACTATCCCGCGAAGGGAGGGAATCACTGCGGACATTCCCTAGCCGGCATATACTAGGTGCACCCAGACTAACAATAACCCTGTTAGTTTTAGTTAGCTCTGCATAAAGTTACTTTCAAATCATTTTCACAACTAAATTCTTTCAACTTTATTTGACAAAAATCATTGTCACAAACAATCCTTCACTTTCTCATTCTTTAATGTTAAAACTTTAACAATATATAAAACATACTTTGAAAAACGTCAAATGTATTATCTTATACACTCAACGTAAATCATTCACCTTTAAATACTTTGCAAACTCATTTAAACTTTTATATTCCAAATAAACCACTTTGTATACAAAATAAACCACTTTGTATGCAAAAGAAATCACTTTGTATGCATTTCCTCAAAATGCATCCTTTTAGCAACATATATGTATGTCAATCTCAATTTATACATATAGCACACTTTAAAATATTCACAAAATGCTTTGCAAGCAATATATAGTACTATTGATTCATAATATGTATTACACTTACCTCAATTAGGCTATGCACCAAAAATCTCGTAGTAGAGTCTCCTTCTTAAGCGGCTTCCTCCGCCACTTGCTCTCTTGAATCTATTATATAACATATACCATCAAAATTAACCACTAAAATACTATTAGAAAAATAATACTCTAACTTTAATCTAACCCCAAGGCTTAACTCAATCACTTACCCATTTTACATGGCCTAAACTATAATCAAAGCTCAATTTTAATTTCTCAAATCAACTTTTTCCTCTCTTACTAGAAATTAACACCATAATAAAACTATTAACTCTAGATATACCAAGAAATCATTTTTCTCTAAATTTCCTAAAATTTCTTAAACTCTAAAATTTCTATCTACTCAATTTCTACTCTATGCATGCTATCAATTCTACCAAAAAATACCATGTACTTATCATAATCTATTTAATAAACAAGATTAAAGCATAAAAATTTACCTTATCTAGCTAAATCCAAATTTTCCTCTTTTTCTTCCTTTTTTTTTTCTTCCCTACTTCTCTTCTTCTCTCTCTCTCTCTCTCTCTCTCTCTCTCTCTCCTGCTGGCCGGACCTCCTCTTTCTTCTTCCCTTCTTCTCTTCTTCTCTCTTTCCTTTTCTTTCTTCTCTCTTTCTTCTTCTTTCTTTCTTCTTCTCGCAGCTTCTTTCTTCTTTTGCTGCAGAAAATTCTGCAGTGCCTTTTGTGGGAAAAATCCCACCGACTGACTTCTTTTTTTTTTTTTTTTTAGGTCAAATGACCTTTTTGCCCTTTACTAATATTGGATATTACATTCTCTCCCCCTAATAAAAAAATTCGTCCTCGAATTTGAAATAACTACATACCTGAATGTGGAAATAAACTTGGATACTTTGTCTCGCATCTCCTCCTCCAACTCCCACGTACTCTCTCTTATGGAATGATTTTCTCCATTGTACTTTAACCATAGGAATCTCTTTATGCCTGAGCTTTCTTGGTTTGACGAATCCACAATTGCAATTGGTTGTTCTACGTAGCTTAAATCTTCACTCAACTCAACTGTTTGTGGTTCAATGACATGCGAAGGATCTGCTCACGTATTTCCTCAACATAGACACATGAAATACTGGATGAACTCCAGAAAAATCCGGTGGAAGGGCCAACCTGTACGCCACTGCTCCTATTCTCTCAAGTACCTCAAATGGTCCAATATACCTAGGAGATAATTTTCCTTTCTTTCCAAATCTCATAATTCCTCTCATAGGCGACACCTTAAGAAACACATGATCTCCAACACTAAATTCAAGATGTTTTCTTCTCACAGTCTGCATAACTCTTCTGCCTACTGTGAGCCGCTTTAAGACGCTCTCTGATCATTGCTACCTTCTCCGTAGTCAATTGTACAATTTCGGGACCCAATAACTTCCTATCTCCTACTTCTTCCCAACAAATAGGAGACCGACATTTTCTACCATATAGTGCCTCATATGGAGCCATCTCAATGCTCGATTGATAACTGTTATTGTAGGCAAACTCAATTAATGGTAAATGTTGCTCCCAATCACCTTCGAAATCCATAACACATGCTCTCAACATATCCTCTAACGTCTGAATGGTTACGCTCGGACTGACCATCTGTCTGAGGATGAAAAGCTGTGCTAAAATCGAGTCGAGTTCCTAAGGCCTCCTGAAGTTTCCTCCAAAACTGTGATGTGAATTGAGTGCCCCTATCCGATACTATAGACACTGGTACCCCGTGAAGACTCACTACCTTGTCAATATACAATTGAGCATACTGAGCCACTGTATAGGTAGTCTTTACTGGAATAAAGTGAGCTGACTTCGTCAACCTGTCCACAATTACCCATATTGAATCATAACCCTTCCTCGTACGGGGCAATCCAACTACGAAATCCATCGTCACTCTTTCCCATTTCCATTCTGGCAAAGGGAGTTCTTGAAGTAAACCCGAAGGCTTTTGATGCTCAAATTTCACCTGCTGGCACACTAGGCATTTAGCTACAAATTCTGCAATGTCTCTCTTCATCCCATTCCACCAATATATTTTCTTCAAATCTTGATACATTTTGGTCGAACCAGGATGTACCGTATAGGCTGACTGGTGTGCTTCTTCCATGATCTCTTTTCTCAAATCTTCCACATTTGGAACACATAACCTATTGCCACAACGAAGTACATTATTTTCATCTATATTGAACTCCTTATTATCACCTTTAACAACTCCGTCTCGAATCTTTTCTAACTGCTCATCCTTAGCCTGATTTGCTTTGATTCGATCTAAAAGCACTGGACGCACATTAATGTGAGCTAATAATACTCCACTGTCACAAATCTCCAATTGAGTCCCTTGATCATGTAACCCATGTAACTCCTGAATTAATGGCCTTCTATCGACTGCTATATGAGCTAAACTCCCAACTGACTTCCTACTCAAAGCATCTGCTACCACATTTGCTTTTCCAGAGTGATATAAGATTGAGCAATCATAATCTTTTAGCAGCTCCATCCATCTCCTTTGCCTCAAATTTAAATCTCTTTGCTCAAATATGTACTTCAAACTCTTGTGGTCTGTGTAAATCTCACATTTCTCCCCATACAAATAATGTCGCCATATTTTCAAAGCAAATACTATCGCTGCCATCTCTAAATCATGAGTAGGATAATTCTGCTCGTGCTTCTTTAACTGACGAGAAGCATAAGCCATAACTTTTCCATGTTGCATCAATACGCACCCTAAACCCACTCTTGAAGCATCACAGTAAACCACATATCCACCAGAACCTGAAGGTAGTGCTAATACTGGAGCTGTAGTCAAACGAGTCTTAAGCTCCTGAAAACTCTGCTCACATGCATCAGTCCATTCAAATTTTACATTCTTTTGAGTTAATCTCGTCAGCGGGGCAGCAATCCGCGAAAAATTCTCCACAAAACGCCTATAATAACCGGCTAACTCCAAGAAAACTACGAATCTCCGTAGCTGACGTTGGTCTCGGCCAATGTGTAACTGCTTCAATTTTCTTTGGATCAACTTTTATTCCATCCTTTGACACTATATGCCCAAGAAATCCCACACTATCTAACCAAAATTCACATTTAGAGAACTTGGCATACAATTGATGCTCCCTCAAAGTCTGAAGTACTATGCGTAAATGCTGCTCATGGTCTTCTTTACTCCTAGAATAAACCAAAATATCATCGATGAACACTATTACAAAAGTATCGAGGAAATGGCTTGAATACTCTGTTCATGAGATCCATAAAGGCTGCCGGAGCATTAGTGAGTCCAAAAGACATCACGAGAAACTCATAGTGTCCATATCTAGTCCTGAACGCCGTCTTTGGAATATCATCATTCCTTATACGTAACTGATGATATCCTGATCTCAAGTCTATCTTAGAAAAATATTGAGACCCTTGCAACTGATCAAACAAAGTCATCAATTCTAGGCAGTGGGTACCTATTGCGAATTGTGACCTTATTCAATTGCCTATAGTCAATACATAGCCGTAGAGACCCATCTTTCTTCTTTACAAACAACACTGGTGCACCCCAAGGTGACACACTAGGCCTGATGAATCCCTTATCAAGCAGATCTTGTAATTGCTCCTTAAGCTCCTTAAGCTCAGCTGGTGCCATTCTATAAGGTGGTATTGAGATTGGCTCAGTTCCAGGCACTACATCTATGCAAAACTCTATTTCCCTTTCTGGAGGTAATCCTGGCAAATCCTCGGGAAACACATCTAGAAATTCACTCACTACCGGTACATCTTCTATCTTTGGTTCCGGAGAGTTCACATCTCTAACAAAAGCTAGATAACCACAGCATCCTTTATGCAACATAGCGCCTAGCATTGAGCATTGACACGAAAGTTATAAGGAACTAAACTTCTGTCTCCCTGAAATTGAAACTCCTAACTCACCGGGAAGATTAAAGTTCACTATCTTCTTATTACAATCTAGGGAAGCATGATATTGAGACAACCAATCCATTCCTAATATCACATCGAAATCCACTACTCCGAACAATAGGAGATCCGCTGGAAGATCTTTATTCCCTATCTTAACCCCACAAGATCGGTATATTGAATTCACCTCTATACTCTCTCCTGTTGGAGTGGACACCTACCAAAGGCTCATCTAACTTTTCTGACTGTCTACCCAACCTTCTTAGGCCAAAAATGGGGATATAAATGAGTGAGTAGCCCCGGTATCAAATAATACTCGTGCATCAAAAGAATTAACAGAAAGTGTACCTGACACCACAGCATTAGAGGCCTGAGCATCCTGTCTAGTCAAGGCATACACTCTCGCCTGTCCACGCCCAACAGAACTTTGAGCCCCCGTATTTTGACCTCTACCTGCATTTGGCTGACCTCTACCAGCTTGCATCAATCCTCTACCTCCAAAACCTCTACCTCCTGAGCCTCGTCCACTGGTTCCCTCCATCTGGTCTACGGTATGACTCGGAGCAGAAGCTACAGATGCCTGCCTCTGTGTAGAGCCTTGTCGTAATAAGAACGACGGACACTCTCTGGCAAAATGCCCTTCTTGACCGCAACGATAGCATACGTTCTGTCCAACTCTGCACGTGCCCCGATGCATCCTATTACATATGGAGCACTGGGTAGAAGGACGGGTACCCTGTCCAGACTGATTGGATCCTTGCTGGCTATAACCTGTAGATCTTTGACTCTTAGCTTCTCTTTGAGAACCTTGTTGGCCTACTTGGCTTTGATGACCTGGACCCCTACTCATCCCGCCAATAACAATGCCACGACTTTGCTGGCCACTGAATTGTCCTGTGCTTTTGCTCTTTTTCGGTCGAGACTGCTTGTTCTCCCAAACTATCCATTCGTGACATCTCTAGCTGTCGGGCACATTCAACAGCCTCTCCGTACGTAGTGACTCTAGCAGAAAGCAAATGATCACGGAGTCGCGGCACCAAACCTTTTATAAATCGTGATCTCTTCAACTTCTCAGTACTAACCAAGTAGGGAGCATATCTACTCAACTCCACAAACCGTTCATCGTACTCAGCTAACGGTCATGGAAGGATCTTGTTTCAATCTTTCGAACTCCATCGCTTTCTGATCTCTAACGCTCTCAGGCAAAAATCTATCCATAAAAGCTTTACTAAACTCCTCCCATGTCCAATTAGGTACTCTATCCATCTTGAACCATCGCTTGGCCGTTCCAATCAGACGAAACTCGACCAATTGAACTGCTTTCTGAGAGCTACATCCCATTGCCCTACATCTAGAGTCAATCTCCTCTAAAAATGAATAAGGATCTTCATCTGTTTTCCCCTCAAACTCAGGCGGTTTAAGCTTTAAAAATTCAGATAATGGCACCTCATCCTCTTTAGCACGCGACGAGGATGGTGCACTCTCTGCTTGGGCATGTAATCTATCATGCCTGGCCACAATTTGTGTCAACAAGTTCAAACTTTGGATAACATCCTGTGGCCCTGGAGTGGCTGCGGACTCAACCTCCCTCTCTGCCTCTGTCTCCCTCTCTGCCTCTGTCTCTCTTTCTCCTTCTGTCTCTCTTTCTGCTTCTGTCTCTCTTTCACCTGACTGTGAAATTCCGTCTACTACGTCTGCTACCCCATGTAACATGAGGAATAGCTATGTTAGGGCTGCCTGTGGAACTCTGCCAGCCCCTGCCGCGGCCTGCACTTGGGGCTCTATCACCCCTACCACGGCCTCTGCTTGGAGCTCTTTCACCCCTACCACGTCCCATAGTTAGGGCTCTACCGCCCCTGCCACGGCCTGCATTTGGGGTTCTTCCACCCCTACTGCCTCGGCCGCTGCCTCGGCCGCTAGTTGATCTCGCCATCTTTAATAGCAAATAACATAATTATTATCACTTCTACAAGCAACATATATATATATATGCTTAACTTGAACAATAATAATCACTGGCATAAACTAAGATATAATAAATATTCTATGACAAGTTAAAGCCTATAGCTCCGTGGTTTAAGACAATAGACTAATTCTATAACTTATTAATTCAATCTTATAAAAATAATCACAATCCCATAACCGTTGCTCTGATACCAACTTTGTCACGACCCGAACCTAAAGGCCATGACCGGCACGTAGTTCGAGGTGGAATAAACCGCCCCAAACCACGTAAGCCTAACTTTCCTTTAATTCTACCGAAATTTCGGCAGCATCTCCTCTGTATTTGGACCTTTCCCAAAAATTTAAAAATACCTGCACAAAATTTCAGCCAACCCAAACAATTCCAATACATTCACAATACACTATATCACCTCATTCACAAGCCATCAATCATCCATTTCAATCATAAAGAGATATGCCCACAAGAATTTCATATATTTCATATAAATATCCCAACATTCATAACTTACAACCAACGGAGCAACTATTCCAAAAATAACATTTACAATACCAAATAATATACTACATGGCCACAAGTGCTACAATAATACTTGTACGATCCTATACCCGGAACAACAAAAATAACCGGGTAATACCTCTGAATTAGGTGGCTATGAGGTTCTCCTTTTTGTTCTACCTCTTGCACTTTCTACAAAATACTGAAAAATTATTGAGGGGTGAGTTTTTCACACTCAGTAAGCATAATACATATTATAAACAATTGTAAACAATTTATTCAAAATTACACTTTTGGTATAAAAACCTTATAGTCATCACATATGACATAAAACATTCAAATAAATCACATTTTTAGTTTCAAAAACAACTTTTGTTATTTCTCGAAGTCACAACTATGCAGAACCTACTATCCCCCGAAGGGTAACTCTGTCCCCGAAGGGCTATCCCCCGAAGGGTATCTGTCTCTGTTCCCCGAAGGGCTGTTCCCCGAAGGGCTATCCCCCGAAGGGTATACTATCCCGCGAAGGGAGGGAATCACTGCGGACATTCCCTAGCCGGCATATACTAGGTGCACCCAGACTAACAATAACCCTGTTAGTTTTAGTTAGCTCTGCACAGAGTTACCTTCTAAATCATTTTCACAACCAAAATTCTTTCAACTTTATTTGACAAAAATCATTGTCATAAACAATCATTTTCTTTCTCAATCTTTATGTCAAAATCGTAACAATATATGAAAATAAACTTCGAAATATGCCAAATGCGTTATCTCATAACTCAACATAAATCGACAACTTTTAATACTTTGCAACCTCATTTAAGCTTTCATTTACAAAATAAACTATTTTGTATGCATTCTCTCAAAGTACAATCCATTTAACAACAAATATGTATATCAATTTCAATTTATACAATTTGCATACTTTAAAATACTCACAAAATGTTTTGCAAGCAATACATAGTACTAGTGATTCATAATATGTATTACACTTACCTCAATTAGGCTATATACCAAAATCTCGTAGTAGAGTCTCCTTCTTAAGCGGTTTCCTCCGCCACTTGCTCTCTTGAATCTATTATATAACATAACCATCAAAATTAACCACTAAAAATATATTAGAAAAATAATATTCTAACTTTAATCTAGCCCCAAGGCTTAACTCAATCACTTACCCATCTTTACATGGCCTAAACTATAATCAAATCTCAACTTTAATTTCTCAAATCAACTTTTTCCTCCTCTTACTAGAAATTAACACCATAATAAAACTATTAACTCTAGATATACCAAGAAATCATTTTTCTCTAAATTTCCTAAAATTTCTTAAACTCTAAAATTTCATCTACTCAATTTCTACTCTATGCATGCTATCAATTCCACCAAAAATACCATGTACTTATCATAATCTATTTAATAAACAAGATTAAAGCATAAAAATTTACCTTATCTAGCTAAATCCAAATTTTCCTCTTTTTCTTCCTTTTTTTTTTTCTTCCCTACTTCTCTTCTTCTCTCTCTCTCTCTCTCTCTCTCTCTCCTGCTGGCCGGACCTCCTCTTTCTTCTTCTTCTTCTTCTTCTTCTTCTCTCTTTCCTTTTCTTTCTTCTCTCTTTTCTTCTCTTTCTTTCTCGCAGCTTCTTTCCTTTTTTGCTGCAGAAAGTCTGCAGTCCTTTTGTGGGAAAAATCCCACCGACTGACTTTTTTTTTTTTTTTTTTACCCAAAAGACCTTTTTGCCCTTTACTTATATTGGATATTACAGCATTTTTGTCAACATAGTGCAAATATACATTACATTACTTGTTACATTATTACAAACTAAACATTGTAATAACAACCTAAACAATTTTCCTGCCAACATTCCTAAAAGTGTCCAAACACTGTTAAGTAATCAAATTACTTTCCCACACAGATTACTTTCCTGTATAGATTACTTTCCCTTACTTTCCCGTCAACCAAACGAGGCCTAATAGGCAACTTTTTCTTACCTTATCGATAGCTAATATACGACCGTTGTCTATTTCCCTAACCAAGAAATAATCTTAGGTACGACCATTGGATTTAATTCCTCAATTGCATTAAAAACTAAAAAAATCCAAATCCTAATCAATAAACATGCTACGAGGGTTTATTTAGATTAGATCGTACGTTCCCCTAACATGAACTAATCACCCTAGTTACCACTGAAATTAATCAATTAAACAATTATAGATTCAATTAATTAATATGGTTGTCGACCATTAAGTTAATTCGAATATCGAGCAATTAACATTCAAAGAACAAAATAATCATGAGCAAAATAAATCAAAGAACATATGAATGTCAATGAATACAAGAAACAAATAAAAATTAATTAGATCTCACAGATATTGGAACCAAATCTCCAAATTGATCCTTGACTAGAAAAAATAGTTTAGTTGCTCCTCATGGAAGAAAAGCAATACAAAAGTTGAAGGAAGAAATTCTAGAGAGAAAGAAGAAAATAATGTCTATGATTTTTTTTTATGTGGAAGAAAAGTCACGCCTCCCATTTTTCTTGGAGAAAGTGGCGTTTTTTTTCCTTCCTTTAAAGTAACGTTCCAGCCCAATATTTTCCTTCCATGATTTTCTCCTAACTTTTAGTAACCAAGTACTTTCCAAATTATCCTCTTGGAGAAATATAATAAGGAAACAAATATAAAATAACTTCTTAACATAAATAAACTACTAGGGGAAACGTTAATCCTAACTTTGACTCAAAGTTGAAAGATCTTCCACACGTGCAGGATTTTCTGGACTTCTTGTCTTGAACGTGTGTTAGACGCACCCACACCAACTTCGCAAATGATTTTTCTGGAGAATCTTTCACCTTCCTTTTATCTTCTTTCTTTATATATTTATGCAATTAACACCAATTTATCAAATATGAGTAAATCCATCAATTAGCACAATATTTGGTAATAATAAAAAGGAAATAGACATAAATCAATCCACCAATTTATTCCTGCTATTAACACCAATTTATCAAATATGAGTAAAATCCATCAATTAGCATAATATTTGGTAATAATAAAAAGGAAATAGACATAAATCAATCAATTCACACCCTATCAGGAACCGCAGGAATGAAAGAGTTTTTGAAGAAAAATGCAGAGATGCAAACAAAGTTGGCAACTATGCAGTAGCTTATCTGCTGGAATTCAAGAACCAACAACATAAGAAAGTACCTAGGAAATCACCAATATCCACAAAATGGAATGCGCCAGATCAAGGAATGTTGTAGATCAATGTTGATTGTGCTTTCTCTTAACTAGGAGCAGGAATAGGTGTTGTGCTTAGAGACCATAAGGGTCAAGTGGAGGCTATAATGGCTGAAAGAATTGAAGATTGTTTTTGTGCAGAATAGGTGGAGTGCATAGCTTTCCTGAAGCTTTTCAATTTGCGAAAGAATTAGGAATCACGCATCTCATGCTGGAAGGAGATGTTCTTGGGATTGTGCAAAGGATCAACAACCAATCACCAGATCTTTCACTGATAGGAAACATAATTAATTGTTGTAGGGACTTATTGTCAGATTTTCCTTTTGTCAAGATTAGTCATGTTAGTAGAAAGCTAAATGAGACAGCGCACCTTTTAGCTCAAAGCATTGGCTTTAAATGGGAATCCTGTAAGGCTTACTAATTTCCCAAAGGATGTTTTGTGTGCAGCAACTACTGAAAAATCTATCTTAATGAAAAATCTTTATATTTTTTCCTCAAAAAAAAAAAAAAAACTAAAGCTAAATCCCCACTTTCGTCTAAAAGTTACATATCAGGAAAAATTGCAAAAGTTATCCTATATATTTAATTAAAACATCGAAATTTACCACAGCTTTTGAGGCTAATCTCCAACAATGTAAAGAAAGTAAGTTATACTACAATACGTAAAGAAAATCAGGAGAAATGAATGAAACTGAGTAATTCGAAATATAGTATAATGGTAGGATTTAAACCCACTGGGCCCGGCGTTGTGAGCAACAATGCTTGTGACAACAAAGATGCCAACATAAATGGAGACACCAATGTTAAGGAGGATGAGGTTGAAGAGCCTAAGACAAAGGATGAGGCCCTAACCGTAGTTTGTCCGAAAGAAAGGCCTCCGACAATAGTGGAGCTAAAGATTTGCCTCTCAGTGCTTAATGAAATGACGTTGCTAGTGACGAAGATGAGGAAAACATTAGTTTCATCAAAAAAAAAAAAAAAAAACTACCTCAACTACCTAATCCGTCAATATCATTATATTAAAATCCAATCTAAATAAAAAAATCTCAATAAACAATAAACAAGATCTTGCTACAAGACCTTCAAGCATAGTCTTTATGCATAGTAACAGGGCTGGTGAAGTAGAAGTTAGAGGCGAAAAGAAGAGATCGGCTTGCATAGTTGTATTAGGATTGGATTAAACATTAAAAAAAACACACAAAACGAAAAATAGAAACAAAAAGGATTGCAGACTCACAGCAACATCGGAGGACTTGGCGGTGATGGAGGCAACATTAAGTCAAGGATACGACACAAAAAGAGGAGAGACAACAATGGCAGTGTGAAAGAAAAGAGGAGAGGAAGAGAAAATGATGGTAAGATGTTTAAAAGATGGTGCAGTGAACAAAATAAAGCAATCAAGAAAAGTGAAAGCAAAACAAAAAACTTGGCAGCGATGAAAGTGGTGAAGAGCATAGTTAACATACCTGCCGGAGGCAATAGCTGTAACATCAGAAAGCGGTTAAATTACTAAAACATCCAAAAAGTCCCAAAATGCATGTGCGATGAAAACATACTCATTGCGTGCGTTGCCAACTTTTATATTAGTAAGGATAAGACAAAGATATAAAATTATGGTAATTTTTTTAGTTAATGAATAAATTATATAAATTTAAGTGAAAAGGTTAAAAAACATAAGTTGGGCTGACTTGAACTCAACCCAAATGTAAATTAATTAAATGAATCGAGAATGAGCTAAGGGAACGAATAGAGGGTCAAACAGTTAAAACTTTATAAATACTTAGATACTTTAGATGGACCAACCTTGAACTTTGTCCCAAAACCCAATTAACTCCCGTCTTTGCATTGAGGATCATTTTTCCTCTCAGGTGTGTTTTTTTTTTTTTTTTGAAAAATTTACCAAATTGGTCCCTCACATTATTACAAAAAACTTTTTAGTCTCTAACATTTAAAATCAGCCAAATCAATCCTTAACATATCAAAAGTGTATTTCAATTAGTCCCAGTGATCATTTTTGGTCAGTTTCCAAAGAAAAATTTGCCAAATTGGTCCCTGATGTTGCTAAGCAAAAGTGATGAATGGGACTAATCGAAATACCCTTTTGATATGTTAGGAACTGATATAACTGATTGTATATGTTAGGGACTAAAAAAATTTTTTGTTGTAACGTGAGGGACCAATTTGACAAATTACCCTTTTTTTGTTACTTTTCTTTTTATTCATACCTTTTTTAATTGATTTTGAATCTTCTCGTGATTATGCGGTTCACTTTTTATAGTTTATGAATTCTTGTCATTTTGATTTAGAAATTAATCAAAAATGCTTTTTCTTTGGCTGAAGTTTTCCAACTATTTGTTTGGGAGTGCTAAACTTGGGTTATTTAAAATATACTTTCAAGTTTATCTTTAAAGAAATTTGGTAATAACCAATCCATAGCTATTTAGATTATGTTTGAATTAAAATTTTTCCATGTGAACACTTTATTTAGACAGCCTATGTTACGAAAAGAATAGAAAAGGAGTTATGATTATAAAAAATAAAAATAAAAAGAGTTATTTACGGGAATTATTTTTTGAAGCGATCTTTTAGCACATAGGATTATAGTGCACTCAAATTGTACGTACGTTACTTTTCAAAAAAAAAAAAAATTGTAGGTACGTTAAAAAAGAATTATGATTATTAATCATATGAACTGAAAGTCCCATCAAATAATTTTCCAGATTTGTAGCAAACGTCTTGGCTTGGGAGGTTCAAACAAAAATGAGCTTTTTATATGACGACCAAATTTTATTAAACATGATTAAAGACGCTAGAGAAACATACTATTAATTCCCCTTCTATGTTCCAAGAAAAACCCAAAGAGAAAGGAAAATGAAAAGTCTAAAGTTGCAGAATCATAATAATCATTTTATTAGTGCTATTTTGTAGCACCCCATAACAGTAATATAATTTTTCCCCTCTTAGTGATATTTTGAAGTACCCCATAACAGTAATAGAATAATTTTTCCCTTCTATTATTGCTTTCCGTCCGTCTTTTAAAAGCTAAGGACCCAATATTAATCATTAAACACCTGAGTCCACCATCCACTTAATGAATATACTAATAATTGCAAGCAATAATAGAAGAAAAGCGGGCCAAAAAAATAGTGCCAGTCCATATGGAAGTCGTATTATTACTCCATTATTTTATCTATACGGATTGAAAAGAAAGAACGAGGTAGAAAGAGTGAGGTTGACCGAAAGAGTGTGAGCATTCCATTTGCAAAGTCTTTCTTTATCTGTTTCAGCTTCAGTTTCTTCCATTGCTGCAGTGCTGAAGAATCTTATCTGAGAGGTAGAGATGGCATCTGCTGTTGTTGATGAAGCCTTACAAGGTTTGGAGTTGCTGGGACGAAATCTTGCAGCTAACTATCCACTGAAGGAGCTGCAGATTGGTTTAAGACAAGTGAGAACGTTTCTTTTGTTTGCAAGAAAGTGGCCCAACGATGTGTGCTCCAAATCTGATGTGGATACTAGTAGTCTGATGATGGAATCTTTCTTGAAAAGCCTTGAAGATTCACTTTTTCAGAATGGGAAAAGCTTTCATAATCTTTGTCTTGCACAAAAGAAAAAGGTCGGCAGCAAGCTCTGGAAGACCAGCGATCTGTTCAAAAGGGCCTGTATATTGAATAATTGCATCGACTCTTTTAGGCAAAAATTTGCTGAGTCCTACGTCATTTTGTCGGAGTACTACCAGTTGCAATCGAAGGATCAATCATTGGGATTCATTGACTCCCTGCAACAGAATTTGGCAGATATGAAGTACCAATATCCTTTAGATGAGGCTCCTGTCGAAGTTGAATCCCTCCAAGAGAAGCTATTATTCTTCAAAAATTTCATTCGCTTTGCGCAATTGCGAGGCTTTGAACCTTTGAAGTTGCAAATTCTCTTCACTCATTTACAATTGGTGGCTGTCAGTGCAGCGAGCCTTTGTCACGAGTGGTCGTTAATCCCATATGATGATCGAAATATATTGTGGGATGAATTTCATTTGAAGTTTTCTGAACTGTTTCAAAAGATCAAGCCTGTTGTTCCCAAAATCCGTGCGATTTATGTCCAAGTATTGATGGCTTTAAAGGATTCTGGATCTTCACACGCCTTGACTCTGGGGATGGACCGGTATGTATTGGGGGATTTTGTTGATTCTCTCCTCTACAATATTTTGGAAGCACTCACATACGAAGACAGTTATATAGTTTCTTTGAAAGAACAACTACCAATGCTCTACGAGGGACTAATATTCTTGAGAACTATTCTCACGAATCACCTGGAGAAGATTGATGAGTTGAGTGAAAAGGTGAAGGATCTCATTGGAGCTGTGGTCAATGAGGCAGCAATCGTAATTTGCTCACTTCTCGTGCACGAGTTGGAAGAAGGATTGGTCAAGGAGATGGAAGTTGCACTTTTTTATTTTCTCGAAAAGATTAAACTTGTCAAGGTAATAACATCATCATTAATTTTTCCTGAGACCAGTGAGCACGGCTTTGTCGATTTTTTCCTGGAAAATCTGAACGAACTGCCATTTTGCAAAGCTGATTCGATTGCTTATGCAAAATATCAAATTCAGACAATCCAAGAAGATCTTGCATCCCTAAGATTATCTTTCTTGGAAAGTAATCTGGACCAGCATAACCAGGATGGAAAGCTCCAAAGCCTTTGGAGTCGTGTTGTAGAGGCAGCATACAAGACACGATCCGTCATTGAATCCTTGGTGGTCGGGGATATTCCTAATTGTTCCGCAATGGAATTTAATCTTATCAAAGAAGAAATTGATCTTATCAACAAGGAGGTCTATGCTACCGGTCCTTCCAAATTACAAGGTGGTACTCCAACAATCAACAAAACGGATGAGGCAGACAAGGTAATTGGAGAAATTATAAGAGGAACAAGAAAACGGGACATTATCTCCATCGTAGGCATGCCCGGAATAGGAAAGACAACTTTAGCCAAAAGTGTTTATGATGATTTTTCAATTAGAAATCGCTTCTATGTTCGTGCATGGTGTGTTGTTTCTCATGTTCATCAAAAGAAAGATTTGTTGCTCCAAATTTTAGATTCTGTTCTCGAGTTTTCTGGTGATGATCATTCAATGATGAATGAATGTGAGTTGGAAGAAAAGTTAAGAAAATGTTTGTTGAAAAGAAGGTATCTTATTGTATTGGATGATGTTTGGGACAATAATGCATGGAGTGACTTGGAAAAATCATTTCCAGATGATAACAATTCAAGTAGAATCCTCCTAACAAGTCGGCATTCTGATGTGGCAAAAGAAATTAATTCTGATCATGAACCTCACACTCTTCGACTACTCACTGATGAAGAGTCCTGTAATCTATTACAGCAGAAGTTATCTTGTAAAAAGAGCTATCCTTTGGATTTAAAGATGAAGATAGCAAAAAATTGTAAGGGACTACCTCTCACAATTGTTATTGTAGCAGGAATTCTTGCAAATTTAGAGCAAGATGGTTGGAAAAACATTGCAGAAAGACTAAATTTAAGTGATCTTCCTGTTCTAGATCAGTGCATGGACATGTTAGAGGTGAGCTACAATACGTTACCTGAAAATCTGAGGTCATGCTTTCTTTACTTTGGAGCATTTCGAGAAGACGAAGAAATTCCTTGTAAGCGGTTGATTTGGTTATGGAAGGCTGAAGGATTTGTTAAAAAATGTGGGACAAATAGCTTAGAGGATGTGGCCAAGGACTACATGAATGATCTAATATTCAGAAACTTGGTAACGGTATCCAAAAAAAGATCCATAGGAGGTGCTAAAACTTGCCACATTCATGATTTATTGCATGAGTTTTGTGTGGTAAAAGCCAAAAAGGAAAAGTTTCTGTCTATATTAAGTAAGCATGATGAGTTTTTCAATTTTCAAGGGCAACATGATCTTCAACGATTGTGTGTAAATTCTACCTCAAAAGATTTTGAGAAGTCAGGGCTATTTTGTCCAAAGGTATGTTCTCTTCTATTTGCTGGTGATGGCAGTTACCATTTTAAGCATCATCACATCTCATTTATTTTTCATTTTTTCAAACTTCTTCAAGTGTTAGATTTGACAAATATCCATCTGAATAGTACTTTCCCAAGCGAAATAGCATTGCTTGTTGAGTTAAGGTACTTGGCAATTCGTGGTCATATGATTTCTATCCCACCAATAATAGCAGACCTCTCGCATTTAGAAACTCTTCTTGTCCATGCACATATAGTTTATCTGCCAGATACTATTTGGAATTTGCCAGAATTGAGGGTGCTGCGGTCATATGGTCGTACTTTTCTTAATTCTGATTCGGTGCCCACTAGTTTACATAATTTAGACACATTTTCCACACTCTGGGTTTCATATAGGCAATTGGAAAAAATAATGAGGAAGTTGCAAAACATCCGCATACTGAAATGCAATCTCTCAGTCAAATCAGGGGAATCCAATACGGATTGCAAGAGTATTGTGGTAATGGACCAGTTAAGTAAACTAGAAGCACTCCATCTGAATCTGCGTAGAATGGAAATGCGTCATATTAAATTTTGTTTTCCCTCGGATATAAAGAAATTAACTGTGTCATGGTACCATTCGAGTATAATTCCAAGAAAAGGAGGACTGCGGAATCTTGTGGTACTCAAATTGTATAAAATTGATTTTGAGGGGAATACTTGGGACATGAATGAAGAATGGGAATTCCCTATGCTCAAATTATTGGAAATGGAATCATTGGAAATTGTCAGATGGACTGGATCTGATGATGTTGATCATTTTCCATCTCTTGAGAATTTAGTGGTGCGAGGTTGCAAGAAACTGAAAGTTGTCCCCGCTTGTTTAGGGGAAATGACAACTCTTGAAATGATTGAAGTTCGTTACTGTGGAAACTCTGTTGCAAGTTTATTTCAAGACATAAAGGATAAACAGGATAATTGGGGAAACAAGATCAAGTTGCTCATGGAAAATTCTGGAGAATGAATCAAGTGAAGATGAGAAGGATGTGCTAACGGATGAAGAATTTTCATCTTAAAATAAAACCACTATCCGTAAATTTGGTCAGTCTTCTCAGGTTTGGTGTGTGTACATTTTTTTTTTTTTATTTATGGTAAAAACCATTTATATCGGGTTAGAAATTCATGTGTAAGATACCATTAAATAATTGTTGAATTGCATGAAAGTTTTCTCTCAATTTTGCTAATAATCTTGGGACTAGTTTTAGCGTTAGATACTGTTATTTGGATGTTCTACCTCAATTGGTATTAAAACTTAGGCTCCGTCTGAATGGTTTTTTTTTGAAATTTTTTTTATAAAATATTATTGGCTGTGCTTGGATTTTTTTTTTTTTTGTGTTTTTTTAAAAATAATTACTGTAACAATTTTAAATTTTTTTTTATAAATATGTATATGAAATAAAAAGGTAATTGAAAAAATGTATTTAAAATTTTTAAAAAACATGTTTTTTAAAAAACACGATCAAACAAACTTAGTTTTTATCCATTTTTTGTGGCCTTAAAGTCTGCAAATTAGTTTAAACCCCTTCCTGCCAGACTCGGATCTCTCTAGTGGCAAAGCCAATTTGGATTATTAAAAAGCAATAACATTCTTTGAGAAAAAAGTGCATTTATTTTTGCTACAATGAGTAGTTCTTTATTCATTAGATCATGCTCTTGGCTTTGTTACATGTTGATAAATACTTATTTTGGATTAATATAAAATCTTTTATTTCAATGCTGGGGATTCGACCCGCTTTTCTTTCTTTAGCACTAATATTCTTTCCGCTATTCACCTGAGGAATTGCGTGGATTGTCTCTGAGCATTTCGAGTCGGGTTTTGAGAATCCCGAAAAGTATTCGAGGAGTGGTGTGGAGGAAGTTTCGAAGAGTCTTGGAGGAGAGGAGCTAGGCTCAAAAATGGCGGTCGGGTTTCTGGATTTGGTTCTTACAAAAATAAATAAAATTACTTTTTTTTTTTTGGTTTTCCGGTAGATTTTGCAGAGAGAGAGTGAGGATGAGGAGGAAGAAGGGGTTTCGAAAGCTTTTTTTTTTTTTTTTTTTGTCAAAAGTGTTTCGGAAGGTTTTTTTTTTTTTTTTCAAAACATCACTTTCATTATATTCATTCCAAAGAGCATTACATATAATCAGGTACAATAATTATTGGCAACTGCCAAAAGATCTTCTTGTGCAGATTTCATAATCCACATTGGGAGGTTTTCCTCCCACCTAGATTCATTTAGGAGATTTGTAGCAAATTTTGCTAACTCATGACTACAACGATTACTCTCACTTTTTACAAAACAAAAGGAGTAACGCCAAAATGATTTTTTTAGAGTTCTAATGTCATCCACAATTGAGCCTGCTTCTGACAGATCATCACTTCCAGAATTAATCTTTTGAATCAGCACTTGACAATCTGAAATGACCAACAAGGCTGTCCAATTTTCTTGCAGGGCTTTAAGTAAGGCCTCTCTTATAGCATATGCTTCCATCACTATTGGTTCAGCTTTCATAGTTACTGGAATGGCCCAAAGTACATTTGAGATTGCCTGCATAGTCCTTAACAACAATTCCCACTCCATTCTTCCTATTGTTTGAATTTACTGCCGCATCTGAATAGATCACTTGTGCATGTTGTCTTTGCAGCTCTTTTAGCATAATTCCTTTGTTTGTCTCCTCCTTTTCCTCACTCTGAAGTAGTCCTTTCTTGATTCCTAACTACCTCTTTGAATTCCCTCCAGTCAGTCAATGCTTTGTTTGCCACTTTGAATGCCTTTTGCTGGACATCATTGAAAAGCTGATTATTTCTTTTTTTCCAGATGAACCAGATTAGATTAGCAGTCAACTCTATATGCTCCTTGCCATCTACCCTTTCTGTTGCTTGCTGCAGCTTGACCCACCAGTCCCAAAAATTACTTCTTTGTTGATTCAGGCCCTCCCACGAAATGGGGAAGTGTTTCCATATCAACTCATTATCTTTACAATGGAAGAATAGATGCTCTCTAGTTTCAACTTCTTCCCCACATCTTCTACACCATGGGTCTCCTCTCCCTGTGCGCCTGTGTATATTCACTTGAGTGGGTAGAATATCATGTAAACACTTCCAAAGAAAATGTTTAACCTTATACTTGATATTCATTTTCCATAACTGCTTCCAAATTGAACTATTTTGAATGTTTCTGCTTGTGCCAGCCTCTGGTTGACCTTTCATACACTTTTCCTCTTCCATCTCTTTGGCTCTTAGATACCCAGACTTTGCAGAATAATTTCCATGATCATTTCTAGCCCAGGTGTATCTGTCTTTCTTCCTAAAAATGCTAAGAGGTAAATCCAATATTGCTTTCCCATCATCCTCTAAAAAACAAGATTCAATGTAGTCCACTTTCCACTTTTGTTCTTTGATTAAATCAGCTACTAATTCAAACTCGCAATTTGGAGGCTTTGGGGTCCTCACTTTACCTGTTCTACTACTTTTCAACCACCTGTCCTTCCAGATTGAGATAGATTTTCCATCTCCAATTTGCTTCCTTAATCCAGATTCTAACATTTCAATTGAGCTGTACAAACTTTGCCATATCCATGAGGCACCCCGTTTACAACTGGCTAATAGAATTGAAGTCTCCGGGAAATATCGTCCTTTTACCACCTTGCTTACTAACAAGTTTGGCTTAGTGAGCATTCGCCACACTTGTTTTGCAAGCAAGGCAGTGTTAAAGCATTGTAAATCTCTAAATCCCAGGCCTCCTTTATCTTTTATATTGGTAATTTCCTTCCAGCTTTTCCAATGGATCTTTTTGTCCTTCTCCTTATTACCCCACCAATATCTAGCCATCAAAGCCCCCAGCTCTTTACACAGGCCAACAGGTAGTCTAAAAACCGACATGGCATAAGAGGGTAAAGCCATTGCCACTGCTTTTAGTAAAACCTCTTTACCTGCGTTTGAGAGCAATTTATCCTTCCATCCAGTTACTCTTCTTGTTAAGCTTTCCTTTATGAATCTGAGTGTTGAGGCTCGCGACCTTCCAATCCCCAGTGGTAACCCCAAATATTTGCTATGCTTGACAATTTGGACTCCACCAAGAGGTCTGATTATTTCTTCTACCAGTTCCTGGTTAGAGTTTTTGCTCAAAAACAAGGAAGATTTCTCCAGATTCACTACTTGCCCCGACGCATTCCCATAGCAGTTGATTATTCTCATTATCTCTGCGACCTCTCTTGTTGAAGCTTTACAAAAAAGAAGAGAGTCATCTGCAAAAAATAGATGTGAGATAATAGGACCACTCCTTGAAATCTTAATGCCACTAATTTTCTTATTTTCAATGGCTTGTCTCAAAAGACTAGATAATCCTTCGGCACAAAAAAGAAATAAGTAAGGGGATAGAGGGTCCCCTTGCCTTATCCCTCTCGAAGGACACACATAGCCAACCTTCTCACCATTAACATTAAATGAAAAGGACATAGATTCAAGACATCCTCTTATCCATCTAATCCACAACGGACAAAAGCCTAGCTTACTCATGACTGAAAGTAAAAATCTCCACTCCACACGGTCATAAGCTTTAGACATGTCAATTTTCAAGGCCATGAACACATCTTTGCCTTTCCTTTTTTGGTTCAACCAATGGATATATTCTTGGGCTATGATAAGATTATCAACTATTTGCCTACTCGGAACAAAAGCAGATTGGGAGTTACTAATACATGCATCTAACAAGGGCTTAACTCTATTTACTAAAATTTTTGAGATGATTTTATACACCACATTACACAAACTTATAGGCCGAAAATGGGACAGGTTTAAAGGTGTATTAATTTTTTGGTATAAGGGTCACAAGAGTTTCATTGAAAGCCTTTGGCATATACCCAGAAACAAAGAATTTTTTGATGGCATTTACAAGATCAACACGAATCATATGCCAAAATTTCTGAAAAAATAAAGGGGACATACCATCTGGACCCGGTGCCTTGTTAGGATGCATGGAAAATAATGCCTCTTTGATTTCTTTTTCTTTGACAGGTTGGGTAATTCGCAGATTCATTTGGTCCGTGATTCTCCTTGGAATACCAGCTAAGCTTTCCTCATAATCTTGTGGTAGAGAGCTAGTAAAAAGATGTTTATAAAAGGCAGCTATCTCCTCCCCAATCTCTTTATCCGTCTCACACCACCCACCCTCTGCCTTTTGTAGTTTCGAAATTCTATTTTGCCTCCTCCTTACTGCTACACTAGCATGAAAATATGACGTATTTCGATCCCCCTCCTTTAACCACTTCACTCTGGCTTTTTGAGCCCAAAATGCTTCTTCATTCTTAAAAGCCATATCCAGTTGCTTTTTAAGAATTCTTAATTTTTCTTTTTTATCATTCACAACTGAATTTTTTATTCTCTGAATCTCCTCTTTAAGCCTTTTTATCTCCTTCTTTCCATTCATAGCTAATTTTTTACTCCACCTCATCAGCTCTATCTTGCAATTCTTTATCTTTTTTGTCGTCTTGAACGCACTTGTCCCCACTACTCTTTCATTCCAGCCATCCTCAACCACTTTGTTGACCTCCTGAAATTGCAGCCATCTTGAATCAAAATAGAACCTCCTTTTTCTCCTTTTAACTTCAGGCTCTAGGTCCATCACTAGGAGACTATGATCTGAGGCATAAGATTCCCTGTGTGTTACCTTCGCATTTCCAAATTTGCTTAACCACTCATCACTAGCCAAAGCCCTATCTAACCTTTCTCTAATTATTCCTCCTTTTTCCCAAGAGCTCGTCCATGTCCAGGGACTCCCCTCATAACCCACATCAATCAACCCCAGATCATCTATAAGCTCTCTAAAATCCCTGAATGATGAGTTTGTCCTTTTCTTTCCCCCCCACTTCTCATCATTTGAAATAATATCATTAAAGTCTCCCACTATTACCACTTTCTTCCCCCACACTTTTTTCCTCTGCTTGATCACTTCCCATTGTTTTCTTCTTTCTGTTTTGTCTGGGCAAGCATAAATGCATACAAGCCACCAAAAATCAGTTCCACTAGACTCATTTATCTTTAACTCAATCGTGAATTGGGTAAACAAAGACTTTTCCACTTTGAGCTCATTTTTCCATAAGGTTACCAATCCACCTGCAAAACCAATCGGATCCACCACAAACATGTTATCCATTCCTAATTTTTTTTTAATTTTTTCCAAAACAAATCTTTTATTTCTAGTTTCACAAAGAAAAATCAATTGTGGGGAGAGGAGGTTACTAACCTCCTTCAGATAGGGAATTACCAAGGGGCTCCCTGCACCTTGGCAATTCCACACCAGGCATCTCAATTCTCCATTGGAGACCAAAATGGGTTGGCCTCCTCCCCCTTCTCATTTGACATACCACAACCCTCCCCAGCTCCTTTACTTTTCTTGCCTTGCTTAACTTCCTCTTGCTCATTGATTTCTTGTTCATCTCTCAGAAAAAATTTTCTCTTATTTTTCCCCTCCCCTGGCAGAGTATTTGGATCGACTAAGGATAACGACATCCTGTCCGAACTCTCCTCATTCTTTCCACTGTGTCCGTCTCTTTCTCTTTTGTTTTTCAATCTTTTGAAAACACCCTTTTTTATACTAACCGGAGTCCCCATTTCTATCCCTTTAGTCTGATCCTCTGTATCAACTTTGTTACCCACTGGGCTTTGCACTGGGGCCCAACTTATTTCCATCTCTTCTATTCCACTAGGCTCACCTTCTAACTGGCCTACCAATTTTATATCACTACTTTGGTTCCTATTCTCTTGTGGCCCATTAATCATTACCGAATTGCTCAATAACTTTTCCTTTATTTCCAATGCCTTATTTTCATCCCGCGCCAAGGCCTTGCCTTTTGACCTTAAACTCTGACTTGCGTTCTCATTGACTGTTCCCTCCTGCATTGATGTCTTATCTCTCTGTCCCCCATCATCATTCGGTCCTAATTCCGTATTCCTTTTTTCCAGCATAATAGCTTCAGAATTTCTCACCTTATCCCGTCCTTTATCCTGTTCATGAATAGAGTTCACCGTCCTTGGTTCATGCTGCATCTTTTCTGTGGTAGAGTTACTGTTCATTTCCCGATTGCTTGTTGCATTACTTCCACTGGTTCTTAGCCATGGTCCATACTGAGAACAGGACATCCCTTGTGGTTCCGCCCTTTTGTTGTTGCAGACTCTATCATTATGCCCAATGAGACCACAAACATAGCAAAAATCTGGGCATTTTTCATATCGAAATTCAATCCATCTTTTTATTCCAGACATCTTTGCCATTGTACCCCTTATTAATGGAAGACTAGTATCCACCTCCACCTTGATTTTTAAATGTCTACCATTTCTGCTTCCACCTTTTGGCAATACCACCTCCTCCACTTTCCCAATTACCGACCCAATTTTCCTACCCACCTGTACCGTTAACCAATGAATTGGTAGATGCCATAACTGAACCCACATCACTGCTACGGCAAGATCCTTTGAATTCATCTCAATCCCTTCCTCCCATTCTTTTAGATTTAGAATGTGGTTATCAATGATGTAGGGTCTTCCAACCAAAACCTTTTTCATGCTTTGTTCCTCTGCAAAAACAAATTGATATAGATTCACTCCTATCTCCATCACTGTCAGATCCTTGGGGTATCCCCACATGTGGTTCACAAAATTTCTAACGCCCGTGGGATTGATCATCTTTTCCCCAATTATTTTGCCTACCAGACATCTTTCACATTTAGCTCTACCATTTTCAGCATCTCCATTATTTAAATCAACCTCCACTCTTTCCCTACTGGATAGCTCAAACTTTTTAAGAACATCTGCTAGCTCGTCTGCCATTAATAATGAGGAAATCTAAGCTGGTACTTGGACCTCCTGTTTACCTGCTTTACCCAACCTGAAAAGGAAAAAGACTAAAAACGGCACAATTTTCCATTAATCTAAAGGAAACAAAAAGACGCAGAAACCTAGAGTAAAGGAAAGAAAACAGAGTGAGAGAAAGACTCGACAAAGCTACTTTATCTTGAGCCTACCCAAATGATTGTAGCTTTAACCATGTGTAAAATAATCGGTTGATCCATTAGAAAATGCACAAGTAGCCTTCATGACTTTTACTTCTTGACCGTTTTTTTTTTTTTTTTTTTTTTTTGAAACCTCTATGACCAGAGGAGGAGACTCTCAAGGAAGAGAGAAAAGAGTCTCATAAGAGAGATACATTTTTCTAACTATGACGGAGAAAACAATGGGAATACAATCACCTTTAGATTTCGATCGGACTCCTTCCATTAATAAAGTCTGGTCTTTTCGGAAGGTTTTTTGGTGAGTGATTTTCTGTGGTTTTTTGTGTGAGTGAGTGTGTAAGCCATATGGAGCTATGTGGCGGCACGTGTGTTGTGTGCATGAGTGCAAGGTTACCGTGGGAGTGATGGTGTTTGTTAGTTGTACAAAGTGAGGTAAAGGAGTGAGGTGAACGGAGTGAGCTTTTGTGATTGAGTTTGTGATGTGCCTTTAAACGCCAAACAACTTCCAAAAATTATGAAATTTTGATAAAAAAAATCTATGAATATATAAAATGCATATATAAAGAATTTTTACGCAAAAAATTCTAACAATAAGGATACATTGGAAGATGAGCCGTTAATTAGAAAAAAATAAAATCTTAAATAAATCTTAAATAACTTCTAAAATCATCAAAAATTAGAAAAATACTTAAAAGTGTAAACTATGAATTTAAAAATTAAAAATGGGTGAAAAGGTATTTATAGCCAAAATTATCATTTTGCCTTTGAAATACTTATTTGACATCTTTTACACAAAATTTGCAGTTGATCCCCTAGAAACAAAAAGGGATTTCCCAAATAAAAAAAAAATGATTTTAAAAGTTATGTCAATATTTGGTGTTTACAGTTCTACAATAGGGGTTGGAGTTTAATCTTCGACACTTCCAGTTTTATAGTATTGTGCATTGGGGAACCATTGAAGTTGAGAGACACTTTCTTTAGGCATTATACTTGTCATCATGTGATAGGAAAACATAAACAAGTGACAAACTGGTGGAAGATTATTGTTAGTTTGTCATTTTTGTACATATTTTGAGAAATACTAGATTCATATAGCTAAGATTCTGGAAAAAAAAAAAGTATAAACTCATCATTTGTTCCATGGAATTTGCAATAGTTGAAATTGTGCACTCGAATAAATAACTTTACATGATCTAATATTGGCCATTTGTGGACAGTGTTAATAATTTGGATGTTGATTTGTTTATGTATTTTTTTTTTTTTTTGGGAAAATTGGACTATTATGGTTCGGCTGTTGGGATGTACAAGTCGCCAATAGATAAGTGCGAATTGACCATTAGGTCACAGATTCACAATATGTTAATCTTTAAACAAATTTAGATATGTAGTCGAAGGAATTATGTCACTATTTGACAATTCTACGAAACTATATGTGATAGGTTAAAAAACACAACTTTTGTAATTAAGTTTAACAAGTTTTTTAGACATTCGAGTTAATTACGTATTTGTTCGATTGTACAAAATTTTCTTTATTGCAAAAAAAAAAAAGGACAGAAATACTCCAAAAGTAAATTACTGGCATTTTCTTCTCTTTCCTTAAATAGATATACACAAATAATTATCCTATTAGGACACACCATATGCAATTTACGTACTCCCACACTAGTCCAACCAATGGAGAGAATTTTGTGATGAGGAGAGTTCTCGACTAAATTTCACCAAATTAGCATGTAGTTTAGCGAAGAACATTTTCGGTCACCTTCAGCTTTGTATTCAAATCCATAAAATTCGAAATTTTTTGAATTATCAAGTGTCTTTATCTTTCGTAATGTTTATAAGTTTTAATTTCCCTATAGACAGACTTATTCATGCTCAAAAAAAGAAAAGCTTATTTATCAACTTGGCATCCAAATTGTAGAATCCTTTTGTTATTTGAATTTCTTTATCCTTCTTCAAAGAGTGAGCTAAGCAGTATATTTAACAGCATTTGATTTGAACTTCATCTTCAAGTTCATTTTGCTTCTCAAGCTTTATTCGTTTGTCTTGTTGGTAGTACATCTACTTATTCGGAAAAAAAAAAAGGGTAAATTACTAATAACCTCATTGTGGTATGATTTTCGACCACATAAACCCTTTATAGCTTCAATATGATCACATACTCCCCTGTGGTTTTATGAAATGTGAAAAATTGGACGGATTAGTCACTAGTAGAACGAGGTTTGGAATATTTTAAAAATATTCCATGACAGAACATTGATTTCGTCTCCCAACATCAATGGAATGAGATTTGAAATATTCTGAAAATATTTCGTGACAGAGCATTGATTCCGTCCAATTTTCATATTTCATAAAATCACAAGGAATTATGTGGTCATATTGAAAGTATAGAGATATTATGTGGTCAAAGCTGATATGGTCATATTGAAAGTATGGAGATATTATATGGTCAAAGCTGATACTACAGGAGATTGTTAGTCGTTTACCCAAAAAAAAAAAAAAAAAAAGTCCATCAACAGTAGTTTAATGAAACTACAGGAACAGTTGTTAATTCCATGGTTTTAAGACCGGAAGAGTTTAAATTTATAGGAATAGTTGCAAAAGGATGTCCCATCACTTGCACAAGTAAAATTTTTTTGTTGGGTATGTTGGAATTTCCTGACGTAAAGCTCCTTTTCCAGTATTTTTGCATAAAAAGTACGTTGTTTTTTTGGGGGCTTTTGATTATTTTTATTCTGTTGCTATTTAGAAGATCATTTGTTGCTTGCTACAATTTGTGGTTTTTTTAATTTAATTAGTTGGCTTTTCTAAATTCAATACTTCAGCGGATGTGTGTTGTTGATTGTAATAGGTTTTTTTTTTTTTTTTTTTTTTTTTGAAGCTAACCATCAATGATTATTTTAACCCAATATATTTGGTACTAAAAGTATCAAAAGTAGTTGTAAGTTTGATTTATACTGTCTCAACTGCAAAATAACCAGATTACAGGAATTTTATAATACACATCAAATTGAAAAGTAACTAAAATTTTTATGTATATTAGTGGTTGATGAATGGAGCCCCGAACTCATAATTACAAAACCAATTAAAGAAAAATTACTGAAACTACGCAGCAAAATTAAGGGTAGAGATCTCTACTCCCACAAAGAGTTAAAAGAGGGAGAGAGGAGGACTTAAAAGTTGCGGCCAGTTGGAGCAGCATTTATAGCGTTTCATTTTGTTTATATTTATAGTAATTAAAGATCGTATGTGATTTTTTTTTTTTTTTTTTTTTGTACTAGGGATGTCTACAATAAATTTAGAAGTTAAAACTTGAGTATTTCTTGGGTGTTTGAAGAAAATAGAAGACATCAGGATGATTATTTTTAGAAGTGAAACGACCTAAATGAATATTTTCCCTAAGAGTTAGTAAATATCATACTTAGCATTGTACAACAACTCCTAAATTTACAAGAAAAAATAGAATAGGAAAGATTTGGTTGATACTTCTAAAAACATCCTACATACAAAAATAGATGGATTAACCCTTAAAATTTTTTCAATGGTACCTTATATAATCTTCTACATGAATGTCAATTGCACAAATTAAGTATATTTTCTCGAGCGAAATAATTATCTAATATTTTAATTGTGTTAAATAAAAAACATGTAGGAAATTATAAAGAGTTGACTGCATGCTTCAAATGAACTTAACGTTTAACATATATACAAAAAGTTTCAAACCTACAAAAGCATAAAATTTTATATTAATAAAAAAAAAGTAATATAACTATGTAAAAAAGTCAAGAGCAAGGGTTTGAGGAGTAAAGAATTACTCGTTATCAGCAAAATAAATGCACTTTGTTCTCAAAGAATATTTTTCACTTTTTAATAATCCAAATAGGCTTGCCACTGGACTGAACCGAGTCGGAAAGAGGGGGCAAAACTCAATTTGCAGATTTTAAGGCCACAAAAATGGATCAAAACCAAATTTCTTGGATACCAATGCATGTAGAACATCCAAATAACAAAATCTTACACTAAAATTACTACTAACATTATAAGCAAAACTGAGAGAAAACATTCATGCAATTCATCAACGGTTTAATGGTATATTACAAATTTCCAACCCTGTATATACGGTTTTTACAATAAAGCAAAGAAAATGTGCACACACCAAACCTGAAGAAACTGCTCAAATTTACAGACAGTGGTCTTGTGGGTTAGTTCATCCTATTCAACCTCCGTTCCTTCTCATCTTCACTCATTCATCCTCCACCATTTGTTCATCCTCTTCATTTTCACCTGATTCATCCTCCCAATTTTCAATGAGCACCTGGATAGCGTTTCCCCAATAGCTATGTTCTTCCTTTATCTGCAGAAATGAACTTACAGCCAAGTTCCCGCAATCACGAACTTCAATCACTTCAAGAGCTGGAATATCTCCGAAATAAGAAGGGACCTCTTTCAATCCCACACAATTATGCACCACAAATTTCTCAAGACTTGGAAAATGATCAACATAATCACATCCAGTCCATCTGACAATTGTCAATGAGTTCATTTCCAATAATTTGAGCTTAGGAAATTCCCATTCTTCATTCATGTCCCATGTATCCCCCTCAAAATAAATAGCATGTAATTTGAGTACCTCAAGATTTGGCAGTTCTCCTGTTTTTGGAATTATACTTGAATTGAAGTGTGACACAACTAATTTCTTTGTACTCAAGGGGAAACGAAATTCAATACAGCCCATGTTTATTCCATATAGATTCAGATGGAGTGATTCTAGTCGACTCAACCAGTCCATTACCACAATACTCTTGCAATCTACACTGGATTCCCCTGATTCGTCTAAAAGTCTGCATTTTAGTTTGCGGGTGTTTGGCAACTTCCTCATTATTTTTTCCAATTGGCTATAAGAAACATACAATGTGGAAAATGTATCTAAATTACATAAATTAGTGGGCATCAAACCAGAATTAAGAGAAATAAGACCATTTGACTGCAGCACCCTCAACTTTGACAAATTCCAAATAGTATCTGGCAGAAAAACTCTACATGCATAGATAAGAAAAGTTTCTAAATCCAAGAGGTTGGCTACTACTGGTGGGATAGAAATCGAATGACCACGAATTGCCAAATACCTCAACTCAACAAGCAATGCTATTTCACATGGGAAAGTATTACCCAAATTGATATTTGTCAAATCTAACACTTCAAGAAGTTTGAAAAAATGAAAAATGAATGAGATACGACGATACTTAAAATGGTGGCTATAATTGCCATCAGCAAAGAATAGAAGAGAATGTACGCTTGGACAAAATAGCCATGACTTCTCAAGATCTTCTGAGGTAGAATGTATGCACAATCGTTGTAGATCACGTTGCCCATGAAAAGTGAAAAGCTCATTATCTCCACTTAATACAGACATAAACTTAACTTTTTTGGCTCTTACCACACAAAACTCATGCAGCAAATCATGAATGCGACAAGTTTTAGCACCTCCCGTGGATCTTTCTTTGCATACCATAACTAAGCTTCTGCTTATTCAGATCATTCATGTAGTCCTTGGCCACATCCTCTAAGCTCTTGTACCTCACATTTTTGAACAAATCCTTCAGCATTCCATAACCAAGTCACCGCTTTACAAGGAATTTCTTCATCTTCTCGAAATGCTCCAAAGTAAAGAAGACATGACCTCAGATTTTCAGGTAATATTTTGTAACTCACCTCTAACATGTCCATGCATTGATCTATGATAGGAAGATCACTTAAACTTAGCCTTTCTGCAATCTCTGCCCAACCATCTTGCTCTAAATTTGCAAGAATTCCTGCTACGACTGACAATTGTGAGAGGTAGCCCCTTGCAATTTTTCAGCTATTTTCATCCCCAAATCGAAGGATAGCTCTTTTTGCAAGATAACTTCTTCTGTAATAGATGACAGGACTCTTCGTCCGTGAGTAGCCGAAGAAGATGAGGTTCACGAGCAGGATTAATTATTTTAGCCTACATCAGAATGCCGACTTGTTATGAGGATTCTACTTGAATTGGCATCATCCGGAAATGATCTTACCAGGCCAGTCCATGCATCAACGCCCCAAACATCATCCAAAACGACGAGGTACCTTCTTCTCAGCAAACATTTTTTTAACTTTTCTTCCAACTCATATTCGTTCTTGTTTGAATAATTATCATCAGAAAAGTCAAGGTCAATAGAACTCAAAATCTGAAGCAATAAATCTTTCTTTTTGTATACCTGAGAAACAACACACCATGCACGAGCACGAAAGAAATCCCTAACTGAAGGATCATCATAAACACTTCTGGCTAAAGTCGTCTTACCTATTCCGGGCATGCCTACGATGGAGATGATGTCCAATTGTTTCGATCCTCTTCTAATTTCTCCAATTATCATGTTTTCCTCATCATCCAAAATCACTCCCTTTTTGTTGATTGTTGGGGTACTACCTTGTGATGGGGAAGGATTGGTAGTCATGGCTGCATTTTGCACTCTCGAGCTATACTGATTGTTATCAATCCTCGAGGCCTCAATCTTGATAAGATCAATTTGTTCTTTGATGAGATTAAATTCCGATGTAGAACAATAAAAAATATCTCCGACCACCAAAGATTCAATGACAAACCATGTCTTGTATGCCACTTCTGCAACACGATTCCAAGGATTTTGGAGCTTCCCATCATGGCTACGCTGGTCCAGATCACTTTCCAAGAAATATAATCTCAGAGATGCAAGGTCTTCTTGGACTCTCTGGATTTGATCCTTTGCATAAGCAATCGAATCAGCCTTGCAAGATGCCAGTTCTTTCAGATTTTCTAGGGAAAATTCTACAAAGCCATGCTCGTTGGTCCTAGGAAAAATGAGCGATGATGTTATTAGCTTAATAAGTTTCAGCTTTTCGAGCAAATTAAGAGGTGCAAAATCTGTCTCCCTGGCCAAGTCTCCTTCCAATTTGTGCACAGGAAGGGAACAAGTTACGATTGCTGCCTCATTGACTACAGCTCCAATGAGATCCTTCATCTTTTCATGCAGCTCATCAATCTTCTCCAGGTGATTCGTGAGAATAGTTCTCAAGAATATTAGTCCCTCATACAGCTTTGGCACTTGATCCCTCAGAGAAACCATATAACTGTCTTTGTCAGCGAGTGCTTCCAAAATATTGTACAAGAGAGAATCAACAAAGTCCCCCAGCACATGCCGGTCTGTCCCCAAAGTCAAGACGTGTGATGATCCGGAGAACTTTGAAGCATCCAAAGCTTGGGCGCAAGTCTCACGGATTTGAGGATCAACGAGCCTGGTCTTTAAAAGCAACTCAGAGAACTTCAACCGAAATTCACCCCGCAACAGTTTTTTATCACCATATGGGAGAAACGTCCAGTCATGACAAAGTCTCGCTGCATTGACAGCCACCACTTGTACATGAGGGAAGAGAAATTGCAACTGTCGAGGCTCAAATCCTCGCAACTGCGCAAAGCGAATGAAATTTTTTATTAATGCCACCTTCTCCCGGAGAGATTCAACTTCAATTGGTTGTTCATCAAAACGACATTGGTACCTGACACTTGCCAGATTCACTTGCAGGGAATCGATGAATTCCAATAATTGGTCCTTGGACTGCAATGGGTAGTACTCCAACAAAGTGATGTAAGACTCAGCAATTCCTTCCCTAAAAGAGTAGATGCAATTTTTCAATTTAATGGCCCTATCCAACAGATCCCATTCTATGTGTAAGATTTCATTCTTTTGTGCAAGAAAACAAAAGTGAAAATTTTTCCCCTCCTTAATAAGGGAATCTTCAAGCCTATTCAAGAAACTGCTACTACTAGTATTGTCATCAGATCTGGAGCGCGCATCGTTGTGCCACTTTCTTGCAAGCAAAAGAAACGTTCTCATGTGTCTTAAACCAATCTGCAGGTCCTCCAGTGGATAAAAAAACAGAACATCTCTACCCAGCAACTCCATATCTTGTAAGATTTCATCAACAAGAGCAGATGCCATCTCTCCCTCTCGGAGAAGATTCTTCAGCACTGAAGCAACGGAGGAAACTGAAGCTAAAACTTGAACTATTTTGCAAATGGAATGCCCACACTATTTTGGTCAACACCCCTCTTTCTTTTCCAATCCGTAGAGAAAAGATAATGGAGTAATACCATGACTTTCAGCTGGAATTGCACTATTCTCTGGCGTTGCTTGCAATTATAAGCATTCATGTGAACAAAGGACATCAGTTGTTTTATATTATAAGCATTCATGTGAACAAAGGACATTAGTTGTTTTATATTGCGTTTTATATTCCTAAAAAAAAAGGGCATTAGTTGTTTTATATTGCGTCCATGGCTTTTCAGAGGCAAATGGAAAGCAATAACATAAGGGAAAAATTATTCTATTATTGTTACGGGTGTACCCCATAACATGATTAAGGGTTAATTATACTTTGCACCCCTAAACTATCGCAAAATTGCACTTTGCACTACGAACTTTCAATTTCAGCAATGCACTACCTTCAACTATTAAATTTTAGCAATCCACCACACAATACTCATTTTTAGAAAAATGGACTGGCCAAAAAATGTAAATTATGCATTTGACCCCGTTTTAAAAATGTAAATTTACATATTAGTAAATATTATCGGCCCTTGCCCTTCACTTCCATCATAGACCTCAAATTTTTTTTCCGTTTTTTGGGTCATAAATTCCAAATATCGAGCCCGGTCATAAATTGGGCTGTACTATAAAATTTAAGGTATTCAACAGTAACAATAGCCAATTGTGTCATTATATATAATAATCTTATTACATATACAAGAAAATAGGGTCAAATGCGTAACTTACATTATTCTAACAAGGCCATGTTGTCTAGAAATGAGTCTTTTGTGGTGGATTGCTAAAATCTAATGGTTGAAGATAGTGCATTGCAAAAATTGAAAGATTAGAGTGTAAAGTGTGATTTTGCAATAGTTTAAGGATGCAAAGTGCAATTAACCCTATAATTAATTAGATTATTATTTCCAGCATGTATGATTGAGCAACTTTAGAATTTTCTTTTACCCTTTTTTGGGCTGTTGTTGGAACTTTGGAAGTGGAATTAATAGTATGTTTGTCTAGTGTCGCTACAATGTTAAATAAACTTTAATCGTGATATACAAGGCTCCTGAGCTATAATCAATAACAAATTATAAAATATTCATTGTCAATGAATTCTTGATTTCGTAATAAATGTAAGTTATGATTAAGGCTTCATAACAAAGAGATCTTAATTCAAATCACACTGATACACTGTGAATTTGTGAGTGAATTGTATTACAAAATTATTTCAGTATTTGTCTCTACTCCACTGTGTGTAGGTGTTCCTTACAAAAAAAAAAGTGTAAAATATATACTTATCAATTACTACAATCATTGTGATTTTAAAGTTAAAGACATAACATATAGTAATTAATGACAGAAACAATAGACATAAATCTAATATTGATTGTATATTATGGACATTCGATAAAAAGATTTGGTAAATTGCAAATGAGACATCCATTGTACGTCCTCTTTTCTTTTGTTTCACAGACGGAGTTGTCGTTTGTTGAATTGTTGTTAGACTTTTCTTTTCTTTTGTTTCACAAACGGAGTTGTTATTTATTGACCTTAGAACCCTTTTGGAACATTTAATATAGTATGGGTGGAGTTGTGCTTTCAGCACGCATCTTGCCATGACTTGCATATTTGTGTGTTTCTAGCAAATTCACAGAATTTTCCTAATAGAAACTATATATTACCTTGCAAAATATTTATTTTACGATTTCGAAATATTATGGAAATTTTAAGTAGAGATGTGACATTACATTCACTAGACTGATCGATTTTGGCTCCCTTATTCGTGATAGTATTTGTATTTTTCTCGTGTTATTGGAATCAAGAGATTTCCTGCTTTCATGTCCCCCTACTCATGCACATTTATTACACTAAAACAGCCAACTTTTACTTGCTTTTATATTCGCAACATGGAAAGTCAGTGCAAAGGGGTGTATTTGTATTTCTCTATTCTCAAAGAACCAAATTCAATGCTGATAATAGTTTTGCGCCTTGAGTGTAACACCAAGCCTCTCATTAGGGGTATTTTTGTAAATTGTCAATAAAGAGTGCAAGAAAGATGATTAGTTGATAGTTGAGGGACTTAGTTGCAATTTTAACAAGCTATTAGTTTAAAGTGATTTAGGGCTTTTTCCTTCTTTCTTCTTTCTTTTCATTTCAAACTCTCTCTCTTTTCCTCAAGAACCGCTCCCCTTTATCCATTCTAATTGCTATCATTTCTTGAAGAGGGAAGTAGATGTGAGGACTTGCTAGGTCAAGCAAGTGGTGAAGGATTAGGAAAGGTTGCCCAACTTCCAATTCAAGGTATTTCTTCAATCCCCCTCGTAGATCTTTGAATTAAGAGTAAGGAGCATGTATTAAGTGTTTAGCTAAGAAGATTTGAGGCCTTATGTTTTAGTGATGGTGTATTAATGGTGGTTGTGGTATGAGAGTGTGTAAGTGTTGGAGGAATTGTATTTAATGATGTATACTTGATAGATTTTGGGGGAGATCTATGTTGAATCGTAATAATGCAATGATTATTTGGCTTCTTGTGTTAACTCAAAACTGTTTTGGTGTTTGGGTGGTGATTGGATGGAGTAAGGAATGTTAGATTTGGTTTTGGGGTTGTGCAGGGTGGAAATCACGTTTTTCTGGGCTCACCTGTGGCGTCACCCGTGCTGCGGATGAGATTGCGGCTCGGTGGAGGTTTTCTCTGGCGCCATCCACGACGCGAGCCGCGCCACGGATAGGATGTCTCCCATCCCTTACCTGAGCCGCAGTACCAGCCACACCACGGCTGGTCACTATTTGTGAGCCGCCGCGAGTCACAATAGTTTTTTCCTTTTGCCACTCTGTTTTGCATGTTAAATTAGATGTAAGTCTTAGTTTTGCCTTCTTAATAGAATTAGTGAATTGATTGAGTTTTGTTTTGTATTTTAGGCGAGAAAATCAACCGTTCGTTCTCCGATTATCTTAATTAGCTTGGATCAAAATAAGTGAGGCTTGTACTCTTTTATCTTTTAATAAATGAGTTTTATGAAATGCTAAATGTTTTGAAATGGCTATTTACGATATAAAGGTATGGCTTAATGGTGGTTATTTGTAATTGTTCATAAAAATGATAATGTGGCCTATTTGAATGAATATTTGTATGAATGAATCAATTGAGTTCTTAATTGTGGTACTCCTTTGACGGGACTAATTTCTTAATTGTATGCTTAATGCCTTTGGGACCGTACTAACCAGTTAAAGTTAGTTTTGGGACCATACCAACCGGTTAAAGTTGGTTTTGGGACCGTGTTAACCGGTAATAGCTAACAACTGGATATTCAGGGTCAAATGGAACCCGTTGATAGAACTCATTTATTCGTTTGGTGAAATGTATGTTTTGGTTAAAATATGCTTGGCCAAATTATTATTTTGTATC